>JAPVLO010000675.1:0-563891 GCA_027257055.1 Cephalopachus bancanus | reverse complement strand
CATTTTTCTCTGCATTCTCACCAGCATCTTTTACTTTTTATATTTTTAATAATAATCACTCTAACTAGAGTAAGATAATATCTCATTGGGGTTTTTGATTTGCTTTTTCCTGATGATTAGTGATGTAATTTTTTCACATACCTGTTAACCATTTGAGAAATGTCTATTCATGTCCTTTGCCCACAGCAGCAGTGGTGTGTGGTGGAATTTATCCTCAGGATATGTGGAAATGTGCTGGAAGGTAGCAGGGTTGCTGCCAGTGGCTCCTGGGCAGGCAGGGAATGTTAATGGGGCTTGAGACATGTGTAGGCTACAGTCTGGTGGCGTCTGGGCTCTCAAAATGGTGTCATGCTCCAGCTCCTTAGGACTTGGGGGTTTGTAAAATCTAGCATGAGCTCTTTCTCTGGAGCAATGCCTTCATGCGTCTCTAGGCAACTCCTTATGTTAGTCTTGGACCTGTGATTGTCAAGGAGATAATTCATGGCTAGGATTGTAGGAATCATAAGTGGGAATATGGATTGCTGGGAGTCTTTCACTTTCCCTTTTCTATGTTAAGAAACCTCTCCATGCTTTCTGCCAATCCCAGTGAACTAGCTGCCTTGCTTCCCTCTCCTTCCTTGTTTTAGTGCTTTCAATGAGTTATCTCAAGTTCCAGTATTCTCTCTCAGATTATCTATTCAAGGTGTGATTATTTACTGGCTATTTTGGTTTCTCTCCATGGACGAGATGAGTACGAGGTCCATCTAGTCAGCTTTCTTGGTCATCTATTAGATGCCACCTCCAACCTCTTCATATTTTGAAATGATGTATTTGTATAACTAGAGGAACTCAAATAATTCTACAAAAAAGATACCGGCACATGTTCAACATCACTAATCATCAGAAAAATGCAAATCAAAACCACAATGAGATATCATCTTACTCTAGTTCGAGTGGTTATTATTAAAAATATAATAAGTAACAGATGCTGGTGAGAATGCAGAGAAAAATGAACTCTTAAACACTATTTGTGTGAATGTAAATTAGTACAGCCATTATGGAAAATAGTATTATTGCAGCTCTATTCACAATAGCAAAAACATGGAACAAACCATGCTGCCCATCGAAGCTGGACTGGGTAAAAAAATGTGGTACATATACACAGTGGAATACTATGCAGCCATAAATAAGGACAAACATATGAACTTTGCAGCAACCTGAATGCATTTAGAGTCTATAATACTAAGTGATCTATCACAGAAACAACGAACAGAGTACCATATGTTCTCTGTCATAAGCGGACCTTGAACAATTATCATAACACTATAAGAAAGGTATTGGCAGTAGTGGGAAACTTCTAGGGGAGGGTGAATGGGATTGGCAGTTGAGAGAAACTGCCAGGGGAGGGAGGGGCACACCTCATCAACAAGGGTTCCTGCATAATGAACTTTTGTATACCTAACCCTGAATTGTACTCCACATCTTTAAAATAAAATAAAATAAAATAAAAAGATGCACCATAATAAAAAAGAAACATAGAAAAACACTCACTCTTCAATATTAAATAAAATAATATACAAATTCACATGAATTTTTCCACTCCTACTATGTAAAAATATGTGTGTTTATAGGTATTAAAAGGGATAAAATGAAATAAAATACCAGCTAGAGTTATCCATGGATAGATTTATTAATGATTTTTATT
Organism: Cephalopachus bancanus; assembly: GCA_027257055.1. Taxonomy (NCBI): domain Eukaryota; kingdom Metazoa; phylum Chordata; class Mammalia; order Primates; family Tarsiidae; genus Cephalopachus; species Cephalopachus bancanus. The sequence goes on along the minus strand of JAPVLO010000675.1, from coordinate 562,207 downwards.
TTCTTCTTTGTCTCAATTTTGCATTTCTCATGTTAGCTCTAATGATCATGCTTTATTTTTACTAGTAGGAAATGCTAAACTAATGAAATAGGTAATATACTTAGAATTTTACCTGAATTCCTTTTTAACCCTGTCTCCCTACATTCAGAATTGACTATTTTAATCATCAAGTAAGAACCTGGGGCCCAATGTGAAAGTAATTGGATGTCACACAACATTTTTCATGGGGCAGTTGAATCATGACTGCTTAGTAGTATGCCTTTGGAAAATTTGTTCCAAAATATTCATACATCTTTCAAAAAGTATTAATTATCCGACATATACTTTACACTGTACTAGTTCCTGCAAAAAAAAAAAAAATGCAAACACATAAAACAGTCTCTACCTTCAAGGAAGTTCAAGTTCTAAAGAAGAAACTGAAAGTTGGTATGTCAAACAATTGGTGAACAACACAAAAATTATGGTATTTCTCTGCTAAATAACATAGTGGATTATTTGAATATGGAGATTAAGAAAAGATAATGGTGTAAATTCTGAAAGTTAACAAAAGTGTATATATTTTCAATCATTCCCTCTATGACTTCTCCCCACAGGAAATCTCTTCGATTCTATTAGAACTATAGGTAGATGGAGATATAGGCTGGATGATTTTCAAGCAAAGTCCATGTTAACCAAGTATGAGCTGGATTTAGCAAGAGTATTGTGCTATAGTCAATACCTTCCAAAAAAAGCATTAAACCAGAAATCAAGAGACTTGGGCTTATTGACCCAGCTCTGGATGGGACCTAGCTGTTTCTATCTGCCATTTAAACTTCTTTAGCCAGGCTCGGTGGCTCAGCCTGTAATCCTGCATTTTGGGAGGTTGAGGTGAGTGGATTGCCTGAGTCCGCGGGTTTGAGACCCGCCTGAGCAACTTGGCGAGACCTCATCGCTACAATATATCAAAAATTAGCCAGGCGTGGTAGCGCGCGCCTGTAGTTCCAGCTACTTGGAAGGCTGAGGCGGAAGGATCGCCAGAGCCCAGCAGGTCGAGGCTGGTTGCCGGGAGCGGCCACTGCACTCCAGTCTGGGTGACAGAGTGAGGCTCCAAATCAATAATAATAATAATAATAATAATAATAATAATAATAATAAATAAGTAAAACTTCTCTAAAACTATTTCCTTATCTATCACCCAAAGAGATCGGATGATTGACAATGACCTTCCAGCTTTAACACTTTCATTTAGCCATGAAATTACAAAAGAACTAGAAGAACTAGAATAGAAAGTATCTGGTATTTTAGTAAGGGTGACAAGTATACTTAAAGCCCAGATTTCTTCACCACTGTATAATTCATCCATATAACCAAAAGCCACTTGAACCCTTAAAGCTATTAAAATTTTGTAAAGTAAAAAAAGAAAGTATCTGGCATCTTCAGATCAGATCTTTCCTGCATTTATTGTATCTTGTTTCCTTTTGCCATCATTGCTTATCTTCTCCAGAGAGTGTTCTTCAATACATTTTCCACGTTCATCCCCCACTCAATCCTTTATCCTTGAACTCTTCATCCCATCTTGAATGCTCTCTCCAATCACCAAGTCCTGGTACATTGCTTCGTGATAATGCAGCAGCACTTAATTACTAGTGATTATTCCCTGCTCCTCAAAATGGAAAGAACATGAGACTTGGAGTCTGTAGAACTAACTTGGAATTCTGATTATTTTGGGAATTTCCTCTTTTTTTTAATCTGGTTTTTTTTTCCATAATCAATATATTTTTTTTTTTTAGTTGGAGTCTCACTCTGTTGCCCCGACTGGAGTGCAGTGGCCGCTCCTGGCCACCGCAGCCTCAGCCTGCTGGGCTCCGGCGATCCTTCCGCCTCAGCCTTCAGAGTAGCCGGAATTACAGGCATGAGCCACCACACCCAGCTGATTTTTTTATTTATTATAGAGATGAGGTCTCGCTGCCCAGGCGGGTCTCGAACCCGCGGGCTCAGGTAATTCACTCACCTCAGCCTCCCAAAGGCGCGGGATTACAGGCTGAGCCACCGAGCCCGGCATCAATATTTTTTATTATGGTTTTGTGGGGTACAGTTAAGGGTTAGGTGTACAATTACGTTTCATTCAGGCACCCTGTTGATAAGAGGTGTTTCCTCATCCCCCTACAGATATTTGCTACTGTTAATTCTATCTCCCTCCCCCCCATAGTTTCCCAGTACCGTCAGTCATTTTCTCATAGTATTACATTGGATGTTCAAGGTCCATTATATGAGTGAGAACATGTGATACTTGGATCTTTGTTTCTGTGAGAGGTCACTCAGTATTATAGACTCTAGTTCCATCCAGGCAATTATCAACAACTCAAAAAATAACAGCTGCTGGAGAGGGTGTGGTGAAAAGGGAATACTTCTACACTGTTGGTGGGAGTGTAAACTAGTGCAACCTCTATGGAAAGCTGTGTGGCAATTCCTAAAAGCTCTAAATATCAACCTCCCATATGACCCTGCAATCCCCCTACTGGGAATATACCCAGAAGAACTCAAATCACTCTATAAAAAAGATACCTGCACACGTATGTTTATCGCAGCGTTGTTCACAATAGCAAGAACCTATAAACAACCATGCTGCCCATCAAAAGAGGACTGGATTTAAAAAATGTGGTACATATACACGATGGAATACTATGCAGCCATAAAAAAGGGAATTTTCTTTTGTGTGGTGTTTAACAATATACGTTTCCTATTTGACCCTAGTTTCTACATAAAAAACAAAGTTAATAATGCAGCACATGAATCTGATTAGTTGGTAGTTGTCCAGAAAATAACAATCCTTTTATTCCTCTCTTGGTTTGCATGCTGAACTTGTTTTTTAATATCTCTGCCTGCTTCTTCACTGTCTTTTTGGTTGATTTATTCACTCTCTCTCTCTGCCTAAATATGGTTATCTCATGGGTACTGTTGGTGGCCTTCTACTTGAAACTGCCCTTCTTATAGTTTATGTAGATTCTTGCAGTCTCCTGTCTCACTGCACACCTCTACAGACCTAAGCCTGATACACCACCAACTCTGTTTCCAAATGCCCAGTTGAAGTTCCATTTGTATGACCAACTCCATTTAAAAATCAGTATATCCTAAGCTAAATATTCCATCAATCTCCATGTCACATTCCTCATATCATATCAATTTCCTATTTGACTTTAATTTTTCTCTTAATTTTATCACTATAAAACTTTGAATATGATTTGATTCTTCCCTCAGCCCCAGTCCATATACAGTAATCAGCCTTATGCTTTTTGACGTTCTCATAAGATGGAGTATTTTATAGAAGTAAGCATAAATAACTTTTGTCTTTAAGTTCTGGATCCAACACTTTGTTATGTAGTCATATTGTCCATGGGAAAAATCCATGACATCTTTCAACATCACTTTTCTAAACTATGAAAGTTGAATATAATGCCTATTTCACAGACTTCTTATTGGTGAAATGAATGTTCTTTCTAAACAAACAAATTATTATAGATAGATAGATAGATAGATAGATAAAGACTTTATAATAGTTCTTCCTGCCCCATCATCGTTTAAATTCCATTAATCAACCTCCTTGCCTCTACTCTTTCTTTATCAATTATCTAAAATATCATATTAATTTTCTCACTTAGAAATTTTTCAACAGTTCCTCATTGCTCATGGAATGAAATTCAAATTCATTTTCCTAGGTGATTTTAGGGAAAACCAATAAAGGAAGGAAAGTAAATATTTAGTGAACATCTACTGTATGTGAGGAATTGTTCAAGATAGGATTGGAGCCAAACTTCCAACTCACCTGCCCAATTCAAAACCCTACAGATATCACACTGATTTCCAACAGTGTAGAGTTAAAATATTTTTTCTTTTTCTTTTTTTTGAGTTTGGAGTCTCACTCTGTCGCCCAGACTGGAGTGCAGTGGCCGCTTCCGGCCACCGCAGCCTTGACCTGCTGGGCTCCGGCGATCCTTCCGCCTCAGTCTTCCAAGTATCCGGAATTACAGGCATGTGCTACCACGCCTGGCTGATTTTTTGATTTATTGTAGAGATGAGGTCTCGCTGCCCAGGCGGGTCTCGAACCCGCGGGCTCAGGCAATCCACTCACCTCAGCCTCCCAAAGGCGCGGGATTACAGGCTGAGCCACCGAGCCCAGCTTTAAAATATTTTCAATATTATTTCCCATTATCAGAAGATTTATCTGACCCAACTTAAGAGTCTGTGAGTATTGGAAATAATAGTAGGTAGCTTTCAACTCTTCTCCCCTAATACGGTTATTTGTTTGCAGAGTGGAACAATGTCTTTGAAATTTCACAGTTCAGAGAATAACAGTATTTCAGCTTGACACATGAAAGTGTCAATAACCTGAGTAAATGGGAAGGTTTAGCTGTCAATCAGAAAACCAATTTTACTGGACAATATTAGATGACCTTCGCCTATCTTTGTAAAATCAGTGAAGCTTACCCAAAAATCTGCATAATAAGTCTTTAAACTAATTACATTTCAATTTGAAATAGTATACAAACATTATTACATAAAAATAAAAGTTAAATTATAGGGTTGTTTGAATTGCCTTTGTAGAATGTTTGGCAGTGTTGTGCTGGTCCTGCTGATTGCCGGTTCTGGGCAGAGGCTTCTGTGAAGTTTGCATATTGAAACAAGCCACCAAATTGTATATGTCATTGTATTTGGTACTGAGCAGCTGCAAGAACAAAATAATATAAATGAAATATGCATTCCAGATTTCATACCCTAGGAAGGTGGCAAACAAAGCCATTCTGTGACCAAGTATTCATTAATATGTGTTAACAACATTTTAGGTGTAAAACCTGTAAGATGTAAGAAAGAAACTGAGAATAACTTCAGTGCAAGGCATGACCTGGTAGCAACCAGTTTCCGAAAAGGTGACACTTGAAGGTGAATGTTGTTGGGAAACTGAGAAAGAACATTTGTGAAACCCTGTCTGAACATACATATATTTTTATTTTCTTGAGATTAATTATGAAGTTACTTGACCACCAGTGTTTTGAAAGTAAATTATTGCAAAATTTGAGATTTATACATTAAGAGCTACCCTTTTCTACAACCTCAGCATACACAGACTCATACACTCTCACACTCATACGGGATACCAATGGATTGAAGTGGGAAAACTCGAATTCATTTTTGTTTCTTAAAAATCCATTTATTGTGAGATTATCTAGTTGTCTTTCAGGGAGCAGCCTCAGGAAGATCCAGAAAACCCTTATGAGTCAAATCTCTTTTATTTTATTTCTATGTAAAATAAAATGAAAACATTTTTTCATAATTTTCTCCATAAAAATTATAGTTTATATAAGGAGAAAATTCTATCATCCAATGTGATAATTTTATATGTAAGTAAATTGAGAGGGTAATTGTTTAAAAATAGAACCAAATCCAAGTTGGATTCACAGTCTATGGGGTTTTTATTATAGTGTTACATTGCCTCTCCAAACAAGGTCTTTGCTTAGAGTCAAGGCATTTTAGGGTTATGAAACAGAACCACATTACACTTTAGAATGATATCAAAAAGGCATGGACTTGTCAATTAAATCAATATTTGTCAAAATGTAACTGAGTTTGCAAATAGGTCTGCACAATGCTTGTGTCTATCATTTTAGTGTACATGTAGTATTCATTTCCTAGCTGAGGAACTCAGGATATAAGATCTGGTTTTTCTTTTAGAAAAAAAAGGCAAAAACAGTTAATCACACTCCACATTTGTAAGGTGCTAGTAGGGCATACTTTCTCAACCACTCCTATGCTTCTGCTGGATTCATCTCCTTCATCTACTCTCTGGAGTCATTGATTTCAAGTTTGCTCTCTCTAGAGAAGTGGAACCTTGAGTAATGGTTGCAATGGATGAATTCATGTTCTTGAGTTTCTGACCTTGGTCACTACAGTAACCTCTACCACTAAGTGGTGTTATTGGAGATACAACTTGAAATGGAGAACCCTGCTGATTCAAGAGGAGGATCCGTGTTCAATTTCTAATCTGGCCTACAGAGGTACCAGTCTCTCTCTCTCTCTCTCTCTCTCTCTCTCTCTCTCTCTCTCTCTCTCCCTCCCTCCCTCCCTCCCTCTCTCTCCCTCCCTCCTTCTCTCTCCCTCCCTCCCTCCCCTCCCACCCCATTTGCCATTTCTGGTGTGTGTGTGTGTGTGTGTGTGTGTGTGTGTGTGGTGCACGGTCTCATTCTCCACCTCTGTCCATCTTACTCTCTCAGTGTTTCACTGTGTCTCTCTTTATGTCCTCTTTCTGTATTTCTGTCTTCAGGACAGACATAGTAACCTATCCCATCTCATTCATTGGGTTAGTCAAAGGCCAATTCATTCAGTCTTTGCATAATCATAAAAGCCCAAGACCAAAAGTTTCTGAGAAAGGCAATATTTCCTAGGATTTTCACATCATTAGCTTCTTTTTTTTGTTTTTGATTTCTTAGTTTAATTTACTTACAGTTTGACCAAGCATTTAAGAGTCTGTTTGTAGTAATTTATGAAGCATCTAGGGCTGTACTGTCTAACATGGTAACTACTAGTTATGTGTCACTACTAAGCACTCAAAATGTGATAAGTGTCATTTTAAAAAATAATATTTTGCATATATGGGTTAAATATATATTATTTAATTGCTAAAGTGTATTATTTATTTTTACCTTTTTAATGTGACTACTAGAAAATACAAAATTTTGTATGTGACTTGAATTATATTTAGATTTGACAGTGCTGATTGATATGGGTTTTTTAATAACCTCCAATTTAAAAAGTTGTTTCTGGTCATTTATATAGAATATAGTCATTTTGTAGCTGAAAAGTCCTTAAAAATATTTATTGTGCTATATTTTCTGAATTAAGCCCTACTCCTTTCTTCTACTATGTCTAATCCTCTATTTAATCCATGCATTGAGTTCTTTAAAAAAATCTCAGTGACTATTTGTTTCCCAGATATTCTACAGTACTAGGTTCTTGGTCTACAAGTCACTGCTCAAGTACAACCTTATTTGTGGGACTTTTACCAATCAATCTGATATAAAATTATATCCCCATAAGTGATTATACCACACACACAGATACACACACACACACACACACACACACACACACACACACACACACACACACCAGTTGTTTTTATGGGTTTTGCCTTGCTTTATTTTTTTATTTCACATATTATCATCTAGCATAATATGTATTTTCTGGTTACTTATCCACTTTTCCAAACACCCTCCTCTTCTTACACCCATATTGGTACTTAAACTCCATGAAGGCAGGGGCTTTGTTTATTTAGTGCACTGAAGATTTTGTGCTGTCTGGCATATAGTAAGTGCTCAATGAATCATGATCAAATATATGAGTTATATTCCTCATTTTATATTAGGTTAATGCATAAGTTCATAACATTTGTTTCTGGTATGGCAATACTGTGGTGTTGGGCGTTTGTTTATTGTTTGATATTTATCATTTGGAGTGATGATATTGTATTTTTTACCTAATCCTGAATTGAACCCCACATCTTTAAAATAGAATATAAACAAAGAAAACTAGTGCTATTTGTGGGCTAAAGCAGATGGAGTGTCAAGCGGAAAAAACCGAGTATTTCCAACACATTCTTCTGTATGAATTTAACAGAGAAGTAAAGGTAGCGGAGGCAGCTCAAAACATTTGGGCCACGAATGGGGAAAATGCAATCGGGGAAAGCATGGCAAGTAAGTGGTTTTGTTGTTTCAAACATGGCCACTTTGACCTGAGTGATTCTCCTTGTTTAGTCAACCTGAGAACTGGCAAACGATGAACTGTCAATTAGCCATTGTGAGACATTTGCATCCCATGGTCAAGCAAAAAAAGCTATGAAATTATGCAGCAAGTCAATATATACTTATTTTATGAGCTGCATTGATGAATATAATAGCCAATAGCCCCCTGTGGCTGCAGAGTACTTGAAGTGTAGCTAGCCCAAAGTAAGATATACTGTAAGTATAAGATATACACTGGATTTCAAAGCCTTATGAAAAAAGTAGTCAGATAAAGTTAAAATAAAATAAAAAATGAAATAGAGTTAAACTAATTATTAAAATTAGTTTAATTGGATTTCAAATGCATAGGTAATTGTAAACTTGTGGTTTATACTATGTTTTTATTGAACAGCGTGGTTATAGATTCATCATATCAAAACCTGTAAGTTTTTCCCCAAATTATTGTATTGCTAGCTCTCTTGTTTGTGCTGTTTGCTGTCTTTGCTTGGTTGATGATTCCATCTATATCTTCAACTTTTGTTGTTAGCTTGTCTTAAGGGGAGTTTGTTTGTTTTAGGAAGAATCCCTTGTGGATTAGGTTAGTTCTCCAGAGGCTAAATGTTTATGCTAAATTATTGATTTGGAAGATCCCTAGACTCTGAGTTTAGAGTAAGTAGACTCTACCTACGTGGGGCCCAATCACAGGGATTTAATTTCTCTATGAAGATTTATTGTCATCTCACTGGGAAGGTACATGGAGCATTTTAATTTTTAATTCAGAGATTACAATCTTTCAAGGGTCTCATCTTTATTCCCAGGTCTCAGTTTCTATACCTTGAATGAGTAAAGCTTTTGTCATCCATGCCTTTGTGTGCATTAAAACCAAGACCCTATTATTGGGATAGTAATATGTCCAGGGCTAAAACAAAATCAGCAGGTATACTTGGAATTCTGGCTCTGGAGCCTCTGGGTCCTGGAGAGTTCATAGTTTTTGAAGTAAACTATATGTTAAAATGTATTATATTTATTTACCATCCCTAGATTTTATAAAGAGAATGTTTATGTACTTGTTGAGTGAGCCATTTTGCTGGAATCTGAAATCTTTAACCAATTTCCTGTTGTTAGACATTATTTCCAGTTCTTCAATGTGAAAAAAAGTTACAGTAAACATCCTTACATGTGCATTTTTTACATATGTCAAGCATTTATAGATAATTCTAATCTTTATCTCTTATAAATATATTCTTGGAAATTAGACTGTTGAATCAAAAGACATAAATACATGACAGAGTCTTATAGCAAAATGAGCAGACACATAGATCAATGGAACAGAATCCAGAAAATGACCCGCACAAGTACATCCAACTTATTTTTGTCACAGGTGAAAAAATAATTCAATAAAGGAAGAATAATCTGTTCAGAACATCATGTTGGACAGTTGGGTATCCACAGACTAAAAAATAAACCTTGACCTAAAGCTCATCTCTTATACAAAGATTAACTCAAAATGGATCAGAGATCTAAACATAAACTCTAACACTATACAACTTTTATTTTATTTTTAATTTAAAAAATTTTTAACTTTAAAGATGTGGGATACAATTCAGGGTTAGGTATACAAATGTTCATTATGCAGGTATCCTTGTTGATGAGGTGTGCCTCTCCCCCACCTTCCTCTGGCAGTTTCCCACTACTGCCAATCCCTTTCTTATAGTATTACGATAGTTGTTCAAAGTCCACTTCTGAGTGAGAACATATGATACTCGATTCTTTGTTTCTGTGGTAGATCACTCAGTATTGTAGCCTCTAAGTCCATCCAAGTTACTGCGAAGTTTATAATTTTGTCCTTCTTTATGGCTGCATAATATTCCATCATGTATATGTAACACACTTTTTAATACAGTCCTTTTTCAATGGGCAGCACAGTTGGTTCCATGTTTTTGCTACTGTGAATAATGCTGCAATAAACATGCATGTGCAGGTATCTTTTTCATAAAGTGATTTGAGTTCCTCCACGTATATTTCCAGTAGAAGGATTGCAGGGTCATATGCGAGGATGATTTTTAGATCTTTTAGGAATCACCACACTATTTTCCACAGAGGCTGTACTTGTTTACACTGCCACCATCAGTGTAGCAGTGTTCCCCTTTTCCCAGCATCCTCTCTAGCATCTGTAGTTTTTTGAGTTATTGATAATGGCCATCCTGACTGGAGTTAGGTAGTAGCTCAGTGTAGTTTCAATTTGTATTTCTTTGATGACTAGTGAGGCTGAGCATTTTTCATGGATCTGTTGGCTGCTCATATGTCTCCTTTTGTGAAGTGTCTATTCATATCTTTTGCCTACTTTGTAATGGTGCTGCTTGGTTTTGTTTTGTTTTTTTCTTTTTTTTCTCTTTTCAGCACATTTGAGTTCCTTGTAGATCCTAGATGTTAGGCCTTTGTCAAACATACAGTTGGCAAATACTTTTTCCCAGTCTGTGGGCTATCTCCCTGCTCTCTTGATAGTTTCTTTGGCTTTGTAGAAGCTTGTCATAAGAAAATACAGGAGAAAACCTTCGTGATTTTGGTCAGGCAGGGTTCTTAGACATAGCACCAAAGCACAATCCATAAAAGAAAACATAATAACTTGATCTTTAACAACAATCTTAAACTTTTTCTCTGTGAGAGAATCTATTAAAAGGATGAGAAGATAAGCCACTGACTGTAAGAAATATTCACAAATCACATATCTGACACAGGGCTTGTATCTAGAATATATAAATAACTTTCTAAACTCAAAGGTAAGATAACAATCCCATTAGAAAGCAGGCAAAAGACTTGACTGAACACTTAAATAAAGAGAATATACAGAGCGCAAGCATATAAAATATGTTCAACATCATTAGCCATCAGATAAATGAAAATTAAAGCCATGCTAACTGTATACATCTATCAGCATGGCAAAAATAGAAGATATTGGCAACACCAAATACTGGTAGGATGTGGAACATTGGGATCTGCCATACATTGATAGTGAAGGTATATGGGTAAAATGGTACAACCGTCTGACAGCATCTTTTAAAATTATACCATACACTTATCATAGGAACTAGCAATCACAATTCTGGATGTTTATTCTACTGATTGAAAACATATATCCAAACAAAAACCTGTAAACAGATGTTCATAGCAGCTTTATTGGTAATAGCTCCAAACTGCATACAACTCTAATGTCCTTCAACGGGTGAAGTTTATTAAAAAAATTTGTTCATCCATGTAATGGAAATACTGCTCATTTATGAAAAGAAAGAATTTATTGATAGCCCCACAATTGAATGGATCTCTGGGGTATTATGCTTAGTGAGATAAAAAAATGTCAGTCTCATAAGGTTACAAATCTTATCCGTTTACACAACATGCTCAAAGTGACAAAATTACCGTGGTGGAAAACTGATTAGTGGTTACCATGAGTTACACTTGGGGGAGATAGAGTATAAAGGAGTATGATGACTGACATTTTTTTAAATTAAATCAATATTTTTTTATTATGGTTTTGTGGGGTCCAGTTAAGGGTTAGGTGTACAATTACGTTTCATTCAGGCACCCTGTTGATAAGAGGTGTTTTCCCTTCCCCAGACAGATATTTGCTACTGTTAATCCCATCTCGCTCCCCCCTCCCATAGTTTCCCAGTACTGACAGTCATTTTCTCATAGTATTACATTGGATGTTCAAGGTCCATTATATGAGAGAGAACATGTGATACTCGGATCTTTGTTTCTGTGGGAGGTCACTCAGTATTAAAGACTCTAGTTCCATCCAGGTTGCTGCGAAATTCATGATTTTGTTCTTTTTTATGGCTGCGTAGTATTCTATCATGTATATGTACCACATTTTTTTAATCCAGTCCTCTTTTGATGGGCAGCATGGTTGTTTACAGGTTCTTGCTATTGTGAACAACGCTGCGATAAACATGCGTGTGCAGGTATCTTTTTTATAGAGTGATTTGAGTTCTTCAGGGTATATTCCCAGTAGGGGGATTGCAGGGTCATATGGGAGGTTGATATTTAGAGCTTTTAGGAATCGCCACACTGCTTTCCACAGAGGTTGCACTAGTTTACACTCCCACTAACAGTGTAGAAGTGTTCCCTTTTCGCCACACCCTCTCCAGCAGTTGTTATTTTTTGAGTTGTTGATAATTGCCATTCTGACTGGAGTTAGGTGGTATCTCAGTGTGGTTTTGATTTGCATCTCCCTGATTAGTGAGGTTGAACATTTCTTCATGTGTTTGTTGGTTGCTCGGATGTCCTCTTTTGTGAAGTGTCTGTTCATATCTTTTGCCCATTTGATAATGGGGTTGTTTGTTTTTTTCTTTTTAGCACCTTTTAGTTCCTTGTAGATCCAGGATGTTAAGCCTTTGTCAGACCTGGTGTTGGCAAATATTTTTTCCCAGTCTGTAGGCTGTCTCCCTGCTCTCTTGATGGTTTCTTTGGCCTTACAGAAGCTTGTCAGTTTAATAAGGTCCCACTTGTCTATCTTCTCTCTTATGACCTGTGGGTTTCAGGTTTTGTTCAGGAATTGGATGCCAGTTCCGATTTCCATGAGGGTATGTCCTTCATTTTCTAGGGTTCTTATGGTTTGAGGTTTTACATTTAGGTCTCTGATCCATTTGGAGTTAACCTTTGTGCATGGGGATAGATAGGGGTCCTGTTTCAATCTTCTGCATGTGGATGACTGACATTTTTTTAGCGGTGTAATGTTTCTATATCCTGATTGTGGTTGCCATCACATTAATCTATATATACGATAAAGTTTCATAGTACTGCACACCAAAACACATATGAGTCCATATAAAAACTTAGAAATGAAATGAGGTCTGTAGTTTAATTGATATTATTATACCAATGTCAATTTCCTGGTTTTGACATTTTACTAAGTCTACGTAAAATGTTATTGGGAAAAGATAAGTGAAGACATTTTAGGAATGTTCTAGTATATTTGTAGCTTTTTTTTGTTTCATTTTTTTCTTTCTTTCTTCCCTCCCTCTCTCTCTTCCTCCCTCCCTCCCTCCCTCCCTTCCTTCCTATTAGCCTTTTGGTAAGAAAGGCCTAACATCTAGGATCTACGAGGAACGCAAAAGTGCTGAAAAGAAAAAAAAAAATACAGCCCCATTGAAAAGTAGGCAAAAGACATGAATAGACACTTCTCAAAAGAAGATACATGGGCAGCCAACAGACACATGAAAAAGTGCTCAGCCTCACTCATCATCAGAGAAATGCAAATCAAAACCACATTGAGATACCACCAAACCCCAGTAAGAATGGCTGTCATTAATAAAACAAACAACAACAGATGCTGGCGAGGATGTGGAGGAAAAGGAACCCTTCTACACTGCAGGTGGGAATGCAAACAGTGAAACCTCTCTGGAAGACAGTGTGATGATTTCTGAAAGAACTAGAAATTGACCTTCCATATGACGCAGCAATCCCCCTACTTGGAATATACCCAGAGGAATGCAAATCATTCTACAAAAAGATAACTGCATATGCATGTTTGTTGCAACTCTATTCACAATAGCAAAAACATGGAACCAACCAGCCTGCCCATCAAAGCTGGACTGGGTTTTAAAAAATTTGGTACATATACACAATGGAATATTATGCAGTCATAAAGAAGGACAAGGATATGAACTTCGCAGCAACTTGGATGGATCTGGAGTCGATCATACTCAGTGATCTATCACAGAAACAGAGAACAGAGTACCATTTGTTCTCACTCATAAGCAGACCTTGAACAATTATCATAATATTATCAGAAAGGGATTGGCAGTAGTGTGAAACTTCCAGGGGATGGGGTATGGGATTGGCAGTTGAGGGAAACCGCCAGGAGAGGGAGGGGCACACCTCATCAACAAGGGTACCTGCATAATGAGCATTTGTATACCTAACTCTAAATTGAACCTCACATTTTAAAAATAAAAAATAAAAGAACACTTAAGAGATGAGATCTACCTTCTTAACAGATTTTTAAATGTAGGATACATTATTGTTGTCTATAGTATATTTATCTTGCATAATTGAAAATTTATACACAATGATTAGCAACTCTCCACCATCCCCGCCACCCTGCCCCAACAATCACCATTATATTCTTTGCTTCTATGAGTTTGACTGTTTTAAATACTTCTTATTAATGGAATCATGCCATATTTGTCCTTCTGTTACTGGTTTACTTAGCATAATGTTTCTGCAGTTCATCTATGTTGTCACGTATTACAGAATTCTTTTTTCTTTTTTAAGGCTGAATAATATTCCATTGTAGGTATATAACATGTTTTCTTTATCCATTCATTTGTCTATGAAAATTTAGGTCGCTTCCACATCTTGGCTAGTGTGAATAATGCTGCTATGAACATGGAAGTGTTAAGATCTCCTCGAGACTCTGATTTCAACTCTTTTCTTTTTTTTTTTTTTTGTTTTTTGTTTTTGGGTTTTTTTGTTTTGTTTTGTTTTGTTTTTGAGTTGAAGTCTCACTCTGTCGCCCAGACTGGAGTGCAGTGGCACGCTCCCGGCCATCGCAGCCTCGACTTGCTGGGCTCCGGCGATCCTTCTGCCTCAGTCTTCCAAGTAGCTGGAACTACAGGCGCATGCTACCATGCTCAACTAATTTTTTTGGTTTATTGTAGAGATGAGGTCTCGCCAAGTTTCCCAGGTGGGTCTCGAATCTGCAGGCTCAGGCAATCCACTCACCTCAGCCTCCCAAAGTGTGGGATTACAGGCTGAGCCACCGAGCCGGGCTTCAACTCTTTTCAATAAATTACCAGAAATGGGATTGCTGGACCATATGATAGCTTTATTTTTAATTTTGTGAGGACCTTACTTACTATTTTCCATAATGACTGCACAAATTTGCATTCCCACTAAATGTGTACAGGGGTTCCAACTACTCCACATCCCTGTCAATACTTCTTGCCTTTAGTTTTAGATAATAGTCATCTTCACAGGTAAGAGGTGATATCTCATGTGGTTTTGATATTCATTTCCTTGATAGCAATTTTGGGCAGCTTTTCACCGATTGTGGGCCATTCATGTGTCTTTTTTTGGAGAAAAGTCTGTTCAAGTGACTTTTAAATCAGGTTATTAGTTTTTGTGCTATTTGAGTTGTAAGAGTTTCTTATATATTTTGGAAATAAACCCCTTATCAGATATATGGTTTGCAAATATTTTCTCTCATTCAGTAGGTTGCCTTTTCACTTTTTTGATTTTTTTTTTTTTTGCTGTGCAGAAGCTGTTTAGTTTGATGAATTCCCATATGTCTAATTTTGCAACTTCTTGTGAGTCAAAAATTATTTCAAAGCAACAAGTTTAAAAAAGGTATGAAGATTTCTAAATCTATTGATGCACATTGCCAGATTAGCCTTCAAAAAGTTGATGTTTATTTTTTCCCCTTTTAATAGTCCTCCCAATTGCTTTCTATCCATTTATTCTACTTTATTAGAGTCCATCATACTCAGTGATTTATTACAGAAACAGAGAGCTGAATACCACATATTCTCACTCATAAATGGGTCCTGAACATTTTCACAATACTACGAGAGAGGGATTGGCAGTAGGGGGACACTGCCAGGAGGTGGTGGGGGTGGGAGATGTACACATAACATAGCTAAGAGTACCTGATCCTAAACCAGGGGAAATAAGGACCAGCTGGAGGCCCAAACTTCAGCTGCATACAGACTACTTATGTACCTAATCCTGACTTGTGCCCCACATCTTTACAGTAGAGTTTTAAAAATTTTTAAAATAACGCCATATACTTATCAATCTTTAAAATCATGTTGTTAATTTATTTTAACTGTATTTATTTTTAATGTTTTACTCAGTTCCATTGAAGTAAATTAGGTATATAATAACTACACAAGTAAGACATACAATTTGGAAAGTCTGGACATATGTATACACTAATGTTACTATCAGCATAATCTAAGTAGCAAACATATCCATCACCTTCACACATTTTCTTACATCCCTTTTTTGGTTACTTTTTTCTCTTTTCTGAGTGGTAAGAATACATAACATGAGATGTATCTTCTTAGCAAATTTTTAAATGCAGAATACCTTATTGTTAACTATAGGCACTAAATTAGCAGATCTCTGGAATTTATCTTGTATAACTTTACAAGTGCTGTTATTTTTTGTTTCATTACTACTTCTTTTTCAAAAGAGTAGGGATATTGTCTTATTTACTTCCATGTTCTTAGTGACCCACAACAGTCTCTGGCACAAAGTTGATCACAAATAATTATATTTTGAATAAATGAATGTAGGCAAAATTTCTTTTCATCTCTTTCAATGTTAGTGAGATTGAAACAACTTTATATGATTATTTAATTGCCCGCTAATGTTATTTGCTAATTTTTTTCTATTGGGGTATTTATTTTCCTTTTTATGTTAAAATTATTTCTATATAAAACAGTAGTTATATATAAATATATATTTATTATATTATTTCATGTCTTACAGTATCTTTTAAAACATTTATTATTTCCATTTTTATTGGTATAATCAATCCTTAAATCTACATTTTCCTTGAAAATTCTACCGTTTTTCTGTTTTGTCTATTCTTATAATAATCCTACAGTGTTTTAAGTACTCTAGAGCATGCTATGTTATCTCGTTAAACAAATCCTACTTCAAAAATGTTTCTTTCTTATTTGTGATTTTTATTGTTCTAAATGAACATCTCACAAAGTTTGAAGTAAAAATTCCTGACTTTTTGATGTTACATTTGATTTAGAGAATATTTTGGAGGCAGTAGACATCTTCAAAATATTTAGTCTTTCTAGCCAATAACATAATTTGTCTCTCTTCAATTTATTTAAGTGTTCTTTATGATCTTTGTCAAGTATTATAGTTTTCTACCTGTGGGCCCTGCACTTTTTTAAAAATCCAGTTTACTTTTAGGTTCTTTATGTTAAATCTAAAGACAATATGTGTTCTATTATACCTTCCAACTAGGTTTTCTGATATTTTTGCATTTTATTTGTATATTTATTATGTAACTCACTCCTTTACCAATATTTTAATAATTAAAGTATTTTAAAACTTTCATTGTTATTGTTATAGGACAAGTAATGTTATCACTTTTAATCAATGATAATATTGCCTCTTCATTTTCTGTATTTATGACCTATTCATTTCTCTGATCTGATATCTTGAGTAATGTTAAATAAATGTAATGTGAATCATCATATTTCTCATAATCCTGACTCTAGTGGGAAAACATATATTGCTTTAGCTGTTAGCATAATGTTATCAGTATAAGAAATATATAGACCATCATTTTTAAAACCTACTCGTATATTTCTAATTTAATGAGTTTTCTGTTTTTTTTTGTTTAATTTTTAAAACCTGTATGGACCTTGCATTTCATCAACTACCTTTTAAATCTCCTATTGAATTATCATATTTTTTCTCAGACACCATGATGTGATCCATAGCCTTTTTAATATCGAACCAATTTGCATTATAAGAAAAAAGTATATGATATGTAATGGTGTTTTTTTAACATGTCCCTGAATTACGTCTGTAAGTGCCTTTTCAGAATTTCTTTAATCTATTTTCATTAGAGCTATTCATTAATTTATTATCAACTTATTATGTTTGTTAGGTTTTCTATTAAGCTAATTTTTGTATCTAAAAGGTTTGGCAAAACTTCCTTCACCCTCCCTTTAGCCATTAGTCATCTTGCAAATTTAAGAGTATTTCCACCATCCTATTTGCTTTTCTCCATTTGCATTCTGAATTGTCTGTTTCTTATACTCCAAGGCAGTGCTTGGAATTAAAATCTTGGGTGATATGACATTCTGACTGAGAACAGGCTCATTGCTTCCAGGCTTCAAGGTCATATAGTTCTACCGATAAGGGCTAAGATGACACTGGCTTTTTCTCATAGCCGCATAATGGCATTGACTTTTGTTAGTCTTGCAATCATCAAAAACCCTGAGTCTTTCTCACAAACTTCTGCTTAGCCAGCTGAAAACTTCTAGGTGGTTTATTGCATTCACTGATAGTCCTTCACAGCAATTCCTCAAATTTCATCTCATTAGATTCATTATTTTAACCTATTTTCATTCTTTCTGAATTCTATCTCTGTCATCCAGTAAAGCTGCTTTCCTTAGTTTTAAGCCATTCATAAATGGGACACTTACTTGTTACACCTTTCTCTTGGTCACTGATAAAACTGGTTTTGAATAGGCATGAAGTCAGAGCCTCTAGCTAGGCACCAAAATCTCCATTCAGACGGGTATATATAATCACTAATCATTTAGTAAGATCCTTTAAATAGTTATGCACTGGAGTTTATACTTTCATCAAATAATAATTGAACATTTATGCTCAGACAGACGCTGTGGTAGCTATTGGGGATACAACAACTAATAAATCTTGCTTTCCCTGCTTAAGAATTCAGGGAAAACAGACAAGTAAAGAAATAAGATTAATCCAATATGGTATTTATTATGACAGAGAAGTATATATAAAACGCTTTAAAGTCTCAGGAAAGAGTTAAGGCAAAGGGGACTAGAAAATTATTTTCCTAAATTTTATTGGTGCAAGTATATCTGGTCTGTGGTAGATGCTGTGATGTAATACTAAGATTCTGGTTTACAAACCAAACATTAATATATTTAGCTGCTGGGAATCCTGCCTGCAGGAAATCTATAGCTGCCACCTCCCTATAAGGATGCGTCTGCTAAAGGGAGCTAGTTTGCCCAAGGTAGAGCCTCCTTTCCAGGTGGCCTACATTCAAGATTGATCGATGAGGTGATGTAAGGACCTCGACCATTTGCCCAAATTATAAAAATTTTAAAGGGTGATTCTAGTTTCAGAATTCCCAGTTAAGGTCAGATGAGACTTCCCTTGAGACTGCCCTGCAGTCCAAATTTTCTCTGTCCATTCATGCTTTCTTCCCTTCTATTTCCTTTTGCAGATGTTTACCCCCAAGGCACTCTCTAATAAACTTCTTGTATGCTCTCATTTCTGTCTCAGAAACTGCTTCCTAGGGAACCCTACTTGTGACATGGTCAGACTGATTATTTTGGTTTCCATATACTTTACTTCTTGACTATTTCTGAATTGATTTAGGATCACAGGAAGATGAGTGGTGGTGGTGTTATTTGGTTTGAATTTTTTTTTACCACAACAATAGCAACTCAGGATTTATTTCTAATTGTTATAGACTTTGTTTCTAAACAACTTTAAAATGTTTTATAATTTCAACAATGAAAAGCAATATGTACTAGGCTAATTACATAGCAATATTTGCAGTTGCACAATATTGGAATTAACTAAATGCCAATCTGTGGGAGATGGCTGAATAAACTATGTATAATACAGCTATACAACGAAATACTACAAAAGCATAGAAAATAATGAAGATTTTGTGTTCTCACCATTAATAAATAAGTAGTTGAGGTAATGCATATGTTAATTACTTGATTTAGTCATTCCACAATGTATACATATTTCAAAACATGTACACTATAAATATATACAATTTTTTCCTTAAAAATTTTATTTTTTTAATTTTTAGAATTCCTTCCTAGAAGGAGATATTATATAGTTAGATAAATAGCAATAATGACAAAGCATCATCTTCCTAGAGATTGTCTTCAATTATCCTGTCCAACCACTGAACCCAAAAGACTTCATCTAATCAAGAAAACTAAAAAAAAAGGATGAATACTGAAGAATATACTGATATCAAATGTATTATTGCTTCCAAATAAGACCCTAACCATGAAATATTAGCTATTTATTCTTAGATACAAAATTTATTTTTATTGTAAAATAGAACATGCCCAATATATAACATTTAGAAAATAAAGTATAAAGAAAAAACAAAATGTGTCAAAATATGTAAAAGCTTTAAAAATGTTTATTTTTTATTTCTAATTTTCTTCGATGAAACTATTCTATAGTTATAATCTGAAACAAAGGAATATTTATAGACAAAGATGTTCACCATAGCATTATCTATGATGGTGAAAAATTTGAACAATCTTTGTTAGTGGTAAATATTTATCTACTAGTGGGGAAGAGGTTAGGTAATTATAGAACATCCACTTCAATGAACTATTAAGTCAACTTTACAATTCATGTTTAGTAAGAGTTTATAATAATATGGGTGTCGGGAAAGAACTTTTGTAATTATATTAAGGTAGAAATCTACAATACATTGGAGTGGTATATAAAATGGTGTGTTTGTGTGCATACACACATAGTTCAGAATGTGTCAATAAATTGTGCCCAGGAAAAAGAAAGACAGACATCCACTAGAATGTTAAAGTGCTTATCTTTGATACTAAATATAGACAATTTTTATTTGTCAATTAGAAACATAAATACTAATAAGGGAAATCATTTTTACAAGAATCAGCAAAAAAAAAAAGTGGAAAAGCATCCGACAATTATAAGTTGGGAATCATTCTACAAAACAAATAGCCTATCCTGTAAGGAAGTTTTTCCTATAAAAGAAGACTTAGACATGATAACTAAATGCAGTGGTTCTGGACAACTTCCTAGACCATGAGGTTGGGGGGAACCTCGTGCTATTAGTACAGTCAAAAAATAAATTAAAAAAATTTAAAAATGCTATTAGTACAGTTGAAAAAATTGAATATGGATGATATATTAGATGATATTTAATTAGAGTGTAACTCCCAGAATTTGATGATAGTATTGTTAAGAGAATATCCTTTTTCTTAGGATATCCATGCTAAAGTGTTTAGGAGTAAAGGATGATTTGCTGAATAATGATTAAATTCAATAATAGCAAAATTAATAATAACACTATTTATTAAATTATAAAATGTGTCATATAAACATGTGGTATTATTTATAACATTACAAAATATAAGATTAAAATATATCATATTATTTATGATGTTATAAACTATAATATTTATTACTTTATTATATCATATATAGAGAATGAGTGAGCAAGAGAGAAGGGAGAGGGATTGTAGCAAAATATTAACAATTAATAAATATAAATGACAAAAAGATGAACTTTTCAGCAACTTGGATGGATTTAGAGTCTATCATACTTAGTGATCTATCACAGAAACAAAGAATCGAGTACCACGTGTTCTCACTCATAAGTGGACCCTGAACAATTATCATAATACTATAAGAAAGGGATTGGCAGTAGTGAGAAACTGCCAGGGGAGGAAGGGTTGGGCACACTTCATCAATAATGGTACTTGATCTCAAATCAGGTGAAGTGGGGTCCAAAATGAGGCCCAAATTTTACCTGTACAATGACTATTTGCATACCTAGCCCTAAATTGTAGCCCACATCTTTAAAATGAAAATTAAATAAATAAAAATGAAGGATATTTAGAAATTCATTATCTTACTCCTGCAATATTTATGTAAATCTGAAGATATTTTTAAAAGAAATTCTTCAATAATACATATTTATCTGTAATTTAATATTTAAATTTTTTTCATAAAAATTTCCAGTACTTTTTAAAGCACTACAGACCACTGTGCCTGGGACTTAATATAGTCTGTAATAATTGGTACATACTCAGTATCTATAAAGAACTAGGAAAAAACTTTTGCCCAACATATTTGGCTAAATTTTGTGACTCGCACATGCATTCTTGGAATATAAGCCCAAGTAAGGGTTATTCCTCAAGCCTATATGCATAACTTGTGCCTAACTACACACATATATATATAGTTTGATCTGTAACTGCTTTTGTTACATTTTTTTCAATTAGTGATAAATGATTAGAGGAGCAGTTAGTTGACATTGTCCATACTTGTTTTTAAATTAATTTAAAGAATAAAGTCTAAATAAATTCAAAAGATTAAGTGGATTTCTAAAAATTAATTTAATCTTCATTTACCAAGATACTTTAAGACCTGGCAAATTAAATATGATTTCTTTGCCATGTACAGAAGTCTTTTAAAAAATGCTCTGAAGAATACTTACAGCAAGATAGTGTCTGTTTGTCCTATTGATCAAAATTTTAAGATATGCTTAGATACTGATGACTAATGGAACAAACTGGAAATCCTTGTTGGGGAAAAATATTGCTACATAGAATTTGACAGCAAAATCATAAGAATAGATATTCACATGTAAAATATCTTAGATTGCTTTTATAAATATGCTTACTATGACTTACAATTCCAGGAATATGGAGTAGACTTATTTTCCCTATTTATTCCACTAAATTCAACTGAAAACTATAAACATTACATATAAAATAAATATAATATGACACAAGGAATGAAAGAACAACCTCAGATCTCAGACTTCAGAATCTCAGACTTTAGGATCTCAGACATCAGAATCCCAATCCTCAGAATCTCAGGACCTCAGGAATGGCATAATAATGAGTTCCTTAGTTTTTGTGTTAACTCGAATATCCCAGAGTTGAAGCTGAAGAAGCTGGCAACCCAGAAACATCAATAGGCACAGACAGAAAACATACCAGTCTGGATTATTCTCACATCCTCACTCATAACTGAATTAGATGATTTATTTTTATTTTTTTATTTTATTTTATTTTTGAGTTGGAGTCTCACTCGGTCGCCCAGACTGGAGTGCAGTGGCCACTCCCGGCCACGGCAGCCTCGCCTGCTGGGCTCCGGCGATCCTTCCACCTCAGACTTCCGAGAAGCCAGAATTACAGGCATGCGCTACCACGCCCGGCTGATTTTTTTATTTATTGTAGAAACGAGGTCTCGCTGCCCAGGTGGGTCTTGAACCCGCGGGCTCAGGCAATCCACTCACCTCAGCCTCCCAAAGGCGCGGGATTACAGGCTGAGCCACTGAGCCCAGCTTAAATGATTTAAATGATGAGATTTTGAACATTTAAATTTTTTTATTTTAAAGATGAGGGGTATAATTCAGGATTAGGTATAGAGATGGAAATCATACAGGTAAAGTATGGGCCTCCCTTTGGTCCCCACTTTGCCTGATTTGAGATTAGGTACTCTTATTGATGTTATGTGCCCTTATCTTCCTTGGCAGTTTCTCGCTACTGCCAATCCCTTTCTTATAGTATTATGATAAATGTTCAGGGTCCCCTTATAAGTGAGAACATGTGATACTCAGTTCTTTGTTTCTGTGATAGAACACTGAGCATTATAGATTCTAAATCCATCCAAGTTGCTGAGAAGTCCATAATGTTGTCCTTCATTAATGACTGCTAGCATTCCATCATGTATATGTACCACATTTTTAAAAATCCAGTTTAGGTTCGGTGGGCAACACAATTGGTTCCATGTTTTTGCTATTGTGAATAGTGCTGCAATAAACATGTGTGTGAAGGTATTTTTTATGTAAAGTGATTTAAGTTCCTCCAGTTATATTCCCAGAAGGGGAATTGCTGGGTCATATGGAAGGTCAATTTCCAGTTCTTTTAGGAATCACCACACTGTTTTTCATAAAAGGTTGAACTAGTTTGCATTCCCACCAACATTGTGCTTCTCAGACCTGGAAATGGTAATACAGAAATTCATATGGAAACAGAAATGACCACAAATATCCAAACCAATTCTTAGCAAAGGAAACAAAGCAGGAAGTATCACACTTCCAGGCTTCAAACTTTATTATAAGGTTATAATAATCAAAACAGCTTGGTATTAATACAAGAACAGGCATGTAGACCAATGGAACAGGATAGAGATTCTGGAAGCAAAACTTCTATTTCTCAACCAACTCAATCTTCTACAAAGCCTCCACCAACAACTACTGTGGAGAGGAAAACCTAATCAGTAAATAGTTCTGGGAAAATCGGCTGGCCACATGCAGAAGAATGAAACAGGACCCCTACCTATCACCGTACATAAAAATCAACTCCAAATGGATCAAAGACCTAAACATAAAACCTCAAACTTTAAGAATCTTAGAAAAAGCAGAAGACATAATTATGGAAATTGGAATGGACAACCAATTCCTGATCAAAACCCCAAAAGCCCATGCCATAAAAGATAAGATATACAGGTGGAACCTCATCAAATTGAAAAACTTCTGCAAAGCAAAAGAAAGCATCAAGAGAGCAGGGAGACAGCTCACAGAATGGGAAAAAATATTTGTCAACTGCATATCTGACAAAGGGCTAACATCCAGGATCTACAAGAAACTAAAACACCCCAAAAGGAAAAAAACAAACAGCCCCATTAAAAAGTGGGCAAAAGACATGAATAGACACTTCTCAAAGGAAGACATACGAGCAGCCAACAGACACACGAAAAAGTACTCAGCCTCACTAATCATCAGAGAAATGCAAATCAAAACCACATTGAGATACCACCTAACTCCAGTAAGAATGGTCATTATTTTTTTTATTTTTTTTTTAGTTGGAGTCTCACTCTGTCACCCAGACTGGAGTGCAGTGGCCACTCCCGGCCACTGCAGCCTCGACCTGCTGGGAATCCGGCGATCCTTCCACTTCAGCCTTCCAAGTAGCTGGAACTACAGGCACGCGCTACCATGCCCGGCTGCTTTTTTTATTTATTGTAGAGATGAGGGCTCACCAAGTTGCCCAGGTGGGTCTCGAACCCGCGGGCTCAGGCAGTCCACTCATCTCAGCCTCCCAAGATGCAGGATTACAGGCTGAGCCACCGAGCCCAGCTGCCATTATTAATAAAGCAAAAAGCAATAGATGCTGGCGAGGATGTGGAGGAAAGGAAGATTTTAAACTTTTGAGCTGATAAGACTTAGATGGAATTTTTTTTTAATCAATATTTTTTATTATGATGTTGTGGGGTACAGTTAAGGGTTAGGTATACAAATATGCTTCATTTAGGCCCCCCTGTTGATAACAGGTGTCTCCCTGTCCCCAGACAGATGTTTACTACCATTAGTCCCATCCCCCTACCCCTCCCCCCATAGTTTCCCCCACCACTGTCAGTCATTTTTCTTATGGTAGTCCGCTGGATGATCAAGGTCCACTATATGAGTGAGAACATGTGATACTCAGATCTTTGTTTCTGTGAGAGGTCACTCAGTATTATAGACTCTAGTTCCAACCAGGTTGCTGCGAAATTCATGATTTTTTTTTTATGACTGCATAGTATTCCATCGTGTATATATACTACATTTTTTAAATCCAGTCCTCTTTTTATGGACAGCATGGTTGGTTCCAGGTTCTTGCTACTGTGAAAAATGCTGCGATAAACATTCATGTACAGGTATCTTTTTTATAGAGTGATTTGAGTTCTTCAGGGTATATTCCTAGTAGGGGGATTGCAGGGTCATATGGGAGGTTGATGTTTAGAGCTTTTAGGAATTCTTAACGTGAGTTGATGCTGTAATGAGTTGAAACCTTTAGGAACCTAGGGATAATGTGAATGCATTTTGCATGCAAGATGGGCAGGCGCTTTTGTTGGCCAGAGGGTAGACTATGTTAGACAGAATAATGACCCCCACAAAGATATCCATGTTCTAAAGCACCGAACCAATTAATATGTTATCTAACAAAGTAAAGGGGACTCTGCAAACGTGTTTAAATCAAGAAGTCTGAAATGAGAATATTCTGGATTTTTGGGGTGGGTCCAGGGTAATCACAATGGGTTCTTATACAGGTAAGAGAAGAAAATGATGAAATAAACCAGAAAAAAACAAATAAATAAATGAAACAAAAAGTTTTGTAAAAAGATAAATAAAATTTACAAAAATCTACTGGACTAACAAAGAAACAACAGTGAAGACATAAATTATCAATATCGGGAATAATGGCAAATAACACTGCAAGTTTTGCAAACATTAAAAGGATAAAAAGGAATATTACAAACATATGTACACACATGAATTTGACAAATTAGTAGAGCAGACCTCTTCCACAATAAACACAAACAACCACAACTCACCCCATGTGAAATAGGTAATTTGAATAGCACTGTATAATAACTAATAAGTACACTAAATTAGTAATCAAACAAATTGCCACAAAGAAAATTCCAGGACAAGATCCCTTCAATGGAGAACTCTACCCAGAATTTAAAGAAAAATTAATGGAAATTTCATATAATTATTTCTAAAAACAGAAAAGAAGAAAACACTTTCCCATTCATTGTATGAAACTAGTATTACTCTGACAACAAAATAAGACAAAGAATGTACCAAAAATTATCAAACTACAGACTAATAGTCATTAAAATAGATACAAAAGTTCTTAACAAATATCAGCAAATATAATTCAAATTTATAGGGGACTATACCCCACAACCAAATAAGATGTATTCTAGGGATTCAAGACTGATTTAATATTTTTTTAAAAAATCAGTCATTGTAATTTAGGCTGAAGAAGAAAAATCACATGATTATATCAATAAGTGAAGAAAGAACATTTGACAAAAGTCAACATCCATTTATGATAAAAATTCTCAGCAAACCGGCATAGAGCAGAATTTCCTTAACTTTGTAATGAGTATCTTCCAAAAATCTACAGCTAATATTACATTTGATGCCAACAAACTAAATGCTTTTAAGATTGAAATAAAGACAAGTTTGTCTGTTATCACCACTGATATCAACAGAGTGATGAAAGTGTCTAGTCAGTGCAACATGGCAAGAAATGGCAATAAAAGGCATAGACATATGAAATGAAAAAGTAAAACTATTTGCATTTGAAAAAGACATGAATGCCTACTTGGAAATTATTAAAACACTAACTAGAACTAACAAGTGAGCTCAGCAAGGTCACAAGATAATAAGATAAACATACAAAAAGTAATTTAAATACAAACAATGAACACTTGGACATTAAAGTTAAAAATAAAATATAGCCAGGCTCGGTGGCTCAGCCTGTAATACCAGTGCTTTGGGAGGCCGAGGTGAGTGGATTGCCTGAGCCCGCGGATTCAAGACCTGCCTGGGCAACTTGGCGAGACCTCATCTCTACAATAAATCAAAAATTA
The DNA here is from genome assembly GCA_027257055.1 of Cephalopachus bancanus. Lineage (NCBI taxonomy): Eukaryota > Metazoa > Chordata > Mammalia > Primates > Tarsiidae > Cephalopachus > Cephalopachus bancanus. Next base: position 535,538 of record JAPVLO010000675.1, on the reverse strand, counting down.
GCCGGGCGTGGTGGCATGCACCTGTAGTTCCCGCTACTTGGAAGGCTGAGGCGGAAGGATCGCCAGAGCCCAGCAAGTCGAGGCTGCGGTGGCTGGGAGCAGCCACTGCACTCCAGTCTGGGTGACAGAGTGAGACTCCAACTCAAAAAAAAAAAAAAAAAAATATATATATATATATATAAAATCTACAAATTCAATGCAATACCCATTAAATTACCAATAACATTCTTCTCAGACCTAGAAAAAACAACACAGGAATTCATATGGAAACACAAACGTCCAAGAATAGCCAGAACAATCCTCAGCAAAAAAAACAAAGCAGGTGGTATCACAATACCAGACTTCAAACTTTACTATAAAGCTACAATCATCAAAACAGCTTGGTATTGGTACAAGAACAGGCATATAGACCAATGGAACAGAATTGAGATTCCAGAAGCAAAACCTCAATTCCTCAACCAACTTATCTTCGACAAAGCCCCCACCACCTACCAATGGGGAGAGGAGAACCTATTCAGTAAATGGTGCGGGGAAAACTGGCTGACCACATGTAGAAGATTGAAACAGGACCCCTATCTATCCCCATACACAAAGGTTAACTCCAAATGGGTCAGAGACCTAAATGTAAAACCCCAAACCATAAGAACCTTAGAAAAGGAAGGAAATACTCTCATGGAAATCGGAACTGGCATCCAATTCCTGTACAAAACCTGAAACCCACAGGACTTAAGAGAGAAGATAGACAAATGGGACCTTATTAAACTGACAAGCTTCTGCAAAGCCAAATAAACCATCAAGAGAGCAGGGAGACAGCCTACAGACTGGGAAAAAGTATTTGCCAACTCTAGGTCTGACAAAGGCTTAACATCCTGGATCTACAAGGAACTGAAACGTACTGAAAAGAAGAAAACAAACGACCCCATTATAAAATGGGCAAAAGATATGAACAGACACTTCACAAAAGAAGACATTCGAGCAGCCAACAAACACATGAAGAAATGCTCAACCTCACTAATCATCAGGGAGATGCAAATCAAAACCACACTGAGATACCACCTAACTCCAGTCAGAATGGCAATTATCAACCACTCAAAAAATAACAGCTGCTCGAGAGGCTGTGGCGAAAAGGGAACACTTCTACACTGTTGGTGGGAGTGTAAACTAGTGCAACCTCTGTGGAAAGCAGTGTGGCGATTCCTGAAAGCTCTAAAAATTGACCTTCCATATGACCCTGCAATCCCCCTACTGGGAATATACCCTGAAGAACACAAATCACTCTATAAAAAAGATACCTACACACGTATGTTTATCGCAGCGTTGTTCACAATAGCAAGAACCTGGAAACAACCATGCTGCACAACAAAAGAGGACTGGATTAAAAAATGTGGTACATATACACGATGGAATACTACGCAGCCATGAAAAAGAACAAAATCATGAATTTCGCAGCAACCTGGATGGAACTAGAGTCTATAATACTGAGTGACCTCTCACAGAAACAAAGATCAGAATATCACATGTTCTCACTCATATAATGGACCTTGAACATCCAATGTAATACTATAAGAAAATGACTGATGGTACTGGGAAATTATGGGGGGGGAGGGGGATGGGATTAACAGTAGCTAATATCTATCTGGGACTGGGAAAACACCTCTTATCAATAGGGTGCCTGAATGAAACGTAATTGTACACCTAACCCTTAACTGAACCCCACAAAACGATAATAAAAAATACTGATTAATTATAAAAAATATATATATATATACATATATTTATTTATTTATTTATAATTTACAATTACTCAAAAAGTAAATGCTTTATTGAAAATGCAACAAAACACACTCAGGACTTGTATACTTAGAACTACATAATGCTAATGAATGAAATAAAATATTTAAATAAATAAAGAGGTATACCATACCATGTCTATGGATTGGATGTCTGTGCATAGCAAAGATATTCACTCACCCCATTTTAATGTATAGTTTCAATGTGATGTCTATCAAAATCCCAGGAAGACTTTTTGTAGACATAGACAATATTCTCAAATGTATATGAAAAGACAAAGGTATTAGAAGAACCAAAATTATTTTGACAAAAAATAACAATGTGGAAGGAATCAGTATGTGTTATGTCAAGACTTATTATATTGTTATATTGTTATATTATATTGATCAATAGAACATAATAGAAAATCCAGAAATAAACCAATGCAAAAGTGCCCAGATTATTATTTTTTTTTCACATTACATTTTTTGGTACATTGACAAATTATAGTTGTGTATTTCATGAAGGAAAAATAACCTTTTCAACAAATGGTACTGGAACAATTAAGCATCCATGAATCAGACCAAACCAAACCAAAAAGGAATGTACATTTAAATTTTACACCTTATAGCAAAATTAACTCAAATAGGGCACAGACTTAAATATACAAAAAAACTATGAAACCTCTGGAAAAATTATAAAGAGAAAATGATCAGGAGCTAAAGCTGTGAAAAACATTCTTAAACTTGATACCAAAATCATAATCTATAAAGGGGGGAAATTGACAAATCATAATTCATCAAAATTTAAAAGTTTTGCTTTTTGAAACACCCTGCTAAATATGATGAAAAAATAAATTACAGATTGGAAGAAAACATTTGCAAATCACATATGTGACAAAGGACTTGTATATAGAATATATAAAGAACTCACAAAACTCAACAATAAAAAAGTAAACAATCCAATCATTACATGGGCAAAAATACACGATGACACATTCCACTGAAGAAGTTAATACAGATGGCAAATAAGCATATGAAAAGATGATGAACATCTACATCCATTAGGAAAATGTAAACTGAAGCCAAAATAATATATCATTACAACCTTCTCAGAATAGCTTAAATTAAAAAAAAAAATAGTGACAGCACCAAATACTGGCAAAGATGTGGCGTGAGTGGATCACTCCATTAATGTGAAGTGCTACAGCTACTCTATAAAAAAATTTAGACTTTTCTTAAAGAATTAAACATGAAACTATCACATGACCCAGCAATTGCACTCCTAGACATTTATCCCAAATAAATGAAGAATTATGTTCATATAAAAATCTGTACAGGAATGTTTATAGTGGCTTTATTTGTAATAGAATAGAACTAGAAACAACTTAGATGCTTTGAATGGGTGAATGGTTAAATACATAGTGGTACATCCATACAAATGAATGATATTCAATAATAAAAAGGAAATTATTGATCCATGGAGGAACATGCCTGATTCTTTACAATTCTTGAATATTTTGCTGAATTAAAAAAGCCAATCCTGAAAGATTATATATTGTAAAATTCCATTTATATAAAATTCTTGAAATGATGAACTAGAAAAATGCAGAACAGAGTGGTGATTGCCAGGGCTTACGGAGGTGTTGTAGGTGACAAGAAAGTGGCATGGCTCTACCATAGAAGGGCAACAGAAGGGATCCTTGTGGTGATGGAAATATTCTATATCTTGACTATATCAGTGTCAATATCCTGGTTGTGATAGTTTTGAAAGATGTTACAATGGGGAAAATACACAGAATTTCTCTGTTACTTTTTACATTTGCATGTGAGTCTACAATGTTTTCAAAATAAACTATTCAATTAAAAATAATAAAAAATCCGGGCTCAGTGGCTCAGTCTGTAATCCCGCACCTTTGGGAGGCTGAGGTGAGTGGATTGCCTGAGCCCGCGGGTTCGAGACCCACCTGGGTAGCAAGACCTCATCTCTACAATAAATCAAAAAATCAGCCGGGCATGGTAGCGCATGCCTGTAATTCCGGCTACTTGGAAGGCTGAGGTGGAAGGATCGCCGGAGTTCAGCAGGTTGAGGCTGCAGTGACCGGAAGCGGCCACTGCACTCCAGTCTGGGCGACAGAGTGAGACTCCAACTCAAAATAATAATAATAATAATAAAGATTCTGAAAAACTCTCACAGAACTTGGAGATGAGGTTTGAAAAATGTAAGAAGAGTATCCAAGACTCACTATCTGTCATTTTTTTTAAAAGTGAAGAAGTTTGAAATCTGGGGAAAATAATTTCATGAATGTTCTGTTTAGAGCACCCCTCATGGTTATATCAGTCTTTCATTTACTATGAGCTATTTTTCAACATTGTAAGGTGTAGAAACTGATAATAAAACAAACTCATAGAAATATAGACTGTGCATTGAAGAATGCAATTGATTATTGCTCTGTAATTATTGACCAATTTTGTATCAATTAAGTAAATTCATTTCATCATTCTTGGCTGGCATATGCTATGGTCTGCATGTTTATGAGCCTTTCAAATTTGTATATTGAAATCCTAACCCCCAAGTTGATGGTTGGTTGATGATGAAAAAATAAATTACAGATTGGAAGAAAACATTTGCAAATCACGTATCTGATGGTTGATGGTATTAGAAGGCGGGGCTTTTGGAACATTAGTAGGTCATGAGGGCAGAGCCCTCACGAAGATTACGCTCCTTAGAAAGTCAGCCCAAGTGTGTTCATTTGCCCCTTTTACCATGTGAGGCAGCAAGAAGTTGCCCATCTATGAAATTGGAATAGTGCCCTCACTAGACTCTAAATTTTCCAGTACCTTGATTTTGGACTTTGTGCAAGAACTGTAAGAAATAAATATCTGCTGTTGAGGGACTCAGTTTATGGCATTTTATTATGGCAACCCAAATGGACTACAACAGAATATATATATATTTGTCAATTTTTCTTCTCAGTCAGGTGCAGTGGCTCATATTTGTAATCCCAGCACTTTGGGAGACTGAAGCAGGAAGATCACTTGAGACCAGGATTTCAAGACCAACCTGAGCAGCATGGTGAGACCTGGTCTCTACAAAAAAAAAAAAATTAAAAAATGTATCCTTCATCAGCACTAGGAGTATTTATAAGGGCCTTTGCCATGCCACTGTGGCATTGCCTTACTAGACTCTGGTGGGGTCATGTGCTCTTTGAGCTATGGCTATCGCCATGTTTCCTGGCTCTCTCTCTCTCTCTCTCTCTCTCTCTCTCTCTCTCGTACTTTCTAAATAAACTTTATTTTCTAATCTTAAAAAGGGAATGTTTATAAATGTATCCATAAGGATATTGAAAAATGCTGTAGTCTAGAATAAATATCTGAGGACTACACTCAAGGTTGGACTGTGCCATAACAAATTGTTACCAAGTCAATTACACTGAAACTGTACTAGCTTAAAGATAGCTAGGAGGCAATGTAGCAGGATATATATACTCTGAATTCCAAGATATTGGATGCAAACAGATTATATCTTGAGATTATTCCTAAGGTGAAATCTATTTTCCACATTTTTGTTTTTATTAGCTAGGGATAAAAGAGGAACTATAAACTTATTCCGTGAATGCAAGGACCTGAGATTACCTGGTACGAAGCCTTAGCATAGGGCTTGGTCATCAAGAGAGTTATTGTAGAACATACCGTGGCAAGTGGGCCTTGAAAAGGAAGCTATGTAAAGTGGAACAGGAGCATCTAAAGGAATAAGAGTAGCTACGCTGACTTCAACTGGCAAGTCCAAGTTGGGATGGAGGGCTAGATATGAAATGAAGTTGCTATGCCGAAATCAGGGGGAAGGAACAAGCAAGAGAGAGTTGTGTTTTATAGCAAAAAAGGGGAGGCATTTAAATAAGAATCCTAATGATCACCTTTAAGACTACTGTAGTTAGGTGTCCAGACTTTATAGTTGGTTTTAATTTTGATCTTCTGGCCTCTTGGTCTTGTCGAGAGAAAAATACTAAGAGGGAGCACAATGCATTGAATCCTAGGATTGTTCTTAGTCATCAGGATGGGAAGTTGTCCCTCAAGAGGAGAAAATGTTTTTTTATTTTTATTTTTATTTATTTATTTATTTATTTATTTTTGAGTTGGAGTCTCACTCTGTCGCCCAGACTGGAGTGCAGTGGCTGCTCCCAGCCACCGCAGCCTCGACCTGCTGGTCTCCGGCGATCCTTCCGCCTCAACCTTCCGAGTAGCCGGAATTACAGGCATGCGCTACCACGACCGGCTGATTTTTGGATTTTTATTGTAGAGATGAGGTCTCGCTGCCCAGGCGGGTCTCGAACCTGCGGGCTCAGGCAATCCACTCACCTCAGCCTCCCAAAGGCGCGGGATTACAGGCTGAGCCACCAAGCCTGGCTGAAAATGGTTTTTTAAAAGTACCCTGTATATCTATCATTTCTAGGAAAAATAAGTTGATCATAGAATCATATCAGTTTTCTAGACAGATGTATACACCTAGAATGGCGAAAGTCAATTTTGCATTAATTCTAGTCAGACTATGAAAACTGAAAGTTATTCTTTGAATGGCACTTGAAAAGAAAACTGAGCAAATTCCTAATTTCATTTATCTTGTCAAGTATAATTTATGCACTAGAAATTTTTAAAAATGAGGTTTCTGTTTTATGATGAGTTTTCTATAACTTCGATTGATCAACATTTTACATAATCAAGATTCTGGACTTAGAAATCTGAAGATAAACTCCTGACTTTTTGAACTTTCTCCAAGTTCCTCTTCCTGATCCCTGCCTAATTTCTATGGTGGGCTTTTCTCTTTAATATGCTTTTATAAAAATACCATTGTTAATAACATTTGCATTTCTATTACTGGCACAAAATGGCTTCATATTTGCTTTAAAAATAATTTCCCATTTTTATATAATTTTTCCCCTAAAATTTTCTGTGTGGAAGTGCCTAAATGTTTAATTGCATGTGACTTTTTTCCTGCATAGAAACACAAACTTACTGTAAAAATAAGCAGTGTACCATATACTCTGAGAATCTAAAAGAAACTTGGAAGAAGTCCTAAAGATGTATCTATTATAGTTTTCTACTTCTCTACTTAAGAAATCTTGTAAAATGCATAGAGAAATGTTAATGTAGCAGGCCTATTTTCATAGTACTGGAAGGGGGGATAAGAAATGTGTTTCTAATTACCATTTTCCAAGGCCCTGATGAGAAGGGAGGACATAGAATCATAGAAAGTAGAAGCAATCTGTCTAAATTTCTTTATAGGCAGAGTGGATAAGACAGGTAGAGAGGTGAAAAATTCTTCGGAGAATTGACATGTCAAGTTAGAAACTGGTTGGGGATTGTAAGTATCTGAGCCTTTTACTTTTTTATACGTGTGAAGTCAGAGAACAAGCTTTGCTTTCACACCTGGTTATGAAACTCCACATAATGAAGCAAATTAGTTACAAGTGGTGCTAAGACATTCTTCATATTTTTATAAGAACTAATGTCTTGTTTAGGAAGTCAAATAGTTTTTGCTATAAGCAAATGTTTGTGTCCCATTACTGCCCCCATTAAAATGAAATATTTTTTTCTTTCTTTACTTGCATATTTTTAAACTCATCCTTTTTTCATCTTTCAAGCACATGATTCCATCAGCTCTCCTTTTTCTCTCTTGGAATTTCAAACGCTTGTTCTCTGTTGGATCATTCCATCACTATCCAAACATGCTCTAGCCTCTCACAGTTTTGAAGAAAATGTTACATTTTCTCTGGAACATATACTTCCAACTCCTGTTTTCTCTTCATCATCAGAGCCAAGGTTCCCCAAAATGATATTTGTATATAAAGTGTTTATTAATAACGTTCCATTCATAATTTATAATTACTTAATCTATTAATTTTGAATTATTTGGTACAGAATAATGTATTAAGTATTTATAAACTATGAAGCATGTTAATAAAATCTATAAATCATACAACCTAAGAACTAAAATATTAGTAAGCAATAACTGCCATGAGTTCTTTCCTATCTCAAGCACATGTCTTTTCAAAGAACTACCACTATCCTGAATTTTGTATTAATCTTTCCCTCTGTATAATCATTCATCTTTTTTTAACTTTATGAAAATGACATAACCTACAAGGAGTTTTTGACTTGCTTCTTGACTCAGTATTTTGTTTCTATTGCTCATGTACTTTGTTAGATATAGACTTTATTTACTGCTATATAACACCCTGTTGTGTGATAATTAAAATGTATTTTTCTTTACCGTTTGTGGTTTATGTGGTGTTCAAAAAAAACCACAATTATTCCTGAACTTGACCTTTGATCCACATATTGCCAAATTATTTTCTAATGTGTTTATAATAGTATGTATTTCTGCCATTGGAGAATAAGAGTTCTATTGAAACCATATCCCCACCAATACTGCACTTTGTCATATATGACAGAGATTGCCTAGCTGTTCAGGAAAACTCCTTCCTCTTTTTTTCTGGACACATAACTAAATTGCATGTTTTAGGTTAGGTATGGCCAATGAAGAAAGGATTTCATGACTATATAAGACTACATCTACCAAGAAAATATATATAAACATGTATACATAATATATATGTACACCATGGGGGAGGGGGGACCAAAAAAATGCGAATTATTTTTTTGGAGGACGGGCCGCTTATATTACGGGCTTCCCCCAATAGGTAAGTGTTCTAAGAACCCATCGCATCAGCGTACCAGCTAGCGTTGTTGTGAGAGGCTGTGTTCGGCTTCAGTGAATTTGTTTTGAAATCTTTCAATGGTTTACCCATTTCATGATGGATGATTTACAAGTGCACCTGCACACACCGTGCTGAGTGTCCCGCAGTTTTTGACCAAAAAGGTCATGACCCCCATGCTCCACTCTCTCTATTCATTCAATCTCACCCTGAGCGACATTTTTGGTTTATTTGTTTCCCCGATGAAAAAAGTCCTCGAAGGAAAACATTTTGCCAAGGTGGAAGAGGTGAAACAAAAATGGCAGAAGTACTAAGGGGCATCAAAATTGATGGTTTAAAAACTGTTTTGAGCAACAGAAAAAGTACCTTGATAGGTGTATTACATCAAACAGAGTAGTTTGAAGGTGACTGAATTTTAAACATGAGACTAAAAACACCATTTTTAAATAAATAAATTTCAGTTTGGGGGGTGTCCCCATATATATAGCTTAAAATGAAATAAATCTATATTAAGCAAAAACTGGTGGAACTAAATGAAGATATAGATGAATTTACAGTATAATGAGAGATAATGATATAACTTTATTAACTTATAAAGCAAGCAAATAGTGAGTAGATAAGGGATTTGAAGCATAAAATTCACAGAACCAGTGTAGTGTACATATCTAGAACACTGCTTTCAACAATTGTGAAATGTACACTCTTCTACTAACAATAAATATGTAACATTTTTGAAAATATTCTGGGTAATAAAGCAAATCAGCCTAATCAATATGGCCAATTAATTAGGTACAAAGTTACTGGGGCTTTTTTTTTTCTCTCCTCACTCCAGTCAAGTTTCTGCCCATACCACTTAACTACACTAACTTTTTTTAAGGTCACAATATCCTTTTAAAGGTTAGATCCTATGAACTCTTAGTTCAACCCTCACTTGACTTGTCAGGGGCATAGATCAATTGACCTCATCCTCCTTCATGAAATATTGTCTTCCTTTATCTTTCTTGACACCACACTCTGATTTTTTCCTTACCTCTCTGGCTACTTCATCTCTTTGTGGGCTACTTTCTCCTCCAAGCAAACTTTAAATACTGGTGACTCTCAGGTCTAACACTCAATATCTAAGAATCAGGTCCCACATTTTTACATACTTTCTATATTCTGATAACTATCAAATCAATTAACTTCTGAAGTCTAAGCCAATGTATCCAACTGACCACTTAACATTTTTATTTAGATATCTCAAAGGTATCTTAATATACACAAAACTACACTCATTTTTATTCATAGCCAATTAATCTGCTTCTTCTCTATTTTCACTGATGTCTGTAAATTACACTAGTGTCTCCTCATTTGTTGAGACTAGAAATTCAGAAGTTATTCTTGAAGCAAACTGTTTTCCTCCTCTTCTCATTCAATTTATCTTCAAGTCATATTACTGCTACCAAAATATAGCTAAAATCTAAAACATTCTCTCCATTTCCACCATCTCTCTCGTACCACTACAACTGTCCTATTTTGTCTCTCCAAATCCGATTTTCTCTCCAAGCTAGTCTTGCTCTTCTCAAATGTATTCCTCATGGAACAGTAATAATTGTATTAAATTGCAAATCTGGTCATTTCACTCTTCTGTTCAAATTCTTCAATGGATTCCTGTTACTCTTAGGACAAAGAACATAATTCTCCAAATGGCTTATAATACATAACCTACCTCTTTGCTATTTCTCTACATGATTTGCCCTTTCATTATGCAGCAGCTGCACTGATCTTCTGAGTTCCTTTCTGCCTTAGGGCCTTTGCACATTGTGTTCTCTATTCTTGGCATACCCTTCATACCACTCTTTTCTTGAGTAACTCTCACTCATCCTTCAGGTTCAAGCCTAAATGTCACTTTCTCAGAGAAGGATTTCCCTCAGTCCATATGCTAAGTTAGTTTGCTCTGGTATGCACGCTCACACAACTCTGCATTTTATTATTAGTACTAATGCTTAGTATTGTTTATAAGTAAATAGGAACCTTAAAGAGAAGGTTCATAAGTTCAGGAGCCATGGTTGTTTTGTTTACCACCATATCAGGTTCACCTTGCATAATTCATGGTAGGTACACAAATATATTTTCTAAATAAATGAACTCTTAATTTGACATTTGGGTGAGTCCAGAAAAGAGAGGTTACATGTATTGTTTGCATGTAACAAAACGTGTGTCAACAAACTGTTGTTGCTAACACTAAGATACATCACTCAGATAAAATGGAATAATTAGATGAAGTCTATTTATTTAAATTTAGTATTTATTTTAGGTAAAATTATTTTTCCTAATCTGTCAAACTTAATATTCAGAGATCTCAAATCCAGATAGGTCTAAAACAATGAATATTAAACTGTATATCTAATTCAATAAACATGGCTTACATAATCAGTAATTAGCATGCTATTCATTAATGTAGAATTCATGATAAATTTAGATGGGGTAGGCTAAAATTACCTTGATTTGTTTAAAACAAAATTATTTCTGTAAATAAGTTTGTTTTAAGTGAAATGTTTGAGGAACATGGAGCGCCCACCTTGTTTTCAAGTAATTCATATGCACCAATTATACTATATAAAAATGACTGCCTTAATTGCATATCATCCTGCTTATTCTAAAAAGTTTAAATACAAGCAAGTTCAAAAAAGAAAATAAACAAACAAGATCCATTCCATAACCAAGACAACGCTATTTACAGTTTGCTAAATTTCTTTCAGGTGCATGTGTTTTGTGTGTGCACACACAACTGTGTGTACATGTGTGTCTAAGAACCTAGTGCTCCTCAAACCTGCATGTGCATTGGAATTACCTGGGCAGCTTTTTAAAAGTACCAAAGACCAGAACCCAAGTCAAATCAATTTATTCTAAACCTTCATGATTGGCATCCTCAGAGATTTATGTTTTTTAAGTTCTTAAGTTGATCCTAATGCTACAGTAGGCTTAACTACCTTGTATTTAACTATATCCTTATTGTTATTCAATTTAACATATTTTCAAATGGTTTCTTTAAAAACTGTATCAATTTACCTACTAAAAGCACTATACTAAAATGGATACTTTACTAATACCAACATTGTTGATAGTTTGATTATAATATATCTTGATGTAGTCTTGTTTGGATTAAAACTGATTAGAGACATTTGATCTTCTTTACCTGAGTATTTATATCTTTGTTCAGAATTGGAATGTTTTCTGCTATTGCTTTTTAATAAGCCTTCTACCCCTTTTTTCCCAATTTTTTTTTTTTTTTGATATACAATTTTCCCAATTTTTTTTTTTTTTTGAGTTGGAGTCTCACTCTGTCGCCCAGACTGGAGTGCAGTGGCCGCTCCCGGCCACCGCAGCCTCGACCTGCTGGGCTCCGGCGATCCTTCCGCCTCAGCCTTCCGAGTAGCCGGAATTACAGGCGTGCGCTACCACGCCCAGCTAAGTTTTTGATTTATTGTAGAGATGAGGTCTCGCCTGTCCAGGCGGGTCTCGAACCCGCGGGCTCAGGCAATCCACTCACCTCAGCCTCCCAAAGGCGCGGGATTACAGGCTGAGCCCCCAAGCCCGGCTCATTTTCCCAATTTTAAAAATATTTTAATAATCTTTTGAAGATACGATCATATATTATCATATGACAACAACATCACACGATGTCTTTAGGTCAGAGTCCTAAAAGTGATATCACTAGTTTTAAAGACATAATTTTGTTAAGGTTCTTTAAACATATTTTCAAATGGTTTCTTTAAAAACTGTATCAATTTACCTACTAAAAGCACTATACTAAAATGGATACTTTACTAATACCAACATTGTTGATAGTTTGATTATAATATATCTTGATGTAGTCTTGTTTGGATTAAAACTGATTAGAGACATTTGATCTTCTTTACCTGAGTATTTATATCTTTGTTCAGAATTGGAATGTTTTCTGCTATTGCTTTTTAATAAGCCTTCTACCCCTTTGTCTCTCATCTTCTTTTTGAACTTGATAACTTAAAAAATTTCTATTTCCATGCTGTTCCATAAATCAAGTAAGTTTTCTGTATTTTTTTTCATTCTTTATGTTTCTCCACTGAATGTGTATTTTCAAAAAAAACCAAACTTTTTCTCAAAGAGGCTTATCAGTAGGCACTTCTTAATAGGAAAAAGATGTACAACTGTGTCTTCCTCTTTTGTGTTCCCCAGCAGAGATAGCTGTTGGTTACCTCAGTGGCAAGAGATGCCGGTGTACTCTGCAGTGCAGGTTGCTGCGGTCCATGAATGGCTTTTACCACATAGCTGATATGGTAGCCTCCACCTCTGATTTTTTGCTCCTGTCTCCTAGCATCTCAGGTGTGCCTGTGTCTCCAGCAACCCTTTTCATATGGATATGCTCAATGTTTTTGTGTTTCACTGTCTTGGTACGGATTCTTTAATGGGCCCTTGAGCCCTCTCTGGGCTACTTTGATTTGTGGATCCTGTCTTTATTTGATTTTGTAGGGTGTGTGTGTGTGTGTGTGTGTGTGTGTGTGTGTGTGTGTGTGTGTGTGTGTAGGGGGTGGTAATGGAGGCTGGAATTTCCTACTCCACCACCATATTGTTGTTGTCACCTTATCATAAAATTTTAATATTTTCTGGATACTAATTCATATACAAATAATTATTTTTTTTAGTAAGTTTCAGTCAGTTGTTAGTTTTATCTAAGTTTTTAATATATGGTTATATATTTTGCATCTTTACTATATCTGCAACTGTCACTTTTTCATCGTCAACATTATTTTTTTCTAGACTATTTAAGGCAAACATTTTTAAATTTCTATTAATTTTTTTAGTATTACCTTGAGCTTATTAATCTTCACTGTTGAATCCTATTGTTCTATTTCATCAGTTTTTACTTTTACCTCATTTATTCTATTTTTATTGGGTTAATTTTGCTACTATTTTATTAAATTATTTGGAAAGCATTTTTATTTTCAACTTTTCTTGTTTTCTAATACAGTAATGTACATATTTAAACCTATAAATATTTCTCTGATAATCATCTTGCTGTACTCTATAATATTAATATATTTTTCAAATTATTGACTACTTCCAAATATTTATTATTTTTGTCATGATTGTTTTCTTTGTTCCAAGTGTTTAGAAGCGTTTTTTAAATGTCTAAAACATTTATTTTTACTCATGCTTACAATTTTATAATTTATTATTTAAAATTTATTTTATTGTATGTATTTAAGGTGTACCTGTATTGATGTACATATTTATAGTGAAATAATTACTACAGTCAAGCAAATTAATGTATCTATCATCTTCCATAGTTACTTTTTTGTGATAACAGCACCTATAATCTACTCTCTTGGCAAATTTTCAATATACAATATAATATTTTAGAGCTATAATTCTCATGCTGTGCATTAGATCTCTGGACTTATTCATCTTACATAACTGCAAATTATGTATACCCTTTGACCTACTTTCGATTTCCTTCCTCTCCCCACCTGTGGTATCCACTGCTCTATTCTCTGTTTCTGTGTATTCTGCTTCTTGGAAAAGATTTTACATATATAGGGGGATCATGCTGTATTTGTATTTCTGTGCCAGGCTTATTTCACTTAACATAATGTCCTCCAGATTCATCCATGATGTCACAAATGATAATATCTTTCTATTTTTAAGGGGTGAATGATAATCTGATACAATTTCATTATCCATTCATCTGCTGAATAGCACTTAGATTGTTTTCATATCTTGGCTATTGGGAATAATGTTGCCAGAACATTGGCACACAGATACCTCTATGAGTTATTGATTGTGTTTCTTTTGGGTATATACCCAGGGATATATGGGGATTATAGGGTCATATAGACAAATGGAACAGAATAGAGAGCCAATAAACATATGCAAGCATATATGATAAACTAATTTTTGACAAGGCCATCAAGAAGACTCAACAGAGAAAGGATAGTCTCTTCAATAAACAGTGCTGAGAAAACTGAATATCTACATGTGGAAGAATGAAACGTAACCCTTATTTAGCACAATACAGGGAAATCAACTACAAATTGAGTAAAATAACCTGAAACTATAAAGCATAAGGCCAGAAATTATAAAACTTTTAGAAGGAAACATGGGTAAACCTTCTTGATATTGGCCTTGGCAATGATTTTTTGAATATGACACCAAAAACTAAGGTAATAAAAGCAAAACTAAACAAGTGGGACTGCATTAAACTGAAAAAAGAAACAATCAACAAAATGAAAAAAGATGATCTAAATATTGGAAGAAAATATTTGCAAGCTATATATCTGATAATATTCAAGATATAAAAGAAACTCATGCAATGCAGCAGCAAAACAAAACAACTAAATTTTAAAATGGGCAAAGTACCTGAATAAACATTTTTTTCCTTAAAAAAGTCTTACAAATTGCCATCAAGTATATGAAAAATGGGCTCAACATCACTAATCATCATGGAAATAAAATTAAAACCACAATGTGATATCACCTCACACTTGTTAGGATGGCTATTTTTAAAAAGAAAAGACATAAGTGTTGGCAAGGGAGTGATTTTTCATAGAGTGATTTGAGTTCTTCAGAGTATAAACCCAGTAGGGGAATTGCGGGGTTATATGGGAGGTCAATATTTAGAGCTTTTAGGAATCACCATACTGTTTTCCACCGAAGTTGTACTAGTTTGCACTCCCACCAACAGTGTAGAAGTGTTCCCTTTTCACCACACCCTCTCCAGCAGAGTTGTTGATAATTGCCATTCTTATTGGAGTTAGGTGGTATCTCAGTGTGGTTTTGATTTGCATCTCCCTGATGATTAGTGAAGTTGAGCATTTCTTCATGTGTTTGTTGGCTGCTCGAATGTCTTCTTTTGTGAAGTGTCTGTTCATATCTTTTGCCCATTTTATAATGGGGTCGTTTGTTTTCTTCTTTTCAGTACGTTTCAGTTCCTTGTAGATCCAGGATGTTAAGCCTTTGTCAGACCTAGAGTTAGCAAATACTTTTTCCCAGTCTGTAGGCTGTCTCCCTGCTCTCTTGATGGTTTCTTTGGCTTTGCAGAAGCTTGTCAGTTTAATAAGGTCCCATTTGTCTATCTTCTCTCTTAAGTCCTGTGGATTTCGGGTTTTGTACAGGAATTGGATGCCAGTTCCGATTTCCATGAGAGTATCCTTCCTTTTCTAAGGTTCTTATGGTTTGAGGTTTTACATTTAGGTCTCTGATCCATTTGGAGTTAACCTTTGTGCATGGGGATAGATAGGGGTCCTGTTTCAATCTTCTGCATGTGGTCAGCCAGTTTTCCCAGCACCATTTACTGAATAGGTTCTCCTCTTCCCATTGGTAGGTGGTGGGGGCTTTGTCGAAGATGAGTTGGTTGAGAAATTGAGGTTTTGCTTCTGGAATCTCAATTCTGTTCCATTGATCTATATGCCTGTTCCTGTACCAATACCAAGCTGTTTTGATGATTGTAGCTTTATAGTAAAGTTTGAAATCTGGTATTGTGATACCACCTGCTTTGTTTTTTTTGCTGAGGATTGTTCTGGCTATTCTTGGACGTTTGTGTTTCCATATGAATTCCTGTGTTGTTTTTTCTAGGTCTGAGAAGAATGTTGTTGGTAATTTAATGGGTATTGCATTGAATTTGTAGATTGCCTTAGGTAAGGTGGACATCTTCACAATGTTGATTCTTCCGATCCGTGAGCATGGGATATTTTTCCACTTGTTCATGTCAGCTTTGATTTCTTTGAGCAGTGTTTTGTAATTTTCATTGTAAAGTTCTTTCACGTCTCTGGTTAGGAAGATGCCAAGGTATTTCATTTTTTTTGTGGCTATTGTGAATGGAACTGTTTTTTATTTGGGTTTCTGTTTGTTTATTATTGGTGTAGAGAAATGCGATTGTCTTTTGTACATTTATTTTGTATCCTGAGACTTTGCCAAAGGCTTTTATCAATGTAAGAAGGCCTTTGACAGATTCTCTTGGGTTTTCAAGGTACACCATCATATCATCTGCATAGAGAGATAACTTGACTTCCTCTTTTCCTATTTGAATACCTCTGATTGCCTCCTCTTCTCTGATTGCTTTAGCCAGGACTTCCAATACTATGTTGAACAGGAGGGGAGACAGTGGGCATCCTTGTCTAGTTCCAGTTTTCAGGGGAATTGGTTCCAATTTTTGTCCATTTAGGAGTATGCTGGCCGTGGGTTTCTCGTAGATGGCTTTTACTATTTTGAGGTATGTTCCCCGTATGCCTAGATGTTCAAGGGTTTTTATCAAGAAGGGGTGCTGGATTTTATCAAAAGCTTTTTCTGCATCTAGTGATATGATCATGTGGTTTTTGTTTTGACATCTGTTGATGTATTTAATTGCATTTATGGTTTTATGAATGTTGAACCAGGCTTGCATGCCAGGAATGAGGCCTACTTGGTCATGGTGAATGATTTTTGAGATGTATTGCTGAATCCGGTTTGCTAGGATCTTGTTGAGAATTTTAGCATCTATGTTCATCAAAGATATTGGCCTGTAGTTCTCTTTCTTTGTTGGATCTTTACCTGGCTTGGGTATCAATGTGATGTTGGCTTCGTAAAATGATTTGGGGAGAGTTCCATCTTTTTCAATCACCTGGAATACCTTCAGTAGAATTGGTATCAGCTCCTCCTTGAATGTCTTGTAGAATTCTGCTGGGAAGCCATCTGGACCAGGGCTTTTTTTTGTAGGAAGTTTTCTTATTACGTAGTCAATTTCCTTGCTTGTTATTGGTTTATTTAGGGTCTCAATTTCTTCTTGTTCCAACCTAGGTAGGTTGTGTGATGTCAGAAAGTCCTCCATTTCCTTCTGGTTTTCAAGTTTGTTTCCATACAAGTGTACGTAGTAGTCTCTAATGATCTTTTGTATTTCTTCAGGGTCAGATGTGACTTCATCTTTTGTGTTTCTGATTATGTTTATTTGATTTTTTTCTCATTTTTTCTTGGTCAGTCTAGCTAGGGGACCATCAACCTTGTTTACCCTTTCGAAGAGCCAGCTTTTTGTTTCATTGATTTTTTTGTATTATCTTTTTGTCTTCTATGTCCTGGATTTGGGCTTTTATTTTGGTGATCTGGATTCTTCTGCTGAAATTAGGGTTTTTCTGGTCTTGCTTTTCCAGCTTCTTTAGGTGGCTTGTTAGGTTGTGAATTTCTGTTCCTTCCATTTTCTTTATGTGTGTTTGTAGGGATATAAATTCCCCTCTTACTACAGCTTTTAGGGCATCCCAGAGATTCTGGTAAGATGTTTCTTCATTTTCATTTGTTTCCAGGTATCTTTTGATCCCTGTTTTGATTTTGTCGTTGACCCAGGAGTTGTTTAGCATCATGCTGTTTAATGTCCATGTCTTTGTGGGTTTTGGGGGGACTTTGTTGGTGTCAATGTTTATTTTTATTCCACTGTGGTCTGAGAAGGTGTTTGGTAGAATTTCGGTCCTTTTAAATTTGCATATGCTTGATTTATGGCCGAGTATGTGGTCGATCTTAAAATATGATCCATGTGGTGATGAGTAGAATGTGTATTCTGTGGTCTTTGGATGGAGTGTTCTGTAGGTATCAATTAAGTCCATTTGTTCCAAAGTCACATTGAGGTTCCGGATCTCCTTGCTGATTTTTTGTCCTGATGATCTGTCTAGGTTTGTGAGTGGGGTATTAAAGTCCCCAGTTATGATAGTGGTAGAGTCAATATCTTTCTTTAGTTTTCCAAGAAGTTGCTTTATGAAAGTTGGTGCACCTATGTTGGGTGCATATATTTTAATTTTTTTTTTAATCGTATTTTGGTTTTGCTGGTTTTCTTTATTATTTTTTGTCATAAATATCGCTGATTTTTGCTTTTATCTTTATTACTTCTTTGATTATGTTTAATTTGCGTTTAATATACCTTTATTTTTAGTTTTCTAAGGTGGAAGTTTAGGTTATTGATTTGAGACTTTTTTGTATTTCATGTTCATATAATGTTATACATTTTTCTCTATGAATTGCTTTAGCTGCATCCCCACAAATTTTATATTGTGTTCTCATTTTCATTCAATTACAAATATTTTCTAAGTTACCTTGCCATTTATTTTTAGACCCATGAATAATGCTATGTAATTCTCAAATGTGTGAGAATTTTCTAGCTACATTTCTCTTACTGTTTTCTATTTAAATTTTGTTATGTAATTTAGTTAGTTAAGCCAATATACTATGTAGAATTTAAATCCTTTAAAAATTTGAGATTTTGGAAGAGTTGCAGAAGATGACAGCTGAGTCACTCAGACTATATGAGTTCCGATGTGAGTGAGTGAGTGTATGGAGAGTTTTGTGTATGTGCTGGTGAGTGAGTGGGCGTATGAGTGCCTGACTGAGTGAGGACTAGGGAGCTAGCCGCCAGGGCTCTCCTGGTGCAGTGACTGGTGCTGAAGCTGCTCGGCATGGACCCTAGTGATTCCCAGGATGCAGAAGCCAAGCACCATTTTTTTAAGTCAACAAAACCCTTCCTGGGAAGAAAATGCTGGGAGAGACTGATTAAGTGGGGGCTTGTGAGCAAGTGGTCAGGGCCCTGATGCAATAGGTGGTGCTATAGCTTTATGCTTGGTCCATGGCTCTTCCCAGGTTGCAGAAGCCAAGCGGCAATTTTTTTAAATGGAAAAAATTGTTCCTGTGAAGAAACAGCAGGGAGAGACTGCTGCTCCAGGTTCTGCCTCACCACTGCAGCAGGAAAGACTGCCAGTTCCAGGCTTTGTCACCACTTCAGCACCTGGCCAAACAATGGCAGCAGGGGCTGCAGAGGGAGCCAACAAGCAGAGTCTCACCAAAGAGGACTAGAGAGGCACCCCGCCACCATTTTGAAGGTGGGGTAGGAAAGTGCTCCAACTTGCACAGCATGGAGCAACAGTCCCAATATCTGTGACTGGCATATCAACTATTCAGGGGTTGATTGTGACCCAGAGGGACTATCCTGAAAGTACAAACTTCAGAGGGACCTGACAAGTGCTGAGTCCAAGGCGCCCCGCCTTCTACCCTGATCCAGCTGTGAGACAAAGAGTGTAGCCAGAAAAGGGTGAGGAAGAACTCCAAAGAGATCGGTGGTAAGTCTGGGGCTGACCCAAACCCCCTCCTCCCCAGCAATCCTCTGAACATCAGACCCACACAGCTGGGCCATGATTGAGAGGGACAAACCCAGGCAGAGCCTGGATTTCAGTTGCAATAGGAGAACTCCATTCCAGGATAGATGGCTGGGGCACCCCCCCATGAATATATACTTGGGGAAGAGAAAATCCTGCACTTCTCCAACAGAGGAGGTCTTCCTGACCATACGAGAGTGGGAAGGGAGGAATGGAGCCCCACCCACCTCCACTACCCCTTCTCCTCCCCTGTTCCTGACACTGAGGAGAGAGTGAAAGAGGTGAAAGATCTGCAGGGGAGAGGAACAATTACAGAACATGCCACAGAGGGCAGTTTTTTTTTAATTTGTAAATTTTTAATTTAATTTTTTTTTGCCTGTTTGTTGGTAGTTCATCTATTTTTAAAATACTTTTCCTTTGTGTATGAATGTGTATGTAAGGGTTTGATCAGTATCCACCCATTTTTTTCTTTTCTTTTTCTGTTTCTTTCTTCTTTTGTTTGTTGTTTTCTGTTTATGTGTATATAAGAATGAATGAGTGCTCAACTTTTAATTGTGTTATTGTTATTGGTTTATTTTTGCTCTTTTGCTCTTCTGTTTTTTATTTTTATTTTTTAGTAGTTTAAGATGTGTGTCAATATATGTGTGAGTGTTCAATATGATTTCCTTTTTTTTTTCTTTTTCTTCCCCCCCCCCCCCAGTCTTTCTGGTTTTCTTTGCCATTTACTTTGTGCTAGGTGTGTGTGTGGGGGAGTGTGGGTGTGTGTGTGTGGGTGGGTGTGTTCAGTTTTCTTGTTTTTTTGATGTTGTTTGCTTTGTTTCACTTTGTTGTTATTCCCGTTTGCTTTGGGGTCTGTGTGTATGTCTGTGTGTGTGTGCATGTTCACTTGTTTTTTTACATTGATTTCTGCTTTGCATCGTCACATAGAGTGGTGGTGGGGAGTGAGTCTCGGGGAACACATACCACAATCAGTGAACATTGTAATTTACAAGTAGTTTCTGAGTACTAGAACCCATCTCCTACCTTACACAGCTTTCAAAAACTACAAGAGACAGCAAAGCATCCTACTCACAGTCCTATTTCAAAATAGAACAAATCCAGAGCCCAGATCAGGGAAGAATAGAGAGTTTAGCAAGTATCAGAAGGGAAAGACTCTCCCACTGACACTGAATAATAGAACTAAAGAGAAAAACAAGAGATCTGTCTCAAATGAGGAAAAATCAAAGGAAGACCACAGGTAATTTCAAGTGTAACAAAGAGAAAACTCCTGAAAAATCAGACCTTCGAGCCCAGTGGAATTCATCAACAACTGGCCCCAGGATACAACAGGAATTAGGGAATGGATGGAAAGACTGAATAAGACTCAGGAAAGATAAGATGCAATACTGAAATAACTTGTAACAGAGATTTTGGCAATCAAAATTTCATCCAGGAAATAAATAACAAGGTGACAAGCATGGCATGCAGAATTAATCTAGCTGAAGAAACAATCTCAGAACTTCAAGACCAGAACAAGGAATTAACTCAATCTAAAAACACAGAAAGAAGGCTCAGAAAGACAGAACAAAGCCTCAAAAGATGTGTGATTATATCAAGAGTTTGAACCTATGCCTGATTGGTATCCCAGAAGAAGAAAGGGACATGGAGAACAACTTGGAGCAAGTATTCCAGGAGGTAATCCAAGAAAACTTTCCCCATCTCACCAGAGATGTGACCAGCCAAGCACAAAAGATACAGAGAACCCCCGGAAGACATCAAATGAGAAGACTAACCCCTAGACACATAGTAATGCACCTACACAAAGTAGGCACAAAAGAAAAAATCCTAAAGGCAGCAAGAGAGAAAAGTCACACTACCTACCAGGGAAAACCAATCAGAATAGCAGCAGACCTACTGGCAGAAATACTACAAGCAAGAAGGGACTGGAGTCCAGTATTCAAAGTCTTCAAAGATATACAATTTCACCAAGAATTTCCTACACAACCAAGCTCAGCTTCATCAGTGTTGGAGAATTTAAATCCTACTCAGACATCCAATCCCTAAGAGATTATGCAGCTCCCAGAACAGCTCTACAGGAGACACATGAAAAAGTATTAAGCACAGAAGAAGGAAAAAAAAGAAGGACCAAACACTTCCCAAGACAACAGCAGAGCACAAAATCAGCAGAGAATACAGCGCAACAGGAAACTTAAAAACCCACATATACATCAACCCCAAAGTGAAAAGAAAACAAGCAAAAGGAAAAACTTTATAAGAACCTCATGACAGGTATAAACAATCACATTTCAATTATCAGCCTAAATGTGAATGGACTAAATGCACCACTGAAAAGACACAGAATGGCAAACTTGATAAGAAACCATGACCCAATTATTTGTTGCATCCAGGACATGCATCTCACTATAAAGGATGCACACAGACTCAAAGTTAAAGAATGGAAAATGAGTTTCCAGGCATATGGATCACAAGAGAAGGCAGGAGTTGCGATCTTAATACCAGACAAAACAACTTTTAAACTGTCAAAAATTTAAAAAGATACAAAAGGGCACTATATAATGATAAAAGGTTCAATCCATCAACAAGAAATATCCACCCGAAACATATATGCACCCAACAGAGGAGCACCAGCATTTACAAAGTGACTACTAAGTAAATTTTTTTTACTTAGTAAAAAAAGATATTGACTCTAACACTATTATAGCAGGGTACTTGTATACCCCACTAACAGCCCTAGATAGATCATTGAGGCAAAAACTCAAAAAGGAAATTCAGAACCTAAACTTGACACTTGACCAAATGGACTTAATAGATAACTACAGATTATTCCACCTAAAAACCACAGAATATACATTCTACTCATCACCACGTGGAATGTACTCCAAGATCGATCACAGCCTTGGCCATAAATCAAGCATAAACAAATTCCATAAGGTTAAAATATTGCCATGCACCTTCTCAGACCACAGTGGAATAAAAATAAATATCAACACTAACAACATTTCCCCAAAGCCCACAAAGACAAGGATACTAAACAGCATGATGCTGAATAACTACTGGGTCAACACTGAAATCAAAGCAGAAATTAAAAGATTCCTGGGAACAAATGAAAATGAAGAAACATCTTATCAAAACCTCTGGGATGCCATGAAAACATTTCTAAGAGGGGAATTTATATCTCTATGAGTACACATCCACAAAATGGAAAGATCACAAGTTGAGAGCCTAACAAATCACCTTAGGAAGCTGGAAAGAGAAGACCACCAAAGTGTCAACTTTAGCAGAAGAATCTGAATCACCAAAATAAGAGCCCAAATACAGGACACAGAAGACAAAAATATCATAGAAAACATCAACAAAACAAAAAGCTGGTTCTTTGAATTAACAAGATTGACAGACCCCTAGCCAGAATGACTAATTAAAAGAGAGAAAAAGCCCAAATAAACACAATCAGAAATACAAAAGATCAAATCATAACTGACCCCAAAGAAATACAAGAGATGATCAGAGATTGCTATGTACACCTATATGGAAACAAATTTGATAAGTGAAATGGGAGACTTTCTGAAATCACCCAACCTCTCCAGGTTGAAACAAGAAGACATTGAGATACTTAAAAGACCAATAACAACCCAGGAAATTGACTGTGTCATACGAAAACTATGTACAAAAAAAAAAAAAAACAAAAACTCTGGACCTGATGACTTTCCAGGAGAATTCTACAAAAAGTACAAAGAGGAGCTGATAACAATCCTATTGAAAGTATTCCAGGCAATTGAGAAAGATGGAATTCTCTCCAAATCATTTTATAAAGCTAACATCACATTGTTATCCAAACCAGATAAAGATCCCCCCAGAAAAAAAAGAGAATTACAGGCCAATATCCCTTATGAACATAGATGCAAAAATCCTCAACAAGATTCTAGCAAATCGGATCCAAAAACATATCTCAAAAATCATCCACCATGACCAAGTAGGCTTCATCACCAGGATGCAGGGCTGTTTCAACATTTGCAAGACCATAAATGTAATAAAATACATCAACAGATGTAAAAACAAGAACCACATGATTATATCATTAGATGCAGAAAAAGCTTTTGAGAAAATCCAACATCCCTTCTTCATAAAAACCCTCAAATACCTAGGTATAGAAGGAATGTACCTCAAAATAGCAAGTGTCATCTATGATAAATCCACAGTTAACATATTACTAAATGGATAGAAACTGGAAACATTTCCCCTGATAACTGGAACAAGACAAGGCTGCCCACTCTCACCCCTCTTGTTCAACATTGTGTTGGAAGTCCTAGCTTGGTCATTAGACAAGAGAAGTAAATCAGGGGTATCCAAATAGGAAAAGAGGAAGTCAAGTTATCCCTCTTTGCTGATGATATGATCCTATACCTTGAAAATCCAAGAGAATCTGTCAAAAACTTGCTTGCACTGATGAAGAACTTTGGCAAATTCTCTGGGTACAAAGTAAATGTGCAAAAGACAGTTGCATTCCTATACACCAACAACAAGCAGGTAGAGACTCAAAAAGCACAATTCCATTCATAATAACCACAAAAAAAAAAAAAAAATGAAATACCTCGGCATCTTCCTAACCAGAGAAGTGAAAGACCTTTACAATGAGAACTACAGAACACTGCTTAAAGAAAACCAAGAAGACATGATCAAATGGAAAAATATTCCATGCTCATGGATAGGAAGAATCAACATTGTTAAAATATCCATCCTACCAAAGGCAATCTACAGATTCAATGCAATACCCATTAAATTACCAACATCATTCTTCTCAGACCTGGAAATGACAATACAGAAACTCATATGGAAACATACATGACCACGAATATCTGAAACAATGCTTAACAAAAGAAATAAAGCAGGAGATATCACACCTCCAGACTTTAAACTTTACTATAAGGCTATAGTAATCACAACAGCTTGGCAATAGTACAAGAACAGGCATATAGACCAATGGAACAGGATAGAGAGTCCAGACGCAAAGCCTCAATTTCTCAACCAATTCATCTTTGACAAAGCCTCCAACAACAACCACTGGGGAGAGGAGAACCTATTCAGTAAAAAGGTTCTGGGAAAACTGGCTGATCACATGCAGAAGATTGAAACAGAACCCCTACCTATCACCATACACAAAAATCAACTCTAAAAGGATCAAAGACCTAAACGTAAAACCTCAAACTATAAGAATCTTAGAAAATGCAAGAGACACCCTTATGGAAATTGGAACTCGCCACCAATTCCTAATCAGAACCCTAAGTGTCCATACTCTAAGAAATAAGATGGACAAGTGGGTTCTCATCACACTGATGAGCTTCTGCAAATCAAAAGAAACCATCAAGAGAGCAGGGAGACAGCCCACAGAATGGGAAAAAATATTTGTCAACTGTATATCTGACAAAGGCTTATCATCTAGGATCAACAAGGAAATCAAAAGTGCTGAAAGGAAAAAAAAAGAGCGCCATTAAATAGTGGGCAAAAAACATGAATAAACACTTCTCAAAAGAAGATATATGGACAGCCAACAGACACATGAAAAAGTGCTCAACCTCACTCATCATCAAAGAAATGTACATCAAAACCACATTGAGATACCACCTAACCCCAGTAAGAATGGCCATCATTAACAAAACAAACAACAACAGATGCTAGGGAGAATGCATAGAAAAGGGAATGCTTCTACACTGCTGGTGGGAATGCAAACTTGTGCAACCTCTCTGGAAGACAGTGTGGCAATTTCTGAAAGACCTAGAAATTGACCTTCCATATGACCCAGCAATTCCCCTATTGGGAATATACCTGGAGGAACTCAAATCATTCTACAGAAAAGATACCTGCGCACATATGTTTATTGCAACTCCATTCTCAATAGCAAACACATGGAACCAACCATACTGCCCATAGAAGCTGGACTGGATAAAAAAAAATGTGGTACATATACACAATGGAATATTGTGTAGCCATAAAGAAGTAACATGTGGAATTTGCAGCAACTTGTATGGATTTTCAGTTGATCATACTCAGTGATGTATCACAGAAACAAATAACAGAGTACCATATGTCCTCACTCATAAGTGGACCTTGAGCAATTATCATAATACTATAAGAAAGGGATTGGCAGTAGTGGGAAACTGCGAGGGGAGGGGGAGTGAGATTGGCAGTTGAGGGAAACTGCTAGGGGAGGGAGGGTCATCCCTTATCAACAAGGGTACCTGCATAATCAACATTTGTACACCTAACCCTGAATTGTATCCCACATTTAAAATTTTTAAAAATTGAGATTTTTTGACCTATAAGGCAATCTACCTTTGTGAATAATGTACAGTAAGCTGAAGATACTACTGCAGCAGCAAAATAGCCACAGAGTCACTGGGGTCAGTGAAGGCACAAGCATGTTGGTACCCATTAAAAACTGAAGACCACTGTGGGTCTCAAGGATTTGCTAAAACAGAAAAAAAGCCTGGATGTTTGACTTGAAGCTGTTTTTAAATAAAACAATTGTAGAAAGAAGTTGAAATATACTGGAAACAAACGAAAAAGAGTGAGAAATTAAGAGTTAAATAATTATGAAGGCAAAATGAAGATTTTGAGCCAATGTTCTTAGGCTCCTGTAGTCACAGACTTCTTGAAGTAATCTTCAAGGTTCATTATTTTCTCACAATGTTTTCATTAAATTATTATTTTCTAGCCATTAATAACACAAATTTTAAGCACAGTTCCTGGTAAAGTTAAGGTTTGCATAATTTGTCTGTTTTTAAGCAATTATATATTTCTAAGGCAATGAAAAAAGCCAGTAAGTTAAAAAAAAAGAGAGACCTTGTAAATTGTGGGGCCCCAGCCCCTGCAAAGAGATTTAGAGGGTCCCTGGGAGGTGTGGTAGCATTGGCGATTATTCTGGAGAAATAAAGAGAAAGAGAGAGATGGGGGGAGAAAGAAAGAGACTGGACTCTGTCTAGTGCAGGAGCCATTTAATGGGACGAACCGTAAGCCTTTTATCCTAAAGTTTCACAGGTTAAATCACAAGACTTTCACATGAGCACAAAGCCAGGTGGGTGAGGGACGTCCCCCACCCACCAGTTGTTTCCTCAAGCATGAGGAAGGAGGATCTCAAAATTATCTCACTGTTCCTCATACTTGGTCGATATTCCTCAAAAGCAATACAATAATTCTAATATCATAATATTCTAATAATCAATAACTTTTAAAACTTATGCATACACAACACCTAATGACTAATGACCAACTTAAATCCCAATTCCTTTCTATTTTATGCTAATTCTACCTACACTGTAGAAACTCTTAATTATAGCTCAAACCAGTTCCTAAGGAATGTGGCCCAGCCCAAAGTTTGTGCTGGGCCGTTTCTAGTAACTCTAGATAATTAACTATATTATTAAGATTGAAACAGCACTTTATGTGTATATACTAATTCTACAAATATACTTTTAAATCTTATAAAGAAGCTTGTCCATATTAAAGGCTCCCAAATGTGACCTGAGTTTGAATTATGTTAAGTTTAAAACCGAAACCACAGTCTGTGAGAAACGGGAACAATGAACTCCTAAAGTAAGCCATGCCTGTCATACTCTCAGAGCTTCATGCTTAGATCATCAAAGTCCCTGCTAGTGGGACATGCCAAACAGCAAAGAAGGGAAGAAGGAATGGGCCTTCAGCTCCTGAACTCATCCTAGTGGTCTCAGGGTCCGCAGCCCGCCTGGATCCCTAGGCTCAGGCAGGCCTCCTAGGCCGGTGCCCAAAAGTAAATCAGTTGAGTTTTTCTAATGTATTCCAGAGGTAGTACTAGAAATCCATGCCTTTTGGCTGCAGAGAAAACTAGAAATCTCCATTCGCAATAACTGTTTTTGGTAGATATCTATAGAATTGAATAATAGCAAAAAATTTTAATAGAGATATAAAATGTATTGAGTTATAGCATGAAGCAACCATTAAAATTATATTAAAGTAAAATATAGCAGCATGTATCTCAATTCATTACCAGTAACTTTAAAATATATAAACAAGCATAATGATATAAAATCTGGAAGGAATAAAACAGGTGTAATGTTGTTTGGGTCTCTCTCTCTCTCTCTCTCTCTCTCTCTCTCTGTGTGTGTGTGTGTGTGTGTGTGTGTGTGCGTGTGTGTGTGTGTGTGTGTGTGTATCTATTACTAGAACTGTTAATTTTGGGATAGTTGTGGATATGCACAGACCTGTGGGAAATAATACAAGGAGATCTTTACCCGGTTTAGGTTATTTTAAATTTTCAAATTGGTTTCATAATGTATTTACTATTTAATTAAATCATACAGGGCAAAATCTACCATTAGATTGACTTTTCTTCTCTTCTTGGCAGAAAAATAAAATGCCTAACTATACAAAACACTAACAACAACAAAACCAAAAGTGGAATGTGTATTCTACTATTGTTGAATGAAAAGTTTTAAAGATATCAATTAATTCAAGTTGATAGGTAGTTTTGTAGTTCTGATGTTAGGTGCATACAAATTTAGAATTGATAATTCTTGATGAATTGACTCCTTTTTTTCTACCTCGTCTCCCTCTTGATTTCTGGTCATGGTCAACATTCTGATCTCAGGAATACAAAGTTCAGTTACTACTTGGAAATAAATCAATATAATGACCATACTGCCAAATAAGGGAGAAGACCCATATAATCATCACACAAAGATGCAGGAAGAAAAGTTGATAAAATTCAACAGATGTTCATAATTTGAAAACAAAACAAACAAAAACTCTGCTCTCAATTGCTGAGAGATATGAAAGGGCACCTAAATAAATGGAGCAAAAAAGAATGTTCATGTATTTGAAGAATGAATATTGTTGAGAGGTCAAGTCTCTCTAAATTTATCTACAGATTGTTAGGGCATGGATAGGGTGAGGGCTGATGGATAGAGGGAGCGAGAGGTGCAGCACCACTGGAGCCAGCGTGCCAGAGGTGTGCGCCAGTAACCCAGAGATCTGGTTAGGGTGAGATCCGGATAGAAGAGAGGTGAGGGGAGGTGCAGCACCGCTGGAGATGGCAAGCCGGAAGTGCATGCTGGCAACCCAGAGATCCGAGTAAATGCAAAGAATTGCAACACACAGAGGTGAGAGAAAAAAAGATTTATTTAAGAAAGCTTCACTCCCCACAGACAGGTAGTGAGCCTACACTCTGGATAAGTGTGGCCCCATAGCCCCTCAAAGTCCTGGCTTAAATCCCTTTCCTTGGAGATGTTGCAATCAGGTAGACGTGACTGCCATGACTTCCTTATCGTGGATGTCTTGGAGAACCTGTGACACAGAGACCCACTAATGTCCGCCCACATTATCATAGACCCTAGAGAAGGGCATGACAGGGATTCTAATTCTCCTGCACTTTCAGACATTCCTTAGAGCTAACGGAGGGTGCATTTCCCCTTATTTCTTAGGCATTCCCAGTGGGTAGCTTTGGGGAATCCTTAGCTTCCTGGTAGATAGTGCCCAATTTACTGGAAGATCAAATCCCCACCTGCTCTCCCTCTGAGTAGTCATAACTTTTGTAATTACAAGTTTCATGACTTCTACAATCCTTGCCCAATGCATGATGTCTTAGGCCTTGTAAATTCCCTTTACTCTAGGCAAGCTTGATAGCTGCTATGAGATACCTCTGATACCTGGCACCAGGAAGTCTGTTTCTGAAAAGACAAAGTTGGCAAAATTAATTTTGCCTAAAGTGTGCATTTCTCCAAAAGCATAGCTTCTACTTTCGCATTATTGTATTAAGTTTTAGGAAGAAGATTAAAAAATGCATTTCCCACTCTTGGTCTATCCTTTCACAGATGTAACACATTCTCAAAAAAATATGACTTTTAGATATCTGCACATCAACACACACAATAAAAATTATATACACAGAATGATTTGTCCAAGAACATTTATAGTAATATTTTTACGATAGCCCAAATCTGGGAGAACCCAAGTGTCTACCAACAGGAGAATGGACAAACAAATTATAGTGTGTTCTTTTAATGCTATACTAATTCAGGAAGTTAAAAGGAATAAGTTACTGAAACATACAACGACATAGATGGATCTAAAAATAAACAAAACTTTCAGTTGAGTAAAAGAAGCCAGACACAAAAGAGTACACACTCTATTAAAGTCCAAGAACAGACAAAATTAATCTATATTGATTAAAATCAAAGGTAGTTGCCTCTGGGTTGATTGTCTTTAAAAAGACATAAGGAAACTTTCTGGGGTGATATAAATGCTCTATTTTTTTGTTTGGGGTGGTCATTGCATGGAGGCATGCAATTGTCAAAACTCATCAAGCTGAATACTTAAGACTTCTGCTTTTTACTTTATATAAATTATACCTCAAAAAATTAATGTTACCTAGATTATTATTACTGACCAATTTATTGGCTTCATGAATTTTGAATTTTCAGAAAAAAATATATTCTGAGAAGTTTAAAAACTCATCAATGTTATATACATGCAAGTTACAGAGATAATGAACAAGTCAAGCTTTTCAAAAAACGACTAATATTTTGGACACTGGACATTGACAGAGAAAAGTTCAGAAAATAAGCTGCCCACTGATGAACATTGTATGGCAATTGCTTTCTTCCCCAGGGTTGTTCCAACTGCCTTAAGGCTGTATGGTTAGAACTCAAAATATCTGACAGAAATGTCCTTGACATAGTTATGATGATCTCCATCACTGCTTCAGCAAGAGAAATGTTTTAGTGTCTTTTTCTTTCTCCTTAAATTATGTTGTTAGCCTTAAGCCTCAGGGCAGAAGTACAGTAAAGTGGATAACTAATTGAAATATTTAAAACAACCAGACAGCAGTATTCATGAGCCATCAGAATGAAATAGCAGAAGAAGTCTGCCTCCATAACATAAGTGTTTGTTAGATTAGGAAAGATGCTTACTTTTAGATTAAAGGTTCAACAAGGATGGAACTTTGTCTTTTATTTCGCATAACATGTCATCTGTCACAATGTTAGGCACACATGCATTAAAGCACTATTTTAATATAAGCAGGAGCTATCATATCTAGATGTTCTTTGTGGAGGTGTATCAGTTAGCTTTTGCCACAATGATGTTGCATAACATACCACTCCAAAAATTCAGTGGCTTTAAAGCAACACCTATTTATTCTCAGGATTTGTAGTTGGCTTAAGCTCTGCTCTGCTGACTCATGCACCTGTGGAAGAACTGCAAAGTCACATGGGAAAGGGTTTGGATACTGAGAAGGATAAAGCATTGGAGCCAGTGATGCAAGATACTACAAGATCTTGATTTTTAAATAAAAATTCTAGGAAGCCTGCTAGCGAAAGATAAATGTAAGACCATATTGCCCTACTGAATCACCTTGATTATATATCAAAGTAAACCAAGACATTTGGAACATTATTGTCTGGAATATCAAATCTTGCTTGAAATATAAATTCATCTGCCTACTTCACTAATTTTCTTTAGATCTACAGCTCAATCTGGGGATAATTGAGATCTAAACAATATTGAATGTTTTTACCCATGAACACAGTATATCTCTAATTTTAGAGTTCATTTGAAACTCAATGTTATAGAGTTCTCTCTCTTTAAAGGGAAAGCATTTTGATTATTTAAATATGTAAACCATTCCACTCTTTAATTTATTCCCAAACTAGTACATAGGGTCCCTTGCATAATAAGCTGTCTAACTTTTGTAACTTTGATTTGAGCGCACTGCAAAATATGAAAACTTCATATCACAGACCCTGAAAACTAAGTCTGCACTTCAGTCCTATTGGCAACACCAGCCCCACCTCACATTACAACTGATAACATTAAGGATACTAGGTAAATGCCTGAACAGCAACTCAAGTAGTATGGTATTTTTTTTTTAATCTTACACATGATCAGCTCCAGGACTTACACATCATTAAATATTCCTTACTAATATATATTGCCTAGTGCACCAGACTGTATGCACAATCTCCATTCTTTCTTAAATGATAAATTCCCTTGCCTACTTCCTTATTTTTCTGCCAACCCAGGTTAAAATTCTAAGGTCAGATTAGATATGGGATCGCAAACATCTAAATATAAATTGGGGAATTAAAAAGTCACAGACTTTAGAATTTTCATAATTAAATCTGAACGCTAACATACAGCTCAGTCTATTTCCAAAAGTTGTCAATATACCTCAGGGTCAGTTTATTTACCTCTTTACCTTGATGACTGTAGGACACTAGGGGCTAAGTCAATGAACTAATGGGACTGGCTCCTTTAGGAAATTAAAAGCAGCAACCATGTTCCCCAGCTATCCAAGTTTGTATTTTTTACCCAGATGAGTGAAGGAACATAATTGTAACCACTGGGAACCCAGTCTTTAAAAGCATGAAGTACTTATTCCATCCCAATATAGACATAGTAGACATGTGCCACATTGCAAAGCAAGGGAAGAGAAGGATAAGACAACAATAAATGATGTGGTAATTTTTTATGGTGTTGTCCAAGATCTTCAACTGCAACAGTAGAGGATTTTGAAATATTTCTTGTAAGGCTAGGTAACATGGGCCATCTCAGTGAATGTTCTACAAGGAGCTGCTTTCCAGAATTAGTGCCAAGGGAGAAATATAAGGTGATTCAGCTACCTAGGACCATGGAATTATTCTGGGAAACAAAATATCCACAATTCATAGAAGAACCAATTAAAGGTACTTTCAAGAATAACATATGAGGACCCCCCATGCTAGGACCTTTCTGTATCTGAAAGACCTTGGAAACTGTGATTCAACAGAGATTTTGGTGGAAAAAGCCACTTAAATTAGAATAATTGCTCAAAATTACAGATACTTGACAAATTGCTACTGTGGAGAGTAGTTCACTGACAGGAACTATTACCAAAATTTATTTTTGACAAGAGCCATTCTTAGGAGCATAAAATTGCCTTAAACTCAAGAAACTCATGTTCCGTGGTCTTCTCTAGCATTATAACATGTCATTATCTTTCCTCATTCATAAGGATATTTGATTTTATATAGGCCTATCGATGGAGTACACCATACAGAAGAAGAGTTAACATTTTTTTCCCCCACCAAAATAGCAAGAACCAACTTAGAACTGGAAACCACTAAATTTTGAATATGGCCTAATCAGTGATAGTAACTTTGAATTTTAACCCATATTTTAGAGCCCAGTTGAGTTTGAGAATAGAAGTTTAGACAAAGATGAACACGCCATGGACCTGCAAAATGGACTTGTCTTTTTCTATTTCTCTTAGTTTTTAAGATTTTCATTGAAATGAAATCAATAGATAGAGTCTATCAGCTGCATACTGATATTCAGCTTAATGTTATGAGAGGCAGAAGAGTAGAAGATAATAGTTGTATTTAGAGGAATTCACTTTGACAAATGTGGATGTCGTTAATGCAACTTTAATTAGAACTGACAAATTTTGAGAACTTGGTGTCTTGCCTGATCTCTAAAAGAATGTGTACGGAAATAAGAATTTATAACACAAAAAGGATTTGTCCTTTTAAAAATTTCAATTAACATCCTCATATAACACTTCTATTTAAATAGAAGCCAATGTAAGTTGTGGATCTGTAATATAAGACATTTCCTGCTGTCCATGCTATATAGCTTACAACCATAACCAATTCAGTAACTGTGGTATTGTCTCTGCAAAGATTTTGTGTAAAGATTAAAAACTGTTTTCACAAAAATAAAATATCATAACATTCAAGTTTGTTCATTTGTGTGTAGAAGGCCCCTGTAAACTTGGAACTGGTGCACATCTTAAGTTTCTGGGTACCTCTCAGTCTATCCTTGGAATGTAAGTTAATGGCCTCCAATTTTTTTGGCATCAGGAACTGGTTTGTGCAAGTTGGGAAGGGATCATTAGGCATTAGTTTCTCATAAGGAGAGTGCAACCTAGATCCCTCACATGTGCAGCTCATAATAGGGTTCGCAATCCTATGAAAATCTAATGCCACCACTGATCTGACAGAAAGGGAAGTTCTGCTCTCCCACTGTTCACCTCTTTCTGTGTGAGGGTTCCTAACAGGCCATGGAGGTACTGGTCCATGGCCTGGGGGTTGGAGACCCCTGATGTAAGTAACCTAGATCTTCATAGAAAGTTGTCATTTTTCAACCTTTGTTTTTGATAACCTCTGAGTGACATTTTCATACCATGTCAGAAAAACTCTGAGTCCCAAGTGTTATTTTTATATTTCCTGAATTTCCGACTTAAGGCACAAATAGCCAAATAGTACATAAATACTCATTTTTAACCTATGGTTGTCTATGGAAAGTAGATTCTAGTTCCATTCCAAAAATGTACCAATATCAACTGCAGTAGGAGAATGCACTCATTTTCTCCCCATTTCTAAGCCTCATAGGATAGGTTTCATATCTTGGATATGGACTAAAAAAGAGTGAATCGTAGCCGGGCTCGGTGGCTCAGCCTGTAATCCCACGCCTTTGGGAAGCTGAGGTGAGTGGATTGCCTGAGCCCGCGGGTTCGAGACCCGCCTGGGCAGCAAGACCTCATCTCTACAATAAATCAAAAAATCAGCCGGACATGGTAGTGCATGCCTGTAATTCCGGCTACTCGGAAGGCTGAGGCGGAAGGATCGCCGGAGCCCAGTGGGTCGAGGCTGCGGTGGCCGGGAGCGGCCACTGCACTCCAGTCTGGGTGACAGAGTGAGACTCCAACTCAAAAAAAAAAAAAAAAGAGTGGATCATAGACAAACAAGAGACCAGGATAAGAACAACAAGGGTTGGGACAAGAAGAATGAAACAGAATAGGAATTATGAAGCTAAAATGAACAGGGAGACTCGCAAACATTGATGAAAAGTGAAGACTCATAATCAAGGGGAATTTCGCCTTTATTTTTACCATCTGATCTTTTCCTTCAATCATCACTGCTTCTATTTTTGCTACAGCAGGGGTATTACTGACACCTACCTGGGGATTCATGACCCTGGGAAAAATGGCATCAATACTTTAGTGAGATCAGCTTAACCAAGGAGAAAGGGGAAGGAGGAAAAGGAAACTCCTAGTTGAGATGAAAAGAGGGATTTTTATTGACACATACCTGGTAAGCAAATAAGTTATGTATAGGGAACTGCCTCTAATTCCATCCAGGCATTTTGTTATCAAGCATTTCTATTTTCTCTTTAAAATTAAAATCCTTCACAGTAATCTTTTCTATAACTTTTCCCTCTAAATAAATTGAATATGTAATGCTCTAAGCTGTCAAGAAATACATTTTGGAAGTTACTTGCATTTCTATAAAACACAGTTGATAGATGAAAATAAATCCAGAATACTGCTTCTTATTCTTTTTTTGTATGAATTCTGAACATCTAGAGTTAGAGCTTTATATTTGGTTGGTATAAATTATTTATTAGATTTTAAAACTACTATGGTTTCCTATAGTTTTTTTGTTTTGTTTTGTTTTTAGTATTAAGCTTTTACAACAATATGCTGTGCAACAGCCAACCACAAAAAATCTTGGTAGCGTATAATGAGAAGTATTTATTTCTCACGTTCTTGCATTATCTGAGGGTAGACTGTAGGCTGACTGAGCTAAGTTAAGCTTGACTGTTGTGATTTGGCTGGGGCAGCTCTACTCCATAAGTCTTTAATTCCCTTCCTGAGACCAGCAGGGTATGTTTTATTATGATAAAGGAAGAAAAAATTACAAGTGAGTAAGACCAATTATTAAAAAAAAAAAAGATGTCTAATCTTTGGACACATGATTTCTGCTGTCATTCCATTGACCAAAATAAGTCATGTGATCTAATCCCAAATGAAGGAATAGGGAAATCAGCCTCACTTCTTTAGCAGGAAGAGCTACAAAAATCACATGGAAAATGGCCTGAAATCAGAGAGGGATTAAGAATTGCAGCTATTATTGTAATCTACCATACCTCATAAACTCAAATGTGATGTATCTTCTCCATTTCTCTTTTCAGAGGTACATTACGTATACACAAATATATACACATATATACAACATCCTTAATTAAATGATACTGTTTTCTTATTTGAAAAGGTAATTTTTCTTAACTAAACATACAACTTTGAGAGGTAACCATTTGGCAAGGAAGGAAAGCAACAGCAAACTAGCCAGATAAATGAATCAATGATCAGGATTCTCTCTTCTCTCTCTGTCTCTCTCTCTCTCTCTCTCTGTGTCTCTGTCTCTCTCTCTCTCTCTCTCTCTCTCTCTCTCTGTCTCTGTCTCTCTCAGGATTCTAAGTTGTAGTGCTTACAAATAGGACATTTAAAAGTATTCAAATAACCTCTTTAGATAAGACGTTTCTCAGTCATGTAGATGATCCGCATTTATTTGTACAAAAAAAATCATAAAATGAGTTTCAGTTGTTGTAGAGATGGCATTGGGAAATTGCTTTGAATAAATCAGAAACATAGAGGGGGGAAAGCCCACACATACAGTAGGTATATCCTTTTCAGTATCCTACGTTTTGCAAAGAGATAGATAAGTAAACACCTCTAAGGAAATCTCAGTTCAGCCTTGCTCAGATACCTGAGTCACTCTTTAACATCACCAGTGTGACACTTTCAATTTTTCAGAGCTCAGATAAATCACTAAGCTTCACAGCTATGAGTATCATACCATGTTCTGCAACACCGCCAGATCTCACTATCCTCATCAGCTCAATCACAGAAAGCAGAAGTTACTCATCAAACAATTTTTTCCTTTAGCCCTGACCTTTAGTCATTGCATATCTTATCTCTCAGTGAATCCCCTATGCATTTCTAGCCCCTTCTTTTTGCCGGGGTCCTCATTACCATTTCTTGGATTGTTGAAAAAAAATCATCAAAAGGAACCTTTCCCTCTTCCTACTCCTCTAATAGAATCCATCCTGTATACCATTCCCATAGTTTTATCAACTTACTCTTCCCCAAACGTAGACACACATAACCCCAAGACTGTCTATGATTTTGCACATATTTGCTTTATTCTGAGTTCTTCCTTTTTGCCCAGCTAAATCTCTTAATTCCTCAATTCTTCCAAGCATACTCACAGTCTAGAGTGACCAACTCATCCCAATTTTCCTGGACTTTCTAGTTTTAGCAATGAAAGTCTCAAGTCAGTTCAAGCAAACCTGGATGGTTAGTCACCCAAACTAACACACAATTTACTCAGTGAATACTTATTGAACACCTAATATGTGCCAGGTATTGTTTTAGATACTGGGGATCCATCAGTAAACAAAAAGACAAAGTCTATACTTACAGCCTTCAATTCTAGTAGGAAGAAAGAGAGGTTAAGCCAATAAAAATATATAAATATTTCAGTAGTAACAACTACCATGAGGAAAAATAAAGCAAAAGAAAGAGTGAAGAAGTAGATGGGTGGGTAATATTTTTACAAGGGAAGAAGAAAGTTCTCTCTGATAATGCACTACACATACATTCTACAATGAATAGCTTACATGTCTCCTCCTGTGTCCTGAAATAGCCAATTCATGCCTGCATGCATTTATTCACACCACAAGTTTTAGTCAACATCTACTGTTCACTAGACATGGTTTTAGAAATTGGTGATAAAGGAGTGAATGAAACTCACATTTCCCACTGACATGGTTGTTATAGTTAGAGGCCAGAAAGACTTGAACCAACAATCTCACAAATACATTTATAATTGTAAATTGTGATAAGTGCTAAGAAGGAACTGAATGCGTACAATGGATATTTAGCAGCAGAATTCCATTTTGATTCAGGTATTAAGAAAGCTTTCAGAAGAATTAACGAGTCCCAAAAGACTAGCAGAATTCGCCAGTGAAGGAGTATTTAGGAGGAAAAACATTCTTGCAGAGGGAGAAGCATATGTGAAGCTTTGCAGAAGGAAAAGAAAAGCTTATTCTGGAACAGAAAGAAAGCCCATCTGTCTGGAGCTCAGGAAGTGATAGGAGTGACCGGTGATAAGTATTGAGGAGAGGGTAGGGACCAGATCAGAGAGGTCCTTAGAGTCTAGAGGATCTTCATCTTATCTTGGAATCACTTAGAATTTTATAAAATCCTGATGCTTGATTTCCTCCCCAGAGATTCTGGTTTGGTGTATAGATTAGTCATTAGGTATTTTAAAAGTTTCCACAGGTGATTTGAAGATACAGCTAAGATTGATATCCACTGCTATAGATTGTGTGAAAATTTGACTATTTTCCCCAAGTATAACCTTTCAACTGTTTCCTCAGACAGGAAGAAAACATCACGCAAGTTTTTATTTACTGAAATGCTATGTATATTTCCCAGTTTCAAGTGCTATTTTTTCTTTTATTTTTTTTTATTTTTTATTTTTTTCTTTCCTTCCTTCCTTCCTTCCTTCCTTCCTTCCTTCCTTCCTTCCTTCCTTCCTTCGTTCCTTCCTTCCTTCTTTCTTTTTCTTTCTTTCTTTCTTTCTCTGGCTAAAGAGAGTCTCTTTCTTTTTTCCCTTTGATGTTTTGTTTAGATACAGCATTAAAGGACATCAGAAACTAACATTCTAATTAGTTTTGCAGATGATTTTGAGGTGGCTTTTTGGCCCATCAACTGTCTTGTTCATCTTTGCTTCATTTCCATCCTCCTCTCTGCCCCTGAAGAACTTAGTAAATATACTTGACCACAGTAGATATTAGGTATGAGTTTATTAAATTGATTAGACTACCACCTTAAAGGGAGACAAATGCACAAGACAGTACAGCATCTCTAAATCGTGGATTTACATACATGAAGATGAATACGCTTACATCCACTCACATTACTTGACTGTCCTTGAGATAAGCACAGGCAAAAGTAATTGTCATTTTTGATTTAGTGTTCTCAGGTGAGATGAAAAAAGATGGTGTTCTGCAAGCTCCAAATTTGATCTTACTTTAATGGTTTTATTTTCCATTATAACTTTTTAAAAGTTAGAAAAAACATGCCTAACTCTTCTTTATTCTTATTTTTCTGATGGACGAAACATCTAAATAGTGTTTATTTGCTTTGGATGTCCCTGGCATAATTTTTAGTTAGCGCCTGTGATCTTGTTAAAGGTAGAATCCATTTTTATTTTTTAATCAATAATTCTGTCTTTGATAGTGGGTTACCGAAAAAGAAATTGATAAAACCTGAACTATCCAGAGGGAATTTCCCTGGCCTGCTTTGCGGAGATAGCCCAACATCAAGCTGGGTTATTAATCATGCCTTTTTTTATGGACCTCAAGCTCTGGTTCTTGTGCCTTTGGTTGAAACAAAATAAAATCACGTAAATGAAAACTCAAATAAATGCTTTCTATCAAAATTATTGCATGAAAATTAAACATATAACTAACTCAATAGTCTGTATGTTTAGGTGTAGAGAGGAAAGCAGAATGTTTCCATTTGGAAACTGCTGCATCAATTTGACTACCTTTGATGGGTGGTAAAAAAAATAAGATTTAAGCAGTAAGGAGAGATTTTATTTCTCTAATAAAAATGATCAGATGTGGGATAGCTCCAGGGCTGGTTAATTCAAAGGCTCGGTGACCCATTTAAGGATTCAGGTTTTTCCAATTTCTGTTTGGCCATCCCTCCTGTTTCAAGGTCTTCAGGCTAGTAACCCTCATAATGGTAAAGTGCCTGCATCACATTCAAAAACAACAATGTCCAGAGAAACATTACTTGATCTTCTTTTGTCTCCTTTTAAAAATAGCAAGGACACCGGGCTCGGTGGCTCAGCCTGTAATCCCGCGCCTTTGGGAGGCTGAGGTGAGTGGATTGCCTGAGCCCACGGGTTCGAGACCCGCCCGGGCAGCGAGACCTCATCTCTACAATAAATCAAAAAATCAGCCGGGCGTGGTAGCGCACGCCTGTAATTCCAGCTACTCGGAAGGCTGAGGTGGAAGGATCGCCAGAGCCCAGCAGGTCGAGGCTGTGGTGGCCAGGAGTGGCCACCGCACTCCGGTCTGGGCGACAGAGTGAGACTCCAACTCAAAAAAAAAAAAAATAGCAAGGAAGCATTACTTCCAAAGTTTTAGCTTCGATCCCCACTGAGAAGACTTCCTCTGACCGTTTCATTGACTAGAATTTTGCAACAAATCTATGTCCAAAGCAAAAAAAAAAAAAATGGTATCACGACTACCAGTTCAGTCCAATCAAGAATCATCTTTTGGGGCTGGTTCCTAAAGCACATGGCCCTGTGGAAGAGGGTAGATAATTGAAGAAAACTGAGAAAAAGTAATAGAATAAGAACAGATGAAGGGAACCAACTAACAGCACCTGCTATAACTGGTATGGGGTTCAAAAGACAGGAATTGTAGACAATTATATTCCTTCTTTAAACAAGAAGATTTAACATTGAGATCAGAGGCTTTAGAAAGACAACTTAAAATTTTTGTACATTTCGATATTTCAAAAATGTGACGAAAAGTTTCTCTAAAGAAAAAATAGCTTTCAAACTCATCAAACTATAGACATTAAATATGTGATGTTTTTGTGTTCCAATTATACCTCAATAAAGCTGTTAAAAATTAGAAACCCTATCCTGCCCAAAATGATTTGAAAACACCAGAACTTAAACAAGCAAACAAAACATTGAACAGTGGCCCCTGGGTTCCTTTCTCCTGCTATTATTGTTTTTTAGAAAAATAAATTTTAGCATTGTGAACATGTTCACACCATGAATGGCTGTAATGTAAAAATGTGTTATTAATGGAAAGTTAATAAAGCAGCACTGGGGACATGGTGTCAATTCAGGAGGGTTTGAAAGTGAGGTTTACATTAGGGAGAATATGCTGCTGAGGTTGGAGGGATTGATGCAGGCTAGAAAAAAAAGTGGGTGAATCTAAGGTTGAAAGAGAGGGAGGAATGGTGGAAAGGGTTAATTGAATTGTGAAACTGTTGGGGAGGGGGTTGTGGCAAGTTTTGAATTTTATAGTTTACTTCTAAAGAAGTATTGCCCAATAGACTAGCGGCTCTATAAAACCCTAGGATAGAAAAAGCCCAGCTTTCATGCCCAGGAGACAGTGTAACACATAGTTAAAAGTAAGTTATTCTGTCCATTTGTGAAAGGAATTCCAAATAACTGTGATGCTCTGGCACCACAAACAGACTAGCCAAGATGTAGCTAGAGAACTTGGTGTGAGCAGTAGTGCTCAGAGAAAGATCAGTGGTCAGCAAGAATGGTGATTCTTCCTTCAGTATATTTGATAGGAGAGGCCCCAAGTCATGATCATCCTGTTTATCCTCTTAGGTAAATTAGAAGAGTTTTTACTTTTTTTATTATACCTAGTCAAACACTATTTTCCCTCCACTGCTTAATTTTTTCTTGCTAATACTCTAATATATTTAGTATTTTTGTGTCTATATTTATAATATTTTTCTTATTGTTAATGTTGTTATTTATTTATTCTTGATTGATTTTGATATCAAGGTTATGTTAGCTACATCAAATAATAATTAGCTTTCGCTCCTTTTTTGGTTCTTTGAAACATTTTGTATAAGAACTGACAAGTTTTCTGAATGTTTAATACAGACTTGCCTGAAAAATCATCAAACTCTGTCTTCTTTTAAGTAGAAATTGCTATTGTCCTTTTTTTCCTAAGAATTTCTTCAAATATTACTAGTACTTGTACATTTTATATTCTGTTAAGTCACTTTTTGCCAATTATAATTTCTTGATAATTATTCCATTTCATTTCATTTTTTAAAAATTATTGGGAATATTATGTATACCAATGTAAGTTTCAAAAAGTTTCATTATAGGTTTATACTCTTAATAACATAGTAGGCTTTCCCCCCCAAATTAGATTCTTTCCTGTCTGGTGACTCAATGCCAATGCACAAAACCAAAGGTGAGGGTCAAGCAGTGCAGGCTTTAATTCGATGGCCACAGAATGGAGAAGTGGGAACTTCACAAATCAAATTCTTACCAGGTGGTAGATGAAAGGGTTAAAATATAGGGTTTCTTTAATGAAGGAGTTGAACATTAAAAGCAAGAGGGGAAATAGTCATGTCTTTTCTGAAAATCAGTAGAGATTTCCTGAACTTTAGATCTTGTCCCTTTTCTCTCCTTTTTTGGTCTGACATTTCCTGTCACAGCTGCCAAGGGCTGTGTCATTATAATGAAGTTGGAGGTTCTTCAGAGGTCAGGTGAGCTGCCATTGTGGATCCTACCAGGTCAACTGGTCTGGCCAAGAGAGGAACTTATGTCTGCAGACCTTTCTGTTTCTTTAATATAAGCAGAGTTAGGTTTGGTTAGAAATTCATCTATGTCATGTAAGGCATTACCTTGGGTAACAATAGGAGCTTGACCATTTCTCTAAAGGTAAGATAATTAGCCTCAACATAATTGATGAGTAATAGAAAGCCATACAATAAATATGAAAGATGGATATATTTTGAGGATGAGGTTTGGTATGGTGGGTTTGAGGTGGAGGCCTGTTGAGAGAAACTGAAGCATACGGGTATTTGGAAAATGCCACAAATACTAGTTTAAGGGTGGCAGAAATCTATGAGTGAAGTGCTAATTTGCACTAGTCAACCCTGCATCTCTTGCAACTCAAAGTGGTGAATTGCAATTTATATGCATGTAGAAAACTACATGTATTGGAGGAGCATTTAAACAGTAATGTGGTAAGGGGAAAATTTATGCAAAAGATAAACTCCATGAGGACAGGGTTTTTGTCTTTTTTTGTGTTCTGTTCTGTCACAGTGCCTGGCACATAGTATATGCCTGGAAACAAGTATTTGAATAAAGGAAAACAATGAAAAAAATCTAATTTAATTCTCATTACAATCTTGGGATTATAATAGCAAATGTTAACTGTGTGTTCGCCCTATGTCATATATCATTCTCAGAATTTACATGTGTTAATTTATCTAAATCCTTATGAGAAGAGAACTTGTATACACATAATATTACAATTAGTTTAGTTGTAAGTATGAGAAAGTGATTCAAAAATAATAATAAAGGTAGAAGAGGCTACAATTAGTTCACTTAGTTTAAAAGTGCAAGGGTGAGTTTCCAGCATTGTTAGATCAATGCTTTCAAAATCTCCCTCTCTCCTCTTAGCTCTGTTTCCCTCAACTCACCCCATGCACTGGCAAAAATATCCATGGTTCCTCCTAGGCTTAACTCATCATCACCCTATATGAGTGCATGATCTAACATTTTGATGTTGTGAGTAGAATTCAATGAAAAAAATCTAAATAATTATTTTAAAATTTAGGTCTAAGAAATGTCTTGCATCTTTAGATGAGCTATTTATTTCCTTCTTTATAGTAAATATATTTCCTTCCTTCTTTCTGAAAAATAAAATGATATAATAGATTATGTTTTCCTTTTTACACTGGTTGCCCAGATCAAGTCAAATTTTAAGCTTCACAGCAATCATTGTTTTTTTATGTTTTAAAAGGTGAAAGGACAAGATGGAGTCAATATAGCCCAAGAGCAGCCATTTTAACATTGCTTAGCTTTGTCATGTTTTTCTAGCAGTTCACTTTAATTTACCCTCAAATCAAGGACACAACTGGTTTCTCAGAGACAGCCATTAATGATTGTTTTACAACACCTCCCCAGTTTGTTTTCTACAAATTAACTTTCCTATTCCAAGTATTTGCATAAAAAGCAAGTTAA
This sequence comes from Cephalopachus bancanus, assembly GCA_027257055.1. Lineage (NCBI taxonomy): Eukaryota > Metazoa > Chordata > Mammalia > Primates > Tarsiidae > Cephalopachus > Cephalopachus bancanus. Next base: position 492,321 of record JAPVLO010000675.1, on the reverse strand, counting down.
CCTAATCAGTCCTCCTTGACCTTGGTAACAAAGACCCCATCACCATGGCAGCAGTTATATGACTAGCCCACCCATCTGCCTACTGTGCATCACCTGACATCAGTACTTGTGCTTACCTGCCCCTTTGTGGTGATGTGAAAACAGACTTCCACCCAGTCACCTTAAGGACCTGACCCCGTCAATGGGAAGGTTTAAAAGGCATTCAACCTCAAACAGCAGCAGCAATTGTTTTGCTAAACTCTGATCAGGTCATGAGTTCTTTGAGCTGTGGCTTGTCATGTTTTCCTAGCTTTGGCCCTCTCCCCTACCTTGAGGAGGTGAATCTCTTCATCTCTTGTCTCTCTCTCTCTCTTTCTCCCCCGCCTCCGCCCCAACCTACTTTTTTTTTTTTTGAGTTGGAGTCTCACTCTGTCGCCCAGACTGGAGTGCAGTGGCTGCTCCCGGCCACCGCAGCCTCGACCTGCTGGGCTCCGGTGATCCTTCCGCCTCAGCCTTCCAAGTAGCTGGAACTACAGGCACGCACTACCACGCCCGGCTAATTTTTTATTTATTGTAGAGATGAAGTCTCACCAAGTTGCCCAGGCGGGTCTCGAACACGCGGGCTCAGGCAATCCACTCACCTCAGCCTCCCAAGGCACGGGATTACAGGCTGAGCCACCGAGCCCGGCTTCCAACCTACTTTATAAATAAACTAGATTTTCAAATCTAATTTCTGTGTAATTCTTTGCATTTTTGTACAGCACAGGATGGCAGACACCCCGCCTCCCACCACCATAGTCTGACCTAACATTTTGGAGACCCACTGAGATTTTGACTTAACAAGAGGTCAGTCTGATTTGTTTATATTTTTAATAGTTTTTTGGTTTTTCTTTTGCTTTAATTCAACTTTTTATTTTAAGTAAATTATAAATTAATAAGTAACTAAAAGAAATAGTGCAGATATATTCTTTGTATCTTTACTCAATTTTCCCCAGTAGTAACATATTTCAAAACTATAACACAATATCACAACCAGGATATTGACACAGTCAAGATATAGAACATTTATTTCATCACCATAAAGATCTCTCCTGTTACCCTTTTTTAGCAATATCCTCTTTTCTCTCACACCCTCAATAACTTCCTTAAGCCCTAGCAATCACAAATATGTTCACCACTTCTATGATTTATCATTTTAGAAATAGATAAATATACTGTACATATATAACTTTTCAGGGTTACCCTTTTGACAGCAAAATTCTTGGAGAATTATGGAAAATCAGGCAAGTTTCTTCATTCACCAAATTGGTGAAGTACATTCACCAAACTAAAAACACCTGGAATAGCCGGGCTCGGTGGCTCAGCCTGTAATCCCGCGCCTTGGGAGGCTGAGGTGAGTGGATTGCCTGAGCCCGCGGGTTCGAGACCCGCCTGGGCAACTTGGTGAGACCTAATTTCTACAATAAATAAAAAAATTAGCCAGATGTGGTAGCGTGCACCTGTAGTTCCAGCTACTTGGAAGGCTGAAGTGAAAGGATCACTGGAGTCCAGCAGGTTGAGGCTGCGGTGGCCGGGAGCGGCCACTGCACTCCAGTCTGTGCAACAGAGTGAGACTCCAACTAAAAAATAAATAAATAAATAAATAAATAAATAAATAAATAAATAAATAAATAAATAAATAAAAACACCTGGATTGTTTCCAGTTCTTGTCTACTACAAATAAAGCCCTAAAGCTGTTGTAAAAATTCAAGTACAGGGGTTTTTATTTTTAAAACCAAGTAACTGTATTTTTTATTTTTTTAATTGACAAAATTTTATGTATTTATAGTGTACAGTATGATGTTTTGAAATATGTATACATTGTGAAGTGGCTAAATCAAGTTAATTGACATGTATAATACCTTACATACTTATCTTTTGTGTTTAGAACACTTAAAATTTACTCTTAGCAATTTTCTTTTTTCTTTTTCCTTTTTTAATTTTATTTTAAAGATGTGGGGTACAATTCAGGCTTAGGTATACAAATGTTCATTATGCAGGTACCCTTGTTGATGAGGTGTGCCCCTGCCTCCCCTGGCAGTTTCCCTCAACTGCCTATCCCTTTCTTATAGTATTATGATAATTGTTCAGTGTCCTCTTATGAGTGAGAACATATGGTACTCTGTTCTTTGTTTCTGTGATAGATCATTGGGTATGATAGACTCTAAATCCTTCCAAGTTGCTGTGAAGTTCATATGTTTGTCTTTCTTTAAGATTGCATAATATTCCATTGTATATATGTACTACATTTTTTTTAACCAATCCAACTTTGATGGGCAGCCTGGTTGGTTCCATGTTTTTACTATTGTGTATAGAGCTGCAACAAACATGCATGTGCAGGTATCTTTTTGGTAGAAGTATAAGTACATTGTTATTAACTATAACCACTATGTTGTATAATAGATCCCCTGAACTTATTCCTTTGTCTAACTAGAATTTTGTGTCCTTTGACCAATATCTTCTTAATCTCTCCCCTCCACTAGCCCCTGGTAAACACCATACTACTCTCTACATCTATGAGTTCAATTATTTTAGATTCCACATATACCTGAGATTAAGTGGTGTTTGTCTTTTTGTGCCTGGCTCATTTCACCTAACAAAATGTCCTCCGGGTTTATCTATATTGCTGCAAATGACAAAATTATCTTCTTTTTAAAAGTCTGAATAGTCTTCCCATGTGCATATATTTGTGTGTGAAAATAAGTCTTCATTTCTTTGGGATAAATGCCCAGTCTTGCAATGACTGGATCATAACAGTTACATGTTTAGTTCTTTAAGAAAATTTTAAACTGTTTCCTAGAGTGGCTATAACATTTCTCATTCCTATCATCAATGTGTGAGTTATCTAGCTTTCCCTCTTTTCTTTTCTTTCTTTTTTTATTTTTGTTTTTTAGAAAACAGGATTTATTGAGAGGACCAAAAGCCCCCACAGTGAGACAGTGGGAGGGGACCCGAGGGAGTTGCCCCCTCTTTCCTAATGTATGTATTTAGTGCTATAACTTTCCTTGTCAGCATTGCTTTAGCTATGTCCTGCAAGTTTTGATATTTCGATTTTTATTTTCATCCTGTTTAATGTATTTTTATTTCCCCTGAGACTTCCTCTTTGACACATTTATTATTTAGAAGTATATTGCTTAGTTTCCAAGCATTTGGAGATTTTTCTGTTATTTTTCTGTTATTGATTTCTACTTTGAGTCACTGTTGGAGAACTCCTTTATATGATTTTAATTATTTTGAATTTTTTGAGGTTTGATTTATGATTCAGGACATGGTATATCCTAGTATGTGCTCTGTGGCACTTGAAAAAAAATGTGTATTATGCTGTTGTTGGGTGAACTGTTCTATGAATGCTGATTCAATCTTGTTGGTTCATGGTGTAGCAGAGCTTTTCTACATTCTTGCTGATTTTCTTTCTACTTGTTCTATCAACTATTGAGAGAAGCATGTTAAAAGTTTCAACTATAAGTGTGGATTTTCCTATATCTCCTTTCAGATCGATTAGATTTTGCTTCATATAATTTGCAGCTAATTTATTTGATACATACACATTGCTTTGTCTTAGTGGATTGGCCCTTTTAACATTTTTTTTTTTTTTTGAGTTGGAGTCTCACTCTGTCACCCAGACTGGAGTACAGTGGCCGCTCCCAGCCACCACAGCCTCCCCTGCTGGGCTCCGGGGATCCTTCTGCCTCAGCCTTCCAAGTAGCTGGAACTACAGACGCGCGCTACCACGCCTGGCTAATTTTTGATTTATTGTAGTGATGAGGTCTCGCCAAGTTGCCCAGGCGGGTCTTGAACCTGCGGGCTCAGGCAATCCACTCACCTCAGCCACCCAAAGCTGGGAGCCACTGAGCCCGGTTTTTTAACATTATTTAATGTCCTTGTCTGTCACAGGTAATTGTATTTGCTTTGAGGTCAATATTATTTGATATTAATATAGGAACTCCCTCTTTCCTTTTATTAATGTCTTTATCCATTCTTTTATTTCAACCTACTCTTATTATATGTATCTGAAGTGAGCTTCCTGTACATAATATGTGGCTAGGTAATATTTTAATGAACTCTGTTCATCTCTATCTTTAACTTGGTGTAATTAGATTATTTACACTTAATATAATTATTGATATGCTAGGGCTAAGTTTGTCATTTTACTTTTTTGCTTTCTCTTTTTTTTCTTTGATTTTTATTTCTCCTTTTTTTTCTGGATTTCCTGTGGGTTACATGAACTTTTTTTTTTAGAACTCTATTTTGATTTATTTGTAGTGTAATGTTCTCTATATATTGATATAGTATTTCAATGGTTGAAATACGTATCAGAACAGTTTACTGGTATCATTTTATCAGTTTGAACAAAGGACAGAAACCTCATCTCTCTTCATATCTCTCTACCCAACTCACTTTTAATATGCTTATCTTCAATACTGCCTTTACATATTCCTACATTAGAACCACATTATTCAGCCGGGCTTGGTGGCTCAGCCTGTAATCCCGCACCTTTGGGAGGCTGAGGTGAGTGCCTGAGCCCACGGGTTCGAGACCCGCCTGGGCAACTTGGTGAGACCTCATCTCTACAATAAATAAAAAATTAGCCAGGCGTGGTAGCGCGTGCCTGTAGTTCCAGCTACTCAGAAGGCTGAGGTGGAAGGATCGCCAGAGCCTAGCAGGTCGAGGGTGCGGTGGCCGGGAGCGGCCACTCCACTCCAGTCTGGGCGACAGTGAGACTCCAACTAAAAAAAAAAAAAAAAAAAAAAAAAAAAGAACCACATTATTCAATTATTCAATATCAATATCAATTATTCAATTCAATTCAGTTATTCAATTATTCAGTATTGCCTTTTACACACTCCTACATTAGAACCACATCATATGATACTATAATTTTTATGTCAACCATAAAATATAAGTTTACAAACTCAAGAGGAGATAGAAAGTCTATTGTATTTACCCATATTTTTGATTACCATGTTCTTTCCTCCTTCTTTATATTCTGTAGTTCCTTCTTTCATCAATTCATTTTGTTTAGAGAGCTTCCTGTTGATATTCTTTTAGGGTCGTTCAGCTTGCTACAAATTATTTTAGTTCTCCTTCATCTGAAAATATCTCAATTTCTCCTTCATTCCTGAAGAATATTTTCACTGAGTCTAGGATTCTGGGTTAACAGTACTATTCTTTCAGCACTTGAAAAATGTTATACCACTTTCTTCTGGCCTACATGGTTTCTGATGAGATATCTGTTGCCATACTAAGTATTTTTTCCCTTGCAGACAAGAATTTGTTTTTCTCAAGCTGCTATCAAGAATTTTTCTTTTGCCTTTTCTTTAGTGTTCCAAAGTTTAATTATTATTTCTTTTGACATGGTTTTCTGTGAATTCATCTGGTTTGGGGTTTACTTGGATTATTTGACCCATAGATTTCTGTCTCTTGCCAAATTTGAGAAGTTTCTGTTATTAATTTTTGAGTATCTTTTTCAGTCCCTTACTCTTTCTTCTCTTCTTCAGTTTACCCATGACATGAATATTAAATACATTATTTTGAATTTAATGCATATATTGTTTACTTTTAAAATAAAACAACTCAACTTGGGAGGTAAATACATATAGATATTATACATAGATATATTTGGTATTTCAAACTTAGAATTATACACAATCTAAATTGGAATATGTTCAGCATTCCATCATTTAAAAATTAATTCAAAAATTTTAGAATTTTCCATAATGCTTTGAGTTCTGAGATCAGTCTCTGATAACTCATCCTGATAATCAAGGTTGGCAAGCAGCACAAAACTGCTTGATGTTCCAAAGAAGAGGGTTTTTTCTTGTATATTGAACTAATTTATTTTGCCGATATGATCCAAATAATTGAGATTTAATGATGGCTGCATTTTTATTACAATTTGTTTATTTGGAAATAATTTAACCTGAAAGAAACCTGCTCAGAAATATTTAATTAATGTTTATAAAAATGTTCTGCAAATACCCAAAATAACAGTTTGGTTTTCAGATTTGACCAAATATAAAAGAATTACTTGTAGGAAGTTACAACTGCTATAATTTAAGTAATGAAGGTAGTACTCATTTTTGAGAAAAACTTGCTACAAATACTAACTAAAACTGATCTACTTAGATTTTTAAAAATAAAACAAAAATGTTGTAAAATATTTTAGTATTAGGTTGCAATCAGAAAGAACCTAGCAGTCATGTGAACTCCAAATAGATTCCATTTAAATAGGTAGTGATTCCTTCCAGTGAAGGCACAAAAACTGGATACAACCAACAAGTAGGGAGAATACTTGTGCTGCCATGTAAGTTCTATCAGGAGAATTTTCAAGCAAAAATGTGTAGGATTATCACAGAGCTATAATAATAAAATGTGAGGTACTGGCATATAGACATATCAACCAGTAGAATAAAATTAAAAACCCCAAGATAAACCCCTGCATATGTAATCAAATAATTTACTACAAGGATATCAAGACCATTACTTGGGAAAACAATAGTCTTTTCAACAAATGATTTCGGAAAATTAGGTATCCACATGCAAAGGAATAAGTTGGATCCTTGCTGTACACACTATACTCCAAATGAATCAAACATGTAAACATAAGAGCTAAAACTACAAAGTCCTTGGAATAAAACATAAGGAAAAACCTTTGCTTTCTTCAATATGACACCAAAAGCACTGATGACAAAAGAGAAAATAGATTAATTGGACCACATTAAAATGAAAACCTTTTATTATCAAATGACATAATCAACCCAATGAAAAGGCAACCTATGGAATGGGAAAATTTTTTGCAAATCATGTATCTGATTGGGGTTAATCTCTAAAATATATAAAGAACTCTAGCAACTTGACAAGAAAAAACATACAACCCAATTTTTAAAAGGGCAAATAACTTGAATAAACATTTTTCTGAGAGATATATGCAAAGGTCCAACAAGCAACATGAAAAGATGCTCAACATCACTGTCATTAGGTAAATGCAAATAAAATCCACAATGATATACTACTTCATACCCATTAGAATGGCTACCATCAAAAAAAAAAAAAAAAAAAACAGAAAACTAAAAATGTTGGTGAATATGCGGAAAAATTGAAACCTTTGTACACTGTCACATTCTGGGTATATAAAGTAGTGCAGCCACAATCGAAAATATTGTGGGAGCTCCCAAAAACACTAAAATAAAATTACCATTTGATCCAACAATTTCATTTTTAGGCATATACATAATAGAACTAAATGTAGTGTGTCAAAGAGATATGTGTACAGTTATGTTCACAGCAGCATTATTCACAAGAGCCAAAAAGTGGAAGCAATTAAAATGTTCAACAGATAAATGAATAAGCAAAACACGTCTATACCTTAAAATGTGGTATATACCCTAAAAAGCAATAAACAAAAACAGACACAAGCTATAACATGGATGATCTCTAAGGGACATTATGCCTAGTGAAAGAAGATAAATACTGTATGATTCCACTTATATGGAGTACCCTGGAGTTGTACAATTCATAGAGATAATAAGTACAATGGTGCCTGCCAGGGGCAGAGAAGGGTAGGGTAGTTGCTTTTTAATGAGTTCCAAATTTTAGTTTTTCAAGAGAAAAAGAATTGTGGAGAATGGGAAAGATGGCAAATTTTGTGTTATGTTCATTTTACAAAAGTTAAAAAATTAATACAAGTATGAATCTGCTAATTATAGGTAGGTGAGTTTTATTTGCAAAATTGAATCTGATGATTTAAACAAATATATAGAGTTAAGATGCTTCACTATATACTGTTTCCTCCAGCTTAGCATACATTTTAGATATAAAAATTAGCCAGAATATGTACTAGAATTATTCTTTATTTTAACAATGAATTCAGCCATCAGAAATCTGTCCAGTGATGCTCCAAGGCCCAAATCAATTGCTGTTTCCTCTGACACTCATCCCAGAAGAATTCATTTTTTGTAGAATTATGTATATATTGCTGAACTAATCCACTTAGTTGTACATGTGTCTGCCTCTAGAGTTTAATGTCAAGGATTATCCTTTAAATAATGTTGTTTTCTTGCTTCTGAGTATTATGTCAGGCACAGAGTAGGCAGGTAATAACAGTTTATTGAATTCATTGAACAAATATTTATTAAGCACTTAATATGTACAAGGGATAAGAGAAGGGCATTTTAAAATGTTGCCTTTATTTAGTATCTGTCAAAAGTTCATATAAAAATAATCCAAAATTAATCACAATGTTATTATTAACCAATTAGGTTTAATATGTTTTCTTCAAAAGATGATTGATATGGCTGGGCTCGATGGCTCAGCCTGTAATCCCGCACTTTGGGAGGCCGAGGTGAGTGAATTGCCTGAGCCTGCGAGTTCGAGACCCACCTGGACCACTTGGTGAGACCTCATTTCTACAATATATCAAAAAAATTAGCCGGGCGTGGTATCACATGCCCTTCCAGCTACTTGGAAGGCTGAGGTGGAAGGATCGCCGGAGCCCAGCAGGTCGAGGCTGCAGTGACCGGGAGCGGCCACTGCACTCCAGTCTGGGCAACTGAGTGAGACTCCAACTCAAAAAAAAAAAAATGATTGATATTTGGTAAAAGATAAAATAATGATTTAGCTTATAAGAGGAGAATGCATAATTTTGAAAATTGAGGATAGATGTGTATGTTTTAGACACAATCTTTGAATATATGACATACTTGGTAGTGCTAATTCTTAAAATTAGTCCTGGACGACACCTTTTCTACCTAGAATAGTGTTCCTGTAACTTGCAGGGAAATTACAAATGCACTAATAATTGTAGCTAAGTGTAGCTACTAAGTGTTGGTATTATTGTTATATGCCAATGTGGCATTTACAATTATATTAACTTGAATACACTTTAAATACATTATTGCAAATAGGCACATATCACTGTTTTTACATTGAGTTTAAGTCCAAGCCATTTTAGTAATTGCACATTACTTTTTATTCTCACATTGAATAATTTTAAGTAAGCAATCCTACTGAGTAAGTAATGTCACCATCTATTTTATATTAATTGAATGAATGCATGTTCCGTTGTTTATGGAAGGTTAAGTGATAGTAGCATTTCTTAAGTTCACATCTTTGGAAAAATGTCCAATTTATTAAGAAATCTAATTTTTATCTTTAGTTTTTAATTAAAAATCTGTGAGAATGGTGTTTAAAATAAAGATTAGGGCCAACAGGAGCCCACATCAGGGCTAAACAAAAGAGAGACTGATTAGCTCATCAGATTCAGAAGTGTGAGATCATCATCTTCTATCTTACAAGCTAAAATAAAAAACATTAGGGAACTTATGGCTTGAATGTGGAGAAACTTTTTAAGCTTAGAATTGTTCTTTGAATTTCTATGTTCAGTCAGTAAATAGAGAAATATAAGAATAATTGTGATGTTTGGAGCACACTGAATTTGATAGTCATATATGATATGTCATGGGTCCCTTTTTGGGAAAGCCTAGAGAAACTCCTTTAATGACCCCTGATTCATTGTATTTTTTATGTATGTATTTATTTATTCAAGTCAGAGTCTTCCTCGATCACCCAGGCTGGAGTGCAGTAACACGATCATGACTATCACAGCTTTGATCTGCTCAGCTCAGGCAATCCTTCTAACTCAGTCTTCTAAGTAGCTGGGACTATAGGCATGTGCCACCATGCCAGCTATTTTTTTTTTAATTGTAGAGACAAGGTCTCATTATGTTGCCCAGGCTAGTTTCGAACTCATGGGCTCAAGCAATTCACTCAACAAATATTTTTGAGCACCAAGAATGTGCCCAGCAATGTGGTAGGTACTGCAGACATAAAGTGAGTGGAATAAAGGCCCTACTCACCTGAAACTTACATTGTAGTGACACATAATAGAGGTAAAGTAAAGTATATGTAACTTTCAACACTTTTTTAGGGTATGGAAGGAGTGGCATAATAATCACAGTGCCAGGTACCCTCTTCACTTTAGTCTTGCAAGAAGAAATTAGCAATCACAGGCACTAGTGTCTGAGTTTGCACTTCTTCTTGTGTATGTAACAACATACATTTTTGGTGTGCTTGAACAATATTTGTCCCCTGTTTGAGTTAAGTATAAGTTTTATTTGGGTATAAATAAATTATGGTTTCCTCCTTTTCTATATCTTTTACTTTCCTTTTGCCTGTAAAGAAAATTGGTAGCATCTCTTCCACATAGCCAAGTGTGTAAGTAATCAGATAAATAATAGCATAACAAAATCTTTGGGTAAAGGAAACATTTTTGGAGTTATATGAAGAGAAAGAGAATATAAAATAGGTAATTTACTCTTTAGGATCCAGGGAGGTCAAAAATTTGGATAAAAGAAACATTGAATAATTAAATATAGGGTAGATTTTTACAAGTTCCTGATAAATATTTGGGTTGCTTTGAGGTACTCATACATGTTACATTCTGTGGTAGGGGACATAGACAAAGAACTTTATGTATTCAAAATGCACATATTTACTTTTTTAAAAAATCTATTAAATATGTAAATGGAGATGTGGAATTGTGGAAAGAAACTTCACTGTTTCTGTAAGGAATCCCTAGGATAACTAAACAAGTCCTTTAAATCGATGACAAACACGGTCCCTTGCTGTATAGTATTTCCAAGATATTAATTTTTACTTCTATAAGGTCTTTTGCCATATTTATGTGAAACAGTGTGCTAAACAATAGTTAGACACAAAACTAAGCACCAAAGTATTTAGCAAACAGTGGAGACACAAAAATAAAAATACCTTCAAGTATTGCTAACATGTAAGTTCCCATAAAATGACTTGACCAAAGCAAATGGATGTTTACACATTTCACCATTCTCTCTTATATGGGAAAAAACATTTTGATTGAGGTATTCTGTGTTTTGACCAACATATTATTGGCCTTTGCTTTTTGGATTTCAACTCTATACTTTTCTTCCTGCAATAATCACAGTCCATGCTGTTCAGAGACATATGGAACATGAAATATATAATTGAAAGGACAAATATCATAATGAGATAAAAAATGAAATAAAAACCTCTTTCCCAGAAGGCAATGGTGTTACATTTTCACACGTGGAGAAATTAGCTCATCCTATTAAGATGGGGAAAGGTAGTTTAGGAAAATATATTTGTAAGATATGCAATCTGGAAAAGAAAGAATGTTGCATTGCCACTTCTTTCTCTCAAAGCTTTGAAGAATGACCTTGTCAGCACACACGATTTGAAATCATTCCACCTACCTGAGAAAAAATCATTTGAATACATTCCGTGTTCATGTGCTTTTTTATTCCATATTGTATTTTCTACCTCCTCCTTTCTTCAGTCATTGCTTTTGGGCTGCATTTCTTCTATGAAGAAGTACACTGCCAAAAGTTGAAGAGTCAGACAGAAACCTGGTAAAAAAAATTCAGTTTTGTGTGTCATTCACTATATGTGTACCCATTCAGTATAAAGCAGGAAAAGGGAAATTCTGACACTAATTGTCCCTGTTACACTTCTCTCCAAGTGTTCACTGAGTATTCTTGATAGAACTAGTTTGCCCACCAAAATAGAGAATTCTGACTTTGCTTTATAATCTTTATTTTCAGGGCATGACTTTGGGAGTTACAGCATATCCACAAATGTGCATGGATGAATGGTCAGTATATATATTCCATCAACTTGCCCTGTTAGAGATTACAACTTGTAGGATAATTACCATGTTTTCAATTATGTAAGATATCTACATTGAGAACAGTGTGTGACAAGCAATAATACCTGGATTTAAGTAGTGGATGGTGAGGAAATTTCATTTGGGACAAAGTTGTGAAAGGCCTTCTAAATCAAGCGGAGGAGCTATAGACCTCATTACTCCCAATGTATACATATTTAAAGTATGACGTTTACTCAAAAGATGGCATTAATCAAATGCATACTGGTGTAATCACGCAACAGGCAGGACAGTCAAAGAAAATGATGGGAGTACAGCTGTACGAACATCATACTACACATTACTACAATAATTCAATTAAACTTTGAAAAATAATACATTGATAACATCTCTTAAAATGTGTATACATTTTTGACACCCCGTGTGTGTGTGTTTGTACACACATACACACACACACACACACACACACACACACACACACACACACACACGAGGGGGAACTCAAAAAACCCAGAATCTATTTATAAAAAATTGTGTATTTATTCTTACATGTTAAAATTCAGTCACCTTCAATGTACTCCCTGTTTGTTGCAATACATCTATTGAGATGCTTTTTCCACTGATAAAACAGTTTTTTAACTTGTCAATTATGATGCCTTTTAGTACTTCAGCTTGTTTTTGTTCACCTCTTCCACATTGGCAAAATGTTTCCCTTTGAGGACTTTTTTCATCTGGGGAAACAAACAAACAAAAACAAAAGAACAGCTGCTCAGGGTGAGATCCGGTGAATAGGGTGGGTGGGGCATGGGGGTCTTGCTGATTTTGGTCAAGAGCTGCTGAACACTCAATGCGGTGTGGACAAGTGGACTCATAAGTCACCCATCATGAAATGGGCAAACATGTTGAAAGAATCTCCCGAAAAAAAAAAAAATTCACTGAAGCCGAATGCATCCTCTCACAATGCTAGCTAATACACTGATGTGGATGAGTTCCTACAACACTTACCTAGTGGTGGAAGCCTGTACTACAAGGGGTCTTCCCTCCAAAAAATAATTCCAGGTTCGGTTCCCACTTTCAAGAAGCTCCTTGTCTAGTGGAGATAGCTAAGGAAAACCATAATCATAGCACAATGTGTCAGGTACCAGTAGCATCAACATCACCTGGGCACCTGCTACCGAATCAGACTGTGCATTTGTAAAAGATCTGCAGGTGACTAGTTGCATATTGAAGCTTGATAAGCAATAGTATAAAAGAATATGGGAAGGGCACCCAGGAGAATCTGGCTGTGGGAGTGATGTGCAGTGGAGTGAAGGAATGCATATGGGAAGTTCTAGACAGAGAAAAACAAGCAACACAGGCAATAGCACAGAAGAATTAAAGTGTGTGGTAAATTCTGAGACCTGAAGATAGATTGAAGTGGCTATAACAAGATTGAAGTGGCTATAACAGGATGCGTAGAAGAAAATGTACAAAAGCAACTAAGGTATTCTTCAACAGGTGAATGGGTGAATAAATCATAATACATCTATACTGTGGGATAATATTCAGTAATTAAAAGGAATGTGTTATCCAGCCGAACAATGTATGATTCTTTGCTGCATATTGCTAAGTGAAAAAACCCAATCTGCAAAGGTTATATGCTATATGTGATTCCATTTACATGGCATTCTGAAAAAGGCAAAACAAAAGAGACAGTAAATGATTGATGATTGCCAGAGGCTTGACAACTGCCCCACAGAGGGGTATTTTTAAAAATTCAAATTGGCTTCACTGGGATAATTTTAGTACTTTACTTCCAGTTTCAAGTCTTCTTAACTCACACTTATTTCAGCATTCTCTAACACTAGACATTATCAATAAATAAGTAGACCATTTAATAGGCACTTGAACACGACAGACAACATTCAAATGATACCAATTCTCACTCCCCAATTCTCCCCACCCTTACTCCTATGTAAGATAATCTCGCCAGTTCAGGAGTGCTTCTTCTGGTAATGGCCACTGCTTGGCATCGGTAGATTCGATTCCCAGATCTCCTCTCCAGCCCTGGCTCATACTCACTGTATATACTATCTGAATGCTCCTGGAGGAGGTACTTAATTTCTGCAAAGCAGAGATAACAATAGTAGTTACTTGAATTTTTTTGATGAAGAATAAATCAGTTAATATATGTGTAATATTTAGGACAGTATCTACCATATTGTAAATGCTCAATATATATTAACCATTGCCAAACATAATCAATTCCAAGATCCACATTTTATCACATTTTGAATTATCTAAGATTGGGACATATTTTATGATTGTTGACATCTTTAAGTCATAGCAATATATTATTATCTGAACACTGTTTTTCTGTTGTTTCTATATATGAGAGAAAACATTGAAGATGGGAAGAGTCCTACAGACAAGCCAATACCTAACCTAATTTTAATGTTCTATTCTCTTCCCCTGCTCTAGCCTTACCAAGGTTAAACAGTATTTAGATGAGAAATGTTGTCACCACAAATCAAATGTTTCCTCATTGAATGCTCACAACAATCCAATAGGTGGGATATTTTTACAACTTCATTTCACAGGTAAATAAAACAAGTTTTACAGAGGTCAACTAATGTGTCCATGATCACCCAATGAATAAATTCCTGAAACAGCAGCATTCAAACCCAGCTAGTGTCTAATGCATTTGCTAATTCCACCATACCTCTAGACCCTGTAGCCTTTCATAATTATTTAACAAAAGAGCTTCTCTGGGGGAATTATAAGCATAAATGTCAGTTAGAACAAACCCAATAAAAGTTCCATATTATGTTTACAAAACAGAAAACTACTAATTTCTATTAAATTGGGCTGATTTGTTTTCTTGTTGAAGGTGACTGTTTGGGGAGTTAAATAGTGCTATTTTATTCAATGGGATGCTTTATGCTTCAGTAGCTGTAAATATTAACAGAATTTAAGACTTTAACAGGAGGCTAATGTGAGTGCTCTGAAAAGCTATTCTATTGGGTTCTTAGGCTAGGCACGTTTTTATTTTATTAGAGTCTCGTTAATTTAAATTTTATTGGAAGTATTGATTCTGTTATTGTAAGCATTTATATAAGGTTAGCGCCATTTCCTCAGTTTACTACAGTTTACTCATGTTTAAAACAGATGATGATGGAGATAAACTATTATAATTTTAATAGACATAAATACACTGTAATATACTTGATATTTATCTTTTTAGCTTCTCAGTCATACTCTGTGATAAATTAAATGAAGACTTCCCTAGACTAATGTTTATATTTTCTCTGATTATAAAAATAAACACTATGAAAAGAATATGATAATTTTTCAAGGTCGACTTATGAGTGAGAACATGTGGTACTCAGTTCTTTGTTTCTGTGATAGATTACTCAGTATCACAGACTCTAAGTCCATCCAAGCTGCTGTGAAATTCATAATTTCTTGCTACTTATTTTCTTACTACATGACTAATTATTCCTTTAGGCGTATCTGAATATCCAAATGATATTAGACAACTAACTTTTAAATTATGATTTCCTTGGTAGAATTATTTTAAGTGGTAGGTGAAAAATGTGACAAAGGTTAAATTTGTATTTATTTTAAAGAACAAGAAGTAGCACCAAAAAAGGAATTGCTAGATAATTCCAAACAAACAGATGGAAAATTGAGAAACAGACTTTTTTGAAGGATACTTTGAGTAAATTGGATATATTTTACTTAATGAATGCAATCTTTGCAAAAAAAAAAACCCACAATTATAATTGATAAGCTATTATTTACTAAGCTTTTAATATATACATTATTATCAAAAATTCTGAAAAATAAGGATTATTTTTATCTTTTACAAATGTGGAAACTAAAGTCTATCCCCAAAATAATACAGCTAGTATTTGAATAAGACTATATCTACCTGACCTCAATTCATATCTTTCCCTTATAGCATGTATGCTGCCTAATTTTTTAGTCATTTTCTCATATAAAGATTATAATGTCAACTACATGCTTTAATGAACAAAATAGTCACTCACCAAATTTCCTGAGTTTCAGTCAAAAATGGTTTCCAACAGGGCACTAATTCAGTCACTGTATCATCAAATACATGGCACTTCTAAGACTACTGAATGGACTTTTCCTAACTATTACCTCTTTGATGACAAGAAAAAAGGAAAAAAAAAATCAATTGCTCAAAAGTTTATTTTAGGAAACATTTTGCATGTAGTTCCAATAAAAATCTGGCAAAAATGAAAAAAAAAAGATTGCTTAGGAGCATCTTTTAACCTGCTCAAGGCATTAATTTTCAAGCCTCTTACTAATACTGCTTATGAGTTTTATTCATGTATATATATATAATATAGATATATAAGCCCCAAACCTTCTAATTGTCCTCACTTTGTTAGCCTTATTAAAATGAGCACCTGCAAAAATATTTTACTAAATTCTATTTTCAAAATATATGTATCAGTCTTTTTTAGAAGTCTAGCTATAGTTTTCCTACCAGTTAGTCCAGGTTAGTAAAGCTTATATTTAATTTGCTTTAGTTTCATAAATAATGTCCATCAAATATAATGAGATGAAATGTTCCAGGGTTTAAAAAATGCAGGAGACAACCTTATGGAAATTGGAACTAGTAACCAATTCCTGATCAAAACCCCAAGTGCTCATGCCAGAAGAGATAAGATAGACAAGTGGGACTTCACCAAACTGACAGCTTCTGCAAAGTCAAAGAAAGCATCAAGAGAGTGGGGAGATAGCCCACAGACTGGGAAAAAATATTTGCCAACAAAGGTCTAACATCTAGGATCTACAAGGAACTCAAACGTGTGGAAAAGAAAACAAAAAACAACTCTGTTACAAAGTGGGCAAAAGATATGAATAGACAGTTCTCAAAAAAAGACATATGAGCAGCCAACAGATACGTGGGAAAATGTTCAGCCTCTCTAGTTATCAAGGAAATGCAGATGAAAACTACACTGAGATACCACCTAACTCCAGTCAGGATGCCCATCATCAATAACAACAAAAACAGATGCTGGAGAGGATGCAGGGAAAAGGGGACACTTCTACATTATTGGTGGGAGTGTAAATTAATACAGCCTCTGTGGAAAACAGTTTGGCGATTCCTAAAAGATCTCAAAATTGATGTTCCATATAACCCCGCAATCCCCCTACTGGGAATATACCCAGAGAAACTCAAATCACTATGTGAAAAAGATACCTGCACACGTATGTTTATTGCAGCATTGTTCACAATAGAAAAAACATGGAACCAACCATGCTGCCCATCAAAAGAGGTCTGGATTTTTTAAAATGTGGCACATATATATATGCTGAGATATTACACAACCATAAAGAAGGACAAAATCATGAACTTCACAACAACGTGGATAGACTTAGAGTCTTATAATACTGAGTGATCTATCACAAAAACAAAGAACGGAGTACCATGTGTTCTCAGTCATAAGTGGAACTTGAACAATTATCGTAATACTATAAGAAAAGGATTGGCAGTAGCGGGAAACTGCCGGGGGAGGGAGGGCACACCTCATCAACAAGGGTACCTGCATAATGAAGATTTGTATACCTAACCCTGAATTGTACCCCACGAATTTAAAATAAAAAATTTAAAAAGAAGAAATGCTCCAGGTGGAGCTAAACATTAGGCATAATAGAATATAGAAGTAAGAAAATAATCAGATAGCGTAATTCTTATATAAGGAGTGCACCTAAATCCCAGGATTTCAGTGACCTTTGAACTCACTAAATAAATGCCTACCCAATGACTGAACTAGTTCTAATCACAACTGAGACCATACGTTTCATGAATAAATTAAATGCAAGTACTGAAGTCCAGTCAGAAAGTTAGCACTGTGCAAATATCCTTGGTGGTTTGCTAAGTCTATACTGGTTATATAAAACCTGCACTACATGAACAAATAAATAATCCATATTTTATAAAGACAACCATTTGGATGTACACTATTTTCCTGATCATGGTTATTTGGCATGAATTAAGACAAGAATAAAATTTAATAAACTTTAAATCTATAAAATAATATTAAATACACTCATTTATATAGTTATATCAAGAGAAAATTTACTAGAAACGCATATTATTTATTCACAGCATAATAAATACGTTGACGTACTCCTTGAAAATGAAATTACAAGTTGGAAATCGCCTGATTCCTAGTATCCATGGGTTCAAAGCCTGATGAAGACATTTGTGTGGAAAAAAAATCCGTTTTGAAAAAAATCCGTAATGATTATGTCAAAATCATAAAGGTATATGCAACTACCAGAAAAATCAGAGAGGTCTTCAGAGAAGAGGCACCACATAGGACTGACCTTAGAATTTAGATTTCACCAGAGAGAAGAGATAGGATGATGACACTGAAAAAACAGACTTAGAGCAAACATAGAGGGTATGTGATCAAATAGCAGACTAGGTTAACAAATCTACCTTTCTTTTTCATTCAAAATCCTACACTGAACATATATAAATATACATGTATCTATGTGCATGAATATGTGTTAATACACATACCTTCATCTACAACTTGTCAAGACAGATCGTGATCTCATCAATAGATCAGAAAAGTTAACCAAAGCTAAAACAGAGAACTGATGGAATTGGATTCATCTATTTTGTAGGAAGACACAAATTAACCAAATTGACAAGGAAGGATATATAATATGAATAGATCAAAGCCATAAAAAGTAGAAAGTTGGTATTTCTGATCCTTAAAAGAGGCACTAATCAAAACTCACTTAAGACGATATTAGAGCCGGGCTCGGTGGCTCAGTCTGTAATCCCAGCACTTTGGGAGGCCGAGGTGAGTGGATTGCCTGAGCCCGCTGGTTCAAGACCTACCCAGGCAACTTGTGGAGACCTCGTCTCTACAATAAGAATCAAAAAAATTAGCCGGGCGTGGTAGCGCGCGCCCGTAGTGCTGGCTACTTGGAAGGCTGAGGCGGAAGGATCCCTGGAGCCCAGCGAGTAGACGCTGCAGTGGCCGGAAGTGTGCCACTGCCTTTCCGTCTGGGCGACAGAGTGGGGACTCCGACTCAAAAAAAAAGGATATTACAAGCTTCAATAAGTGTATTTCTATCCTTATCATAGTGTTGAGATAGTTTTAGCTCTTATTCTAATAAGTAATATTCCATTTGTATTGTGCTAAATTTAATTGGCCTAATAGAACAATATTTGAACTTTTGTTCCTAATATTACCTTTAAATTCTATAGCCTTGTTCTTTAATCTTCATCTTCAAATTTACATAGGACCTTTTTTCAAATACATGAACCCAAATCAAAAAATGAAACAATGAAAGACTAGTCTTTTCAACAGATGGTGCTGATATTTATATGAAAAACAATGAATTTGGACTCTTAAATCACACCATACACAAAAATTAATACAAAATTAATCATAGAACTTAATATAAAAGCTAAACACTATGAAACTCTAGCAACAATTGTTTTCTTGGTTCAGGTAATGTTTTCTTAAAGATGACACCAAAATCACAAATACACAAACAAATAAATAATTAGATAAACTATACAACCTGAAAATTTTTTAAAATGTTGCAAATTATACCATCAGACAAGTGAAGAGACAACCCACAGAATGGAAGAAAATATCTGTAAATCATATATTTAATGAGGGACTTTTATTCAGAATAGATAAGTAATTTTTGAAACTCAATAATAAAATACAAACAATCCAATTGAAAATGAGCAAATAATTGAATAGACATTGAACCTAAGGAAATATAAATATATATAAATGACTATAAGTACATGAAAGGATGCTCAAAATCACCATCCATTAAGGAAATATAAATCAAAAGCACAGTGATTACCACTTCACACTCACTAGAATAAATATAATCAAAAAGTGAGATTATAACAAGTGTTGGTGAGAATTTGAGGAAACTGGAACCATCAGAAATCAATGGAAATAATGTAAAACAGTGCAGCTACTTTGGAGGAAAAAACAGCCTGTGGAACAGTATTATCACTTTCTATGTGTACTAAAACATAACAGATTTTGAAGAACATTTACCTATTCAAGTCCTTATGTTTCCAATAGTGGATTCAATTTCCCTGGATCATCAACTAATTAGTCTCCTCAGACAGATAGTAAACTCAGATAAGGCCAAACTCAATCTAATTAAAAGTGTCTAGATTAAAATAGACTAGCCTAGTCTGATTTATGTGGAATAATATGGAATTACATGACCCTTGAGCAACATGGGAGTTAGGAGTGCTGACCCTCACATAGTCGAATTTCCACATATAACTTTGGTCTCCCCCAAAACTACTACTGGTTAGCCTACTCTTGACCGGAAGTGTTACTGATAACATAAACAATAGATTAACACATATTTTGGACATTATGTGATTCTATACTGTGTCTTTACAATAAAGTAAGCTAAAGAAAAGAAAATGTTATTAAGAAAAATTTAAGGAAGATAAAATTAATTGACAGTACTGTACTGTTTTTATTGATGTCATGAGTTTACATCGTCTGTTTACAAGATGAATTGTCCGTCTAAAATGGTGGGCAACCACAGCTGCAGACTTCACTTTATGGTACATATCAAACAAATGAACTTTTTCTTGTAATATCATGACTTATTTCTGTTTCTTGGGAAACACTTCCAGCATCACTAATGGAATTTTGCAGGGATTCCATGGTATCTTTCAAGGTTTATGGTATGGCAATAAACATGATGAAGAATACGCAACAATCATAAGAGATCACTTTTTAATGCTATCTGTAATTTACTGGAGAGATGAACTGCTCACACAGAGTGTCCCAGGCCGAGGCTGTTTTAAGCAGATACTTGCAACACCTGAGCTCACCATAACAGCAACAGGAGATGACTATGAAATTATTATAGCAGCACAGTATATACTACAGTTTATTTTATGTAGTTATGATTTAATATGACATCTTTACATTTCTTAATTTTTTATTTTAAAATGTGGGGTACAATTCAGGGTTAGGTATACAAACATTGATTATGCAGGTACCCTTGTTGATGAGGTGTGCCCCTCTCTCCCCTAGCAGTTTCCCTCAACGGTAAATCCCACCTGCCCCCTCCCCTGGCAGTTTTTCACTACTGCCAATCCCTTTCTTATAGTATTATGATAATTGTTCAAGGTCCACTTATGAGTGAGAACATATAGTACTCTGTTCTTTGTTTCTGTGATAGATCCCTGAGTATCTTTACATTTCTTTCAACTACAAATGGCGCCATGTATGGTCTGTAGGTATTTGTGTAAGTTTTAATACATTTTAAGTTTTTTATAAAATATTTAATTATATTTTATGGTAGCAAATGAAAAAATGGGCTAGTATCTACATATATTTTATTCATTCATGACATACCTATTTTTTCTTATTTTTTGATATTTCTAGGCTACGTGGTTCATCTACGAGTTTTTTCAAATTGTTACAAATCAAAATATAAGTGTATTTCAAACCCCTGTTGTTCAGGTTTTAGCTGTATTTTATTCTGCATTATTTAGTGGTGCAAGCTTGGAATGCAGAGTGTGTTAAAGAAAGCCTGTTTTCCCAACATGCACCACTAGCCAGCCTTTCCTGCCTCTACCCCACCCTTCAGCACTTTACTCATAATTGCTACACAGTCTCAGGATGAAAGGCACCCTTACCAGTATACCATCTATTTCTTTTTCTTCTCTTCTTATTTTCTGGTTATTACTATTTTGATCAGATTTTTTAAAGTTGGGAGTAGGAGGGTAGAGGTGAAGGGGAAATCAAATTACACTGATTACCTCAAAGGAGAATGTATTAGTTTCCTACAGGATGGCTTAAAATAACGGAAATTGATTCTCTCACAGTTCTAGAAGCTGGTCCAAAATCAAGATTTCGACAAGATCTGTTCCATGTCTTTCTCCTAGCTTCTGATGATTGCCAGCAATCATTAGCACTCCTTGACTTGTAGGAGCATCATTCCAATCTTTTTCTCCATCTTTACATGCCATTCTCCTGTCTGTGTCGTGTCTCTATGTCCATTCCCTCTTTTTTAAAAAATTATTTTATTATAGAGATGTGGCATACAAGTGAGAATTTACTACATAAGTAGGCTGCATGCAGGTGAAGTTTGGGCTTCTAACTGGTCCTCGCTCCGTCTGTCAGTGGATCAGGTACCCTTTGTGTTGTCACGTGCCCTCCACCCTCCTCCCTCCCTCCCCTAGCAATGCTCAGTGACTGCTGATCCCTGTCTTGTGCTAATGTGACTATTGTTCAGGTCCCACTTATAAGTTAGCATGCTGTATTCAGTTCTCTGTTTCTGTAGTATATCACTTAATATAATGGTTTCCAACTCCATCCAATTTACTGTGAAGTCAATGATTTTGCTCTTCTTTATGGCAGCATAATACTCCATCAGGCATATGTACCAAATTTTCTTAATCCAGTCCACTTTCAATTCATTTCCTCTTCTTATAAAAACACTAGTTATGGGATTTAGAGCCCTCCCAACCTGATATAACTTTATCTTAACTAATTACATCTGTAAAGACTCTATTTCCAAATAAAGTCCTTTCACAGATTCCAGATGGACATAAATATTAGGAGTCACTACTCAGCCCAGTAATAGGTGTGATACAGAAGGCCATTGCTATCCAAGTGTGTATGTGGTGATAGGGAGTATAGAACCTAGGAGCATATTGGGAGGGAACGAGTAGGTATATCTTCAGCATATGTGTCATGGAGTGCTTTCTTTGCTTCAGGCTCTTCACTATTGGACAAACAGTATTTTATGTAACGCTTGCAACAAACTTGTACCATTGGGTTTTATTAACTCTATAGAAAGCAAGTTGAGGTTTAGTGATCTAACCAAGGCCACACATTTAGAGGTTCAACTTGGATCCATATGATGCCTGCCTGCCTCCAAAACCTATCAAGTTAAATATTAATTTTTACTGCCTTAACAATAGTAAGGAAAAGTGATAGGTTTTAATGATTAAAAGGATATATGAGAAAGGAGAAGCCCAAGTTGATGCAAGTCCAAGATTAACTGGTGCCACTAATAAATAGTACTAGGCGAGGTTATCACAAGACATGATGTGAATTTTTCTTTTGGTTTTGCTGAGAAGGAATGGGAGTGGTAAATGGTAGTCTAGATTAAAATATATGTTGATGACAAGAATCTGAAAATTTTATCAAAGGAGATAAATGTGTGGTTTACATGATCTCTCAGCTTACACAGCATCATTTTTCAGTATCAGGTGACTAGGTACTTTTTATTTGGTTCAGAACCTATAGTCAGGTACGAATTCACCTGCCTCACGAGTTCCATACCACCACAAAGCAGTCTCTTTCTCACTCAAACAAGGTTCTATTTGTTTTGCTTTGTTCAAATTTATTTAAAATGTATTAATTACAAAAGGACAAAAAAGCCATTCCCCGTGTTTGTGTTTGCTTTTCCTAATGAAATATGTGTAGTTATATCTAGCTTCAGCCACTTGTTCATGTCTAGTCAGAAGCCACTGTCCCCAATTTAGTTTTGTTTCAGCTATTACATGCTATGTGCTCTGCAGTATTTTAACTGATTGTGTGCCTAAATGAATCACTCTTCAGGTGACTTTTAAAAAATTAAGGCTATTTGTTAAAACCAGCAACCACTACAAAATAAGAGTAATGAATTGTTATATTTTTAAAAATTATTTTTGAGATTAGTTGTGGTGACTAGCAAGAATATGAGAATGGAAACATGGCACAAGATTTTTCATGTTGCTTATAACAAAAATACGTTGTAAGGGATCTCTAATAAGTAAAAATTATAGATGATGGAATCTTTAATGCTTGCAAATATAATTAATTTTTCTTGGTGGCATTTACATTTTACAGTATAAAATAGGTTTAATGTCTATGACTAGGGCATATTAAAGGTGGTATTTGACAATGTAAACTTGCTTGCAATTCACAATATTCTATTAAGAAAAAGCCAAGAATATTATTTTTATATAAAATACACTTCAAATATTTAATGACTATTTAATTTAATATTCCTTATTAGAATATATATTTCAAGAATTTGTTGTGGGGCATAAGTAAGCATTAGCAAAACTTAGGATATTTATTATTTTCCTATTTACTTGGAGGAGGTAGATTTGGGGAGAAAAATTCATATTTTTTATATATGTGACTAGAAGGCTTACCCTTTTTCCATATAATTTCTGATTATTTTATAATATCTCTTTTTAATGCTTTCTTTTTCTTTTACTTACTAACTTACAATGAGTTCCTGCATAAAATATACTGATAGTTATTTTTCAATCATAACTTTAGAAGCAGTTTACAGTACCTTGAAACAATATAATATAAATGTACTGTCTCTAAAATGAATGGCTCAAATATGATTTCAATTTACTTTCATAGAAAATAAGACTTCATCGAACTAGATGTATACCAGTTATAGAATCAGCTAAAAAGAATTTGACATGCTAGTTTATATATTCCTTAATCATTTTATACAAATTTGTGAATTTATTTTTAAAAATATGTAATTGTTTCACAGTTTTATTGATAGCACATGAGAAAATCCTAAAATTCATATTAAATATATAATCTTATGAATAGTGACATTTATAAATAAGTTTTTTTTTAACTTAATGTTTTCTTTGTATAAAAATATCATTGACCAGGCAACCGTATTATGGTTGTGCATGCAAATTGCTATGAAGAAAGACAGTTGGGAATAGTTTGCAATTCCACTATAAAGCGGACTAAAATATTCATTATTATGACAAGTGTATTTTCATCTTCTGGAATTCTATTTAATCAGCAGAAGAGTTGTGGACATAACATAAATAATATTATGTTAATAGAAAATAGCTTCCAACTGTGCAACTTATGAGCAGACATTTTCTTACGTTAGAAATTTTTGAAAAGGGCCCATAATGTATTCCAAGATGTGGAATGTTTTTCCTCTGAACTTTCTTGAGCCACTCCCCTCCTTTCTTTGTCTGATGATAGAGGTAGGGAGGTGACTATTATCCCTCCTTTAGCCAGGTCCTGCCCACATTTCTCCAGGAAAAGTTCCCCGTTCATTCACCCATGTACCACTTTACTGAGAGACCTTGTGCTAGGTACTAGATATATTAAGATGAATACTAAAGGAGTCCTTGCCTCTAGGTGCTCACAGATACAGGGAGTAAATTAGGATAATTATTTTTTATCTTTAAAATTTTTTTGAGTTGGAGTCTCCGTCGCCCAGGCTAGAGTGCAGTGGCATACTCACCGCCACCCCAGTGTCGACTTGCCTGGCTCCGGCCATCCTTCTGCCTCAGCCTTCCAGGCAGCCAGAACTACAGGCACGCGCTACCACAACCTGCTAATTTTTTATTTATTATAGAGACGAGGTCTTGCCAAGGTGCCTGGGCTGGTCTCGAACCCGTGGGCTCAGGCAATCCACTCGTCTCGGCCTCCCAAAGTGCTAGGATTATAGGCTGAGCCACTGAGCCTAGCCGAGGATAATTATTATAGGCACTGTTCAGAGGATCTGGGCAAAACTCCAAAGGAGATACACAGTATAACTCAGTAGGAGAAAGCCTGAGTTTTGAAATCAAGAGATTTTCAGACTTGAATCTTGTTTCCACCACTAATTAACTGCGTCACCAAGGGAAAGGTACAGAATCTTCTTGAGTTTTCATTTCCTCATTTCCAAAATGTAGTTACTTCTGTACTAAGTATGACATGTGACTGTTCTGAGTATTAAATGAACTCGTGATTGGATAGTGTTTAGGACAGCATCTAACATATGGTAAGTGATCAAAAATAGTAACTACTTTCATTACTATTGGTTTTACCAGCTATGACAAGGCAATCTTTTGTACTTCAGACATTGCTACGACAATTAACCCATCATTCATTGTTCTTTCCAATCCAACCCTGAGGGGTCTAGGCACTAGCATCCCACACCACCAACACCACATCATCTGCTCAGAGAAAACACCTCTATTCAATCTTGCACATGTGAGACAAAGACTAAGACACAGCAGTTATTGTCTGAAATCAGGTTACTCAGAGTTGTTTTTCACTGTTCCCTAGGATAAAAGTATATACACACCAACAAATGCCTATAGATCAGGGCTCAGGAAAACTCTTCAGTAAAGAGTCAGATAGCAAATATGTTAGGCTATGAAAGCCATAAAATCTGTGTTGAAATTGCTCATCTCTGCTGTTGTACTGCCAAAGCAGTCATAGACAATGTATAAATGAATGGGTGTGGCTGTTTTCTAATTAAAATTTTCTATAGAAAAAGAACAATAGACAATAGTTTGCTGACCCCTGTTAGAGAACATATAATATCATATCATAGTCGACTGTTAATCCATTGAGACCTTACTGAGGCCATGTCTTACTCATCTCATACACACACACACACACACACATACACACACACACACACACACACATACACACACACACACGGTGGATCTCTATGAATATTTTTCTGAATAAATAAGTTGATAATGGAAAACATATCAAATATCTCACAGACTATATCTAGATTATAATCAAGATGTATGAGAGAGAGAAGGAAGAATGTTATCTTTGCCTGTGTAAAAATAAAACTATGTAATAAGACAAATAAATTTAATATGTAAATTAATTTAATTTTTAAAAATAATAGCAGAAAATGAAAATGAGTGATTCATTTGTTATCAGTTTTCTAGAAATAGGTATTGAAATTTACGTGTGTGTATTTATGTGTGGAGACTGAGATGTTGAGAGAAAGAGATTTTGAGAGCAAGACCCTGGATACCATGACAGTGCATTAGATTTTGTTCTGAATTTTCATGCAGTTAAAGCAAAAAGCAAAACACAATAGAATATATAATCTGATCAAAAGAAACCTACCTTTTCTTTATAAGGGGAAAACCTTTTTCCTGGTACTGAAAGAACTATAATATTCCTTATACAAGAAATATTGAACAACATAATAGATCACATCCAGTAATGGGTTTAGAAAAGGTGCACAATGTTCTTCATTTTACTGTTTCATATCTAACAAAAGCAAAAGACAGCATTAAAACATTATTAAAAAGATGACTTTTGGGGAAATTTGATTTTGTAATTATTTCTACCTCATATCCTACAAATCAGAAAGGTTTCAAAGGATGAACCAAATGATGTGGTTCATCCCTGGACTTCAGTATGCCCAGGTCTCTAAGGGACCACTGACTTATTAGTCAATGATTAAAAGCCATTACATATATATCAAGCAAAGCACTTTTCATGTATTATCTCATTAGACCTCTCAAAAACCCTGGGCAAGCATTATTATTATGAGTATATAAATGAAGAATTTATAGTGATGAGACACAAAGTGTGAAAGCTCCAGGTAAAAGAATAAAGGCTATAACTCACACTCTACACAGATTAGTAGCATCTTCTGAGATTCATCACTCTAGTCTTAAAATTTCCAAACTTATTTTTCTAATAGAGAAAATCTTTCTTAAGGCACTATGTGGAAATTCAATATATAAAAGAAATGCAGAGCTGTTCTGGTTAAGTACGAATGAGGTGCGATGTCAACTTATTTGACATCGCACTTCACCCCAATAATTTTCTGGAATGGCCCTCAAAGCACCAATATCCCTAAAAATAATGGATGCTCAGTTTGAAAACCACTGGTTTTCTCTCTTTAAATTTCTTTACTTGGATCCTTCCACTTTACTCCGAGTTTATGATTTCACCTCACACTTTCTTGAGGAAAATAATAAACAGCAAGAAAGCATTCTCTCCTCTTCCTCTCACTACCAAATTATGAATCTACTGCATCTCATATTCCCTCTTGTTATGGCTCAAGGAGAATCTTGCTTACTGAGGGGCAATTCCTCTGCATGTGCCTTTTGTTTTATCCACTAGAAAACAAGCTTCAAGAGAAAATATATTGTCCATTCTGTTTTACCATAGATAAGTCTCATACTTTTTATAATGCTTGGCATAATATATACTTATCTATATTATTTATATTTGTATGTGTGGTTTTTTTGAGAGCGAGAAGTACAAAAACAAGGGGGTGGGTGCATGCATGCTACATCTCGACTTAGGTTAAAAAATTTAACAACCAAAATTATTTTCCATTGCCCCCTGATATTTTAGCTAAACATCTCTTAAAAGATTATGGCGTCTCCAGCTACAATGACACCTTTTCATTTCAGGAAAAGTGCCAGGTGACCAGCTTATCACACAGAAAAGGTAGAGAAATTATTCCTAGTCTTCTATGAAAATCAAAACTTCTGAATATAACATCCCATACAGAGTAAGAATAATAAGCCTATAATGTACTCAGTGAGCTCTGAAATTGCATTCATTTGGAGCATTAATTTTCCAGAATTATTTCAGTTGGTTCTAACATTAATAAAAGTGCATTACCTGTTTTAATAATTTGGGAGGAAAGAAGAATTAGTCTGCCTTCTAATCTGCACATGGAGTGCATGAGCACTGTGGAGCATATAAGTGAATCTCACGATGATTAAGTGCTTCTCTTACATGCAATTCAAACAGAAATGAAAATCTGAAGCGACTGGATTTTCTTTAAATATGAACACTATGCCTTAAGAGTACATTATGATTTTCAAATCTTGAATTGGGGCTATTTAGAGGGAATATTCTGTTTCCAGAATCCTGCTTAAAGACCTTGCTGGAGATCTGAAGTCAATAAAAACTCCAAACCAACGTAACTGATAATGAATTATAAAGAAGAAAGCCAGGTTCTGCGAAACCAAAACAATAGACAGGTTCTAAGAAGAGGCAAGGGATAGACCTTGGAGATTCCAAAAAGTCAGTGATTAAAAATGAAATACATAAAGGTCAACATCAGTGTAAATCAGATTAGTTTCCCTTACATTTCTCAGCAGTTGGAGAGGGGGAGAAGTAGTTATTTGCAAGAAGCTTTCTGTCAGAATGCATCCTGAGTTAGCGGAGAGGCTGTAATGATGTCAAGAAAGTGTCATTTAAAAAAGAAAGCAAAATTTTACCGTGAAAAAACCCAAATGGATTGTTCTTATTGGTTCAGAAATCTAACCTAGTCAGCCTAGTCAGTCATGAGATACCTCCTTAGCCCTCCTAATGAAACTCCAACTGTAATTACTTCTTTGTGAATATCGTTAGATATACTTAATGTATTTTTTATTCATTTAAGCTTCATTAACATCATCAAACCTGAAATGTACTTTCTCCAAGGGAATGAAAAAATATGTATAGTATTCAGAATAGAACTTCCTTTTGGTCAATCCCTGTCATTTCTTTTTCATAGTCTCAAACATACTTCCATTTATCTGCACAGCAGTGGTTCATGGGGGGAATTAATGTTCTATAATTACCCTAAACTGATAGCAAAATTTTTTGTGCATACGTATTTTCCCCTCTGGGAAGAAAGTCCATAACTTCCATCAACTTCTTCAAGGGGTCCATAACCTGAAACAGATTAAGAGCCATTACTAAAATTTTGTTAAGACTCTCCAAGACAGCATGGTGAAATCAACCACGTTTTTCTTTACTACATCAATTTTCTCTGTGCTTGTCCTCTGTCTATAGTTCTTTCATGCTCCCTGTCAGGTTTCCTTTTTAAAAAGTGTTCTTTAGTCTTGCTTCATTATAAGGTCTATGCTACTATTAACAGCTTAAAATGTCATTCATGCTGTTTTAACCAAGCTGAATGTTAAAAAGTTAAACCTCTAAGTCATATTTCAAACAGTAGTCTGTTTGAAGAAAACATTTTATAGGTAGAAACCTATTATCTCTATCACTTAGGACAGACTTTTATTTTAAACAAAAACAAGTTATTACCAGCCTTATTTGTGTTCTGTTTTTTATTAAATTTCTAATAAGTGCTTCTTATCCAGTAATAAGCCAGATCTAAATATAATGAATTCCCTGGAACAGGATCACTTGATAGAAATTTTTCAAAGTCAAGAGTTCTTTAACTTTGATTTTACTTGTGTGTGCAGGTCATTTTTTTTTTCTTTTTTTCTTTTTCTTTTTTTCTGAGTTGGAGTCTCGCTCTGTCGCCGAGACTGGAGTGCAGTGGCCGCTCCCGGCCACCGCAGCCTCGACCTGCTGGGCTCCGGTGATCTTTCTGCCTCAGCCCTACAAGTAGCTGGAACTACAAGCGCGCTACCACACCTGGCCAATTTTTTTTTTATTGTAGAGATGAGGGCTCGCCAAGTTGCCCAGGTGGGTCTCGAACCCGCGGACTCAGGCAATCCACTCACCTCAGCCTCCCAAGGCGCAGGATCACAGGCTGAGCCACCGAGACCGGTGCAGGTCATTTTTTTAATGTTAAATCTTCATTCTCCATTAAGCTATAAGGAACTCACTTAGATATTTTTTCCAAACAGCCTTAATTGTTGAATTCCATTTTCTACTTTCTCATTGAATATTCATTTCATACAATATATCATGTAAATTAAATATTAACAAAAGTAATTTACAGCTATATAAGAGTTATTTTAACATGTATCCATGAAATAGCTAACTATGTGAAAAATTATAAGGTTCAAAGAGATAAATAATGAAAATGTTTTATAACCTATTTTATACAATCTGATATAAAATTAGATTGAGATAATAATAAATAGTAATTAAGAAATGCTGTGGGTGCTTCATCTACTTTCTCTTTACCAGCCCTAGCCAAACACCCCCCTAACTGCCATGGTGTTGGCTGCTAAGAGTTCATATCCCCTTCTCCAGAGGATTGCCCTATCTAGGAATGCCTAGGAAGTTTTGCTTCCGTTTCCTAAAGTGGTCCTTGGCACAAGTCTTATTAATATGGAGCTTTAAAACACTCAGACTCCTTGCTACAAGGTGGGAAAAACTCAGTGGTACAGTTTATGCTCCAGAGCTCCCTGTAGGATCAGGCTGAAGCTAGACTTCTCCTGACATATCTTTGCTTAACTCTTTGTCTTGCTCTAGCCTGTTAAACCTACTCCCTTACAGGTTTCTCCCGAGAATACTTCCTCAGGAAGTTACTTGCAAAAGAATCCTCATCTCAAGCTCTGCTTTTAGGGAAACTGGCTGTTCTTTTACACGTTCTTTTTTTTTATTGTATAGTAATTAAAGAATCACCATACTATAGTGTTGCAAAAGACCTTGGAATTCACCATCTTTACCTCTTACAAATGGGTAATGAAGTCAAGTAAGTGACTTAAACAAAGGTCAAAAAATAATTTGGGACAGAACATAAACATAGGTCTTGATTTCCAGTCCTTTGGTCTTTAAATAATTATTCATCTTAATAGTATTGCTTTTTTAATGAATACATACATGAAGAGAATGGCTTCTGATATAAATATAAATAAACTTATTTATTAGCAAAGGATTATGAAACAAATCAAACCATTCACATTTGCAATGTTTAATAATACTATAAAAAAATCCACCTCTTTAATTACTGATAACATCTTGCCCCTTTCCAAAATAAAGACCTGATTCCATAAGCCTCAGAATTTTAAAATTTTTTCTAAGAATACCTTGGTATTGTTAGACTGATTCAGGACTGATATCCTAATTTATTGGGAAGATACTGAGTCCTATAGAAATTTAGTTATCATGCAAAGCATGCCAACTTGTGTAATAGTACACAACCTTTAGAATTTGTCCTTTTTCTGTGATCCTTTTTAAAACCACTTCAGAAAAACCAAAAATATTGCCAATGTTGACACCTATAAATATCACATTTGTTTATTAAATAGAGAAGTGGGTGATGAGATAAAGCAGACAAAAGCAAGGTGTTCAACCTCGCTGGGTACATATACTGGGGGAAAATCTTTTTATCTCCTATGAGGCAAAGTTACTGTGCTTGGCAGGCCATCAGCATCACCTAAAATGGACTCAGGCTGCATCTCATCATTTTGAGTGTTAGACAGGCAATTGGTAATGCAGTCTGTTATGGCAAACTAATAGTTAAAAGCTAAATTGATGCTCCTGTCCTTTTATAAATGTGAGTGTGTGACTGGGGCCTTACCAAATTACAGATGGTTCTCCTGGGCTGACAGGCAAAGTGACTTTGGTAGCCATGCCTAGAGGCCAAGAAACTGTTTAAACGGGCTTGTCAGCAGGGGAAGCTCTTAAAAGTAGGCCTGGATAAACTATATCAGCAAGAAAAACACTTGCTTAATGCAGAGAAAATTGTGAAGGGAGAGGGGAACAAGGAGAAGAGTGAAAGTGCTTTCCAATTTTAAGCAAAGCCTACATTTATGAGGATCCAGAAGAGCAAGTCAGAGTGGGCTGGTGAGTGCTAACAATGATGTATGAAATCTTTGGCAGTCCTTATTCACAGAGCCGTGGCAACGAATCAGAGAGACAATCTGGGTATTCCCAGGATGCTCTGAGCTCTGATTAAAGTATAGCTTTTCAAGTTGAATGGGATAGAAAGGGTAGGGAATTGAAGCTTAAAAATCACTAAAGTTGTATAATTTCTCTTCAAGGAAAATTGCAATATTATTGGATATTCCATTTAGGGGGAAAGTTTTCCTTCAGTGTCTACACTTGACCAAGTCAAAACCCTTGTTTCTCCTTTTCTATATCTCATACACTTGCGTGGTTTCTCTAAGAAATTCTGAAGTTTATAACATTGGATGTTGTTGATAACACTGTTTCTTTGAAACCTAAATCAAGCATCACAGCATAAGTTCAAATTCTAAAGGTCTTATCATAGCACAGAAAAATAATTACCTAGGTATTAGTAGACAACATTTCAAAATTTCAGAGGCTAATGGAATGAGAATGGGGCTAATGGAATGACATTCTGGGATAATACTGAGTCTTGTAGAAATTCAGTTAGTATGCAAAGTACATCTATGTTGATAAGTTCTTTACATTTTTTTGCACTTTACTAATTTATTGCTAAATTGAGATTGATTTCAAATCCAAAATGATACAAGGTATATCACTTGTAAACCAATAATATATGTGATCACCTTTAAAAAAAATAATAATCTACAGTAATTTCACTGGCTGTTACTTAGTTGCTGCAAACATGAAGTCGATACTCTTCTAAACACCCACCCCCAACATAGCATAAAGAATATCCTACTAAATTGATTATGATCTGAAGTCCCATGATTCCTCTACACCAACTCTTCTGAAAGAACAGATGATAGTGGCTTAAGGCAAGTATTTATAAGGGTGAAATTTTTCTTTTAGGTATCTAAAAGGTATCTCATATCTTTCAATTTTCTCTTGCTTCTCAATTCCAGATATGAATATGTAAATGGACCAGAAAAGAGCAGAGTAGCTTTCTGGCTTTATAACTTCACACTGAAGATAAAGGATAAATGTATGCTAACATTTTTTCCTTAGATCTGCAACCATTTAGATATCAAATCTTCTGTCTTAATTCATATGAGAATAGTAGATGTCACCTAAATGGAGGTTGCTATGTGTTCATTCATTCAATAAAATTTTATTGAACACTTAATAAGTATAAGGCACTGTGTTAGAAACTAGAGGTTTAGAGGTAAATAAGACAAGAATAGCTTCTTTCCACACTGAACTTATGGTCTAGCATCCTTACTAATTCAGTGTCTAAAATAGCTAATTACACAGGTTGCATAATTTAGCATCTATTGGAAATACTCCAAGAGGCTTGGCTGAGGGGCATTTGTAGGTCACTCAAATAAAATGTTAACTCCTTCTTGGCCTTATTTAGCAAGTCAAACCTAACACCTTTAATATAGGCAATTAGGATCAAAAGTGTTAAAGCACATTCAGGCACAAAGCCATCTATCAAATTAAATTACTTAAACTTTTCAACTCATTGCTTTTAAAGTAAATG
Source organism: Cephalopachus bancanus (assembly GCA_027257055.1). NCBI lineage: Eukaryota > Metazoa > Chordata > Mammalia > Primates > Tarsiidae > Cephalopachus > Cephalopachus bancanus. Next base: position 458,819 of record JAPVLO010000675.1, on the reverse strand, counting down.
ACCCTAAAGAATTAGTGGGCATTAGTGTGGCCTAATGTTGAAATATAGTTTAAAAGCAAAATGTTTCTATTCTAAACAGATCGTACTCTACTTCCTAGGAAATGTATCCTTGGTTTTGGACTTTTGTCCTTAAAAGGCATTTAAAAATAGCTGCCTCCTCTTTCAACAGAACACAGGGCCATAATTTTTTAAGACTAGGCATCATTGTGTCATTAGTAATGGAAATTGTGCATTATGAACTGAACAATTCTAGAAATTCTATGTCTAAACTTGGGTTCTCTCAAAAGTACATCATGAGACAACAAGTGGGTGCAGGTAGTTAATTATAAGAAGTGCATAAAATAAAGTAGGGAAAGTGAAACAGGGAAAAGTCCTCTAAAAATGTTTTAACGAGCAGGTTCTCATAGTGGAGAACTGGTGCTCAATCTTATTGAGGCCCCTCTGAGGACCCATGTGGATCATGCTTCAGAATAATTCCATCAAAGAGCAAAGTGGGATGAAATATTTATCCGCCAATTGTCAGCCATCATTGACTAAGGGTAGTCCCTAGGACGATTAGATTCCAGATCTTCTAAGGCCTCCCAAGAAACAGGCTAAGCAAGCTCTCAGGGGAGAAGCAGTGAGAAGAGGCACTGGAGGTGGGAAGTTGTCAGTGCACTGGGAAGTGCTCACTGCACCTGCAGGTTCACTTAAAGGCAGGCAGAGGTGATTTGAGGTGGAGCATCTACCATGCTGGTACATGCTGCAAACAGATTGCTATAAACTGGATTTATTTAAAAAAAAAAAAGTGGTCAATCCACGTTTCACAAATTGTTGGTCCATAGGCTGGTCCAGGCATTACCATAAACAATACTTCGTTTTCTGCTGCAACACTAAAAAGAAATTTATAGCATTTAAACTATCTTATAGCAGTAAATTTATATCATCATTCAAAAATTGCATACCATCATTTCTTCCCTCTACCCATGAATTTTCTGAAGGCTAAGAGGAAAGGGATGTTCCATGGAGCAGTTTGCCTCCACTACAGAAAAATAAAGGGATGATAATTTCAGAATGGCATTCATGACACATTTTTTAATTGATGATAATGATACTCTGTGCTTCTTTACCAGGTTTTCCCATTTGGCCTCATGACAACACCCTTGGAGGGTTAGGGCAGTTATCCTGACCTTTATTTTACAGCTGAGGAAATCTTGTTTTATCAAAAGCATGAATTGTGTTCTTGGGATGTACCAAATATTGGGTTAGACACTCTTCCTCAGGATGTTTCAGTTAATCCTGCTCAGAAACCTGAGTTATTGTCCTAGTTTTATTGATGAAATTCCTAATCAAGGGACTGGTAGCATCCCCATGAGGTAAGACTGTTTAGGAACAAGACTCAATTCCTGAAGTTTCAACTTCATTGCTCATTTCCCTGTAACATTTGACCTTTCTGGTTGTCTCCAGATCCTCCGAGCGTTCCCCAATAGATATCTATTCTTACATATTACAACCTCCATAGAACATTACATTGAACCAAATGTGTTGAGTAAATTCCACACAATTAAAACACACTGAAGATATTTTAAATCTGTGCCAGCTTGATATCCATTCAAATGAGAGTTAGACTACAAACTTCATGGAACAACACTCACTGATGAGCTTACGTTGCATGTGATCTACCTCCTTCTGTTTGCTACCAGATTTCACTTGGTTATGAGTGGGAATTCTACTTAATGACATAGGCTACATGGCCACATGTGAAGTGGCCTTTCTTTACCTCTACAGCCTGATCTCACAGGAAACTCCCTCTCATCCTGTCAGATCTAACCACACTAGAGTCGTGTTCATCTTTCATACTTACCCTGCTCTGTCTCATCAGCGCACCTTTGCACATGCTGTCCCCCCTACCAGCAATATTTTTGCATTTCATCATCAAGTAAACTCCTGCCCATGCTTTGAATCTCAGCTCATGCAACACTTTTCCGTGGAAATCTCTCTAACTAATCTTACTAAGTAAATCCTTCTGTTAGAGGCTCTAATAAACCATATGTTTCTTTGTTGCTATTATCAGAACTTGTGTGTGTGTGTGTGTGTGTGTGTGTGTGTGTGTGTGTGTGTGTGTGTGAAAATTTAATCCATATCTGTCTCTCAGTCTTGCATGTCCCATTACTGCAAAATCCTTATTGGTTTGTACTCACCAATATACCTCCCAGCAACTAGTTACAGGGCCTTACACATAACAGACACTCAATAAATATACCTTGAATAAAATGTATGACTCTATATCATTAATAATTCCTCTGAGTTGGACCCAGAGTGTTGTTCTCAGTGCCAATGTTTTTCAACTGTGAAAGTATTGGCCTATTCCATGGGGGATTTGGAAATGCCTGAGGGTGTTTTCTGGTTGTCATGATGACTAAGTGCAACTACTGGGATTTGGTGGCAAAAGGCAGAGGTGTTAAGAGTCATGCATGTGTGGATAGTCTAACCAAGGATACTTCTTTCTCTCCAGATGTCAGTAGTATCCTGAGAAATGCTACAAGAAAGATTACGTATTTCTTTTTTTTTTCTTACAAAGATGTGGGGTACAATTCAGGGTTAGGTATACAAACACTGATGATGCGGGTACCCTTGTTGATGAGGTATGCCCCTCCTTCCCCTAGCAGTTTCCCTCAATTGCCAATCCCACCCCCTCCGACAGTTTCCCATTACTGCTGATCATTTTCTTATAGTATTATCATTGTTCAAGGTCCACTTATGAGTGAGAACATATGGTACTCGGTTCTTGTTTCTGTGATAGATCACCCAGAGGAACTCAAATCATTCTACAAAAAAGACACCTGCACACGTATGTTTGTTGCAACTGTATTCACAATAGCAAAAGCATGGAACCAACCATGTTGCCCATCGAAGCCAGACTGGATAAAAAAAATGTGGTACATATACACAATGGAATATTATACAGCCATAAAGAAGGCCAAATATATGTATTTCAATAAGAGGCCTCTAAAGTGCCTAAAGAATTGTGAGGTTTTTATATTTTTATTTGATGACATACAATATGACATATAATAATTGTACGTTTTTATGGTGTACAATGTGATTGTTTACATGACTTACAAAGTATAGAGGCACAAGTTTATGTGTGTGTAACTGCCCTTGTAAGTTAATCTTATATCAATTAATAATTATTTTATAGATTATTTTCCCAAGTGAAGTTAGAAGAAACGGTTTCAGGGAGGTAGAAGAAAATGGACATTGAAAAACTGTCTGATAGATCAGAAATGTGAAACCTAAAAATGACCAGGGGACCCAGTGTTAATCTAATTTATATAGTTAATATTTTCCTTTATATTTCTTCAGTCCCTTCTTGCTTTTCTATTTTTGTCTGGCTTTTTATTTCTTCTCCAGGTTAAATCCCCAGTCTGACACGTTCATGTGTTTGCTTTCTTCCTTTTAGTTCAAATAGAGAATTGAAATTAGTTTTCAGAATTGTTTGTATCCAGTGTCACAGCCTGTGGTTGCAGCAGAGAAGCTTGGTAAAGCCTATTTCAGTGTTTCCATTATACCATGAGAGCAGTCCATATATCAGTGGTAAAGTTCCCTTGACTGAAACTTAATAAATGATTTTCATGATACTTTTTCTGCATCAGGTACCTTGAAAAACAAGAAGCAAATATAGAAAGTACTGTAATATAATGGGACAAGGCACTAGATGGGGGCTCCATACACTGGAGAGCCCTACCAACCAACTATAAATTATTGAACTTCTTTTGGCCCTGGTTTTAGCATTTTAAAATAATGAGGAGATCAGACAAGATAGCCTCTAGAGTTATTTTCTGATTTAAAATGGAATTTTCAAGTTAAATGAAGAATGATGGAGGAGGAAAGGAAGAAGTATAGGGAAATATTTATCTTGGAAACTAGGTAAGAGTATGTCTCACCATGTATGAAATTGTAAATCATGTCTTATTCCTTTGGAATAGTACAGAAGCTTATGTTCAGGAATAGAACAGCTAATATATGACAAGATTTTCAAGGAGCAAAATGGAGCTCCCGGGAGAATTGATTTAAGAACAGTTTCAGAGGCAATATCCACATAAGCAACAACATAAGTGGTTAAGTGTTTGGGTCATGGGGACAAACCCATGTCTTAATCCCAGCTCCACCACTTTCTGACTGGCTCTTTACATTGGGCATATATTTGAGTACATATTATTTATTAAACATTTATTTCTCTTTTAAAACTGCTACAGATAATTAAGATTATTAAATTAATTACATATATCTAGGAAAAGACTAACTACTTTTTAATCTATCATGAGTATCGGACTCACTGATAATTTTATTTTAATATTCCTTCCACAAACATACAGACATCAGTGCCTTTACTTTTACTGCATTTTATTTATGAATAGCTAGAAAGCAATTTCACCACAAGGCTGTAGGGAGGGTTAATATTTGGCCTAATCATTAGTCAATACCATTAGCTGGGCAGGCAGCTGCCAAAGGAACTTTCTCCACCACCCTCTTCGGAGTTGGTCACAGGGATGCCACTGTAATTTTTTATTCATCAGTATGATTAATTGCTACACTGAGTTAATCATTTCTCCTCAGAGTTGACCCCTAGCTTGGGATAAACACTGACATTTTGTCAAATTCTCTCATTCTAAGATTGGAATATTCTTGAATCATCCAGTAAGATGATTCAGGATTTTAAATGTTCAGAGTGCTTTAATAATCAGATCTCATATACGTGTTGTTTTCTATCTCCCTCTCCTTTAATTTATGATCTTTGTTTATCATATTTATTTGCCTCATTCTTTTTAGTAATGCTTATTTCCATAGATTCTTAAACATGAAAATATTCTAACTGGCTGCTGGGTTGTATTTCAATAGAGCTTGTCATTTCTAGGCAAGTTCTTCAAGTATTAGTTTATATTTATAATTTAATCCATTATATTTTGCTAGAATATTGGTTTACAAGGTTTTTTAAAATGAGTTTAATTTGTTATTATATAGGGTTAATTTTGTTGTGTGCTAGGATTATGTATCTGACATTTTAAAATTGAATTATTTCAATTAGCAAATTAAATAAACTCATACTATAACTGCAATATTTATATTCTTAATGAATATGTTTAAGTAAAGGTAAAGTCCTTGACCTAAATAGTTAGGTAGTACATGAGACATGTAGAGTAAAATCAATATTTCTAATTTATTTTGAGACTTTCTTATGACTTAAAATAATGTAAGAAAATACAAGTCTAATGTTATATTGCTAATTTCATGGGTGCTATCATTTTTAAAATACTAAGTATACACTTTATTGATTAACGACATTGAGAGCCACTTATTCTTCATCAGTGTAAAACTGCTGTTCAAGTTTACCATTCCACGTGCATGTTTATACTTTACCACCTCTGCTGTATAACTCACTTTCAGTAAGCTCATCTGTCATTTAACTTACAATTTATTATAGTATATTCAATAGCTCTCTACATAAATTGTTTTTAATTAGATGAATTTATGCCCATCTTAGTAAAAATGAGGACTTGGAGTGGCTTACATGATAAACAATAAATGAAATATAAATTGATAAACAGATCAATGGAAAAGAACATATAAGTGGACTAATAAAATGAGACCAGAAGAAACAATTAGTTTACAGAACTACCTACTATAAAATCCAATTAAATCACTAGAAGTAGAATGCAGATTTGGCTCCAAGTTTCCCAGTGTCCAAAGCAAAACATAAATGAACAAAAAACAGTATTGTTTTCAAGATTTACTGTTTGATAATATGTTTTAAAGTTTGGGTTCACAAAAAGCCCATTTTTTCCTGACATGAGCATCAGGAGGTATTTCTTTTGAGGGTCTTAATGAAGAGATTGTTACAGGATATGAAGCATATTGTCCTCAATATCACACTGACAATAATTTCACAGTCAAGTTTCTGTGCTTTATTTAAGGTGAATCACAGGAATAATGCCAAAGTAATATTTAGTAAAAAACAATTTTACATGTATCCAAAACAATCAATACAACGAATAATCAAATGGTCATGCTTTATCCAGGAATAATATTGGGAGACCCCAGAAGAATGAATGACCTTTATAAGCTTCATTCACAACAATCATATATGTATATACTTCTTGTATTAGTTTGTTTTGCATTGCTATAAAGAAGTATCTGAGGATGAGTAATTTATAAAGAAAAGCAGTTTATTTTGGCTCATGGCTCTGTAGACTGCACATGGAGCATAGTGCCAGCACCTGCTTCTTCTGGTGAGGGCCTCGGGAAGCATACAATAATGGCAGAAGGTGAAGGGAGAGCAGTTGTGTCACATGGCAAGAGTGGAAGCGAGAGAGTGAAGGGAGGTGACAGGCTCTTTTAAGCAACCAACTCTTGCATGAACTAGTAAGAACTCACTCATCACTGCTGAGAGAACACCAAGCCACTCATGAAAAATATGTCCCCATGACCCAAACACCTCCTGCTAGGCCCAACCTTCAATATTGTGGATCACATTTTAACATGAGATTTGCAAGGGACAAATATCCAAACTACATCACTTATATGTGTATTTGCTATATACACATAAGCACAAAGATATTATATTCTAATTTTTATTTATATTTAATCCACACTTGTGATTTGGAGTTCAAAATATTGGTGAGAACACCTGATATTTTTTTCTAGTATGCTATGAGATGGCTTTTTGAATCTTGGAAAAAATAATGGCCTGCAGTAAACAAGGTGGCGATACAAGAATACTAGCATAGTGAGGAAGGCTTAGGGAGGTAGAATGTTAAAATAGAGTTATTTTGTGAGAACAGTGAACCTGCCAACTGTCTATTTTCTACAGAAGGGCCATAGGTCAGTAGCTTTACTCAGACAATAAGAAATGTCTGGGCAATACACAATTACATGTTTAAGAGGCTCGGTGGTGTCCCCTGAAGGCTACGGTAGACAGGAAGAGACGCTGCTATGGAATTAGACGTTCAAATGTCAGTGGGAAAAAGAGGGGAATTCTGTGATAGTAGAGGTCAAAGGTAGTACTTAATCTTGAAAGACAAGGCCATCTTTGTCTCATTTGCTGATTTTTTGGGGAACCCCAGGATAAGCTAATGATAAAGACAAAAGCCAACCCATCTTAATGGATACTTTTTATGTTTCTGTTTTTATTTGTACATAATAATTGTACATAGTTATGGGGTGCATGTGATATTTTGATACATGCATACAATGTGTAGTGCTCAAATCAGGGTGTTTAGGATGTCCATCACCGTGAACATTTATCATTTCTTTGTGCTGAGGACATTTCAAATCTTCTAACTATTTTGAAATATACAATACATTATTGTTAACTATGCTTTTCTTCCTGGCCAGTGCAATACAGAATTACTTGATAGTTCCATTACTCCTTTCCTCATGCGTAAAAATGTAAATTAAGATTTTATAACCTAGAAAGAGCTGCATTATTTTCATTATGATAGTGCAGCACTCCATCATTAAGTAAGTCTTTTTTCTGGTTTCTTCTCCTTGATTCCCCATTTTTAGTAATTGAACCCACTTTGCTTCTGATTATCCCAACTACTTAAGTTACAACATAAGTTGTTCAGCTTCTGGATAAATAATTTATTTATAATATTCATAACTAAATATAAAACAAACAGTGCATTTGTTTCTTTTAATGTAGTCATTGTGAAGTCTGTTTTTCATCTCAGATTCTTTTGCCAATTTAGAAAGTGAAAATATAGATATAAATTGATTTAGTATTAATGATTCTCACTTAATTCTTCAAACTGGAAATAGTTGGATACATTATTTACTATGGAAATATCTTTATCATTAGAAATGCACTTCCGCTATTTTCAACTTAAATACTTTTATAAAGCACCTAATATGTGCCAAGCAGAATGCTAATCACAATAAAGCTCTTATCCTTAAGGCTATTCACAGTTAGCAATAGATTTTATATAGATATCTTCCAAGATTTAAGCACTGAGATTTGATTTCTGAAAAACAGTTAGTTACATAGATTTGATTCCACAAAGATGCTTGACTACTTTTGCCTTAGGTAGGTCTATAAGAAGACTTTCATGATAAACCAAAGGTAAGAATAAATAAGACAATGTGCATTATAAGGAACAGCCCTGGGAAAATTGGGCAGGGAGTGAACTTGATCTTTAATTACCCTCTTCCCTTTTCTGTATCTCCTAGCATCTGTCTTTTCGCTATCTGTCAAAAGCCTGTCCAACATTTCATTCCTGACAAGTCACCCCCTCACTAAAGCTTTCCACTATAATGGGTCTGTGTTGTGAGTTTTGGTGCCAGACGATTTTGAAAACTCAGACATCTTTAAGCCTCAAAGCTATTCTTCTCTAATAGGAGGATTCAGGCATCGCAGCAAGTTAAAATTTTAGGGTAGAAAAACATTTATTCCCTATAATTTGCCAAGACTGTTTATAGCTAGGGGCAAAAGAGTTCTAGAATCACTTCTCCATGAAACTTTCTTTGACACAAGAAACTTAAAATTGTCCTGTTAAATCTTAACAACCAGTAGTAATTGTCTGATGGTTATCTTGTTTTCCTATACAATATAGATTTTGATGATTGCATGAGTTTTCCAGAATGTTTTTCTTAAACAATATCCTCTTATTTAAAACGTAATCTTGGCAAGAAGCTCTGTGCCTATTTGCCTTGACTTTCTTGGACCAAACACAAGTGGTCAAAATAATTTTAAAAGATGAACATTATGATTCATTTGAACTATTTTTTTTAGAGCCTTGCATGTGTCCTAGAAACTAGGGTCTTTGCCACTATATAATTATTTCATTTTGGAGGTCAAAGAAGAGAAAGCTCCCAGATCTGTCAAATTATTTTAAAAATGAATATTTGTAACAAAGTCAGGGAGATATTTTTCTCATTAATATATGCAGTATTGAGTTTAAAATAAGGAGTAGTAAACATGTGTGGAGTAATATTTTGTATATAAAATGTATATATAAATTAGTACCTCCTATTTCAAATGGATTGAATACAAAAGTCTTAATTTCTTCCTTCCTGGAGTGAGCAGTTCAAGGATGACATACAGACTAATTGATGGAGATCTAAAAAGAAGGAATTCAAACACTGGGTGAAGGGTTGGACTAGCCAACTTTAAGACCATTTCTAAACCAGAAATTCTACGACTGTATGAAACTTCAGCTTATTATGTTGTTTCTCGGTTTCCTGTTCAAAATTAATTACATTAAATCCACAAGCAATTTTCCTATCATGCTTCAAATTGTCTTAAGCTATGATATATAGGGAGAATGTTTATTTAGTTGCGTTTTAGTTAAGGGGCCAGATGGTTTTTTTTTTTTTTAATACCTAAAGCTATCAGAGAAACACTGATTTCTGGAATTCTCACTTATTAATATCTTTAGTAGAAATAATAAGTGTTATAAAGGATAAGAGAAAGATTAGGCATGTGTGTGCTAATGGAGAAAAGGAATCAAGTTAACCAAGGACTTCTTCCTAGTTCATTTTTTTAGAAACAATAGTGAAGGGTTATGATAGGGAGACCATAGGTTCTAAAATCATGCTGTCTGACTCAAATCTAATGCCAATATTGAATGTTGTGTTATAATGAATCATTCTAATGCCACCTTGTTTATTTCAATCAATGTGATGTTATCAAACACCACACTCAGTATATTCATAAATACAATTGTGCATACTTCACTTCTATGGACAGTAAATATAAGTTCAATAATTGGCATGTTTGTTATTAAGTATCATTGTAATAACAGGTCTTGGTGTTTCTAGACTGCGGCATAGCTAGGTGAATCGTCCTCCCTGACATTGAGCATTAAAACGTCTTTGTACTTGCCACTCATTTTGCAAGGTCTCAGGGGACAGACGTTTTGCAAACTCCATGAAATCTTAATAACAGCCTAAAGGAGAGACTGCAGATGAAAATGAACAGCCACAACCCCTTTAAACATGACTATATCACACAGCTACTATACATAGCAACTGAAAGCCTAATAATGGTTCTAAACAGAACATGACTGGACGATTAAGGTCACCTTCAGCAGCTTTATAAGCAATTTCTCATTCTAATGGTCTCTTGAAATTCTTCTATGACACAATTGTTGCAAGAGTTTGACATTCTCATTAACTTATGGGGGCATTTTCTTCTTCCTTTTGTCTTCTAGTCACGTGTCTGAACTTTTATTTGGTATTTCCTCTTTTGAGTGGATTATGTCAATGAGATAATTCAGTACAATAACTTCTCTAGAATTTGATTGAAGGTGTTGGTATTTTTCTAAGTATATGCTACTTAGTACTGACTATTTTTTCTTTAAACCATATACCTTTTTATTTAATAAAAAAATTGGAATACTGTGAGGAAGTAAGCACCATAATCTCATGATCTTTTTTTTTTTTTTTTTTTTGGAGTTGGGTTCTCACTTTGTCTCCCAGACTGGAGCGCAGTGGTACCATCACAGTTTGCCACAGCCTTAACCTCCTGGGCTCAGATGATCTTTCTACTTTAGTCTCACAAGTAGCTGGGACTACAGATATGTGCCACAATGCCCAACTAATTTTTAAATTTTCTGTAGAGAAGAGGTCTTGCTATGTTGTCCAAGCTAGTTTCTAACTCGTAGACTCAAGCAATTCTCTTGCTTTGGCCTCCCAAAGTGCTGAGATTACAGAATGAACCACCATGTCCTGTCTATAATTTCATGATCTAATGAAGCTACTATTATTTTCAAGTCTTTTCAAAGCCTGTTCTATGCATATATACATATAAAATGAAGCTTGACTTACTGCAAATAATTTTGTCTTGCTTTTGCTTTTCTATGATTATTCTGTATAAAATAAAATATTATAAACATATAAGATGAATGAAAATGAGAATAAAATGCCTCTGAACTCACTATTGTGATTGAGACATGCAACATTTGAAGTTTCCTGTGGACACCCTACATGACCCTCCCTAACACTATCCCCTTCTCTACCCCACTTCTCAATGTAGACACTTTCTTGCATGTTGTGGTAACTATTCTGTCCATTTTCTTTATACTTTTACTGCATTTGTACGGTAAACCTCAAATAATGGTAATACACTTTAGGAATTATTCTGCAATTTTATTTTTCACTCAAGATTTTGTGAGAATCATCCATTTTGAAATATATGTACTTCAAAATTTCACTGCTCTATAGTATTCCACATTGTAAACATACAATTATATCTTCTTACATCAATAGATATTTTAAAGCATTTAAACATTTTCTTATCAATGGATACTAAGAACAACATTGGTATGAACCTTTTCATTCACATCTCTTAGTGAAAATATGCAAGTGTTTTCATAAAGTCTGAACCTCATGGGCAATTACTAGGTTATAGGACATGCTCAGAATTCAACTTTATTTGACAAAAATTGTTTTCCACAGTGCCTCTACCATTATACTTTCACTAGTCCCATAAAAGTGTTGCTGTTATATTTTGCTTTTATCACTTAATGTGATTAACTTTTTCTCAAGTTCAGATGAACTTTTTCCCCAGGTCATCACTATTTCATTAACATGTTTGTGCAATCACCATGTTATTCTCCTCCATATGTCATATCATGGGAAGACAACCCATAGGAGACTCTAAGCAGGCTAATCTACATGAAGACATTCCAGAAATAGCTGAAAATAATATTCAAAGCCAAATTGCTGAAACATTTTTGTTCTTGTATCTCAGTTCAGGAATCTTTTAAGGTTTTTTTTTTTTTAGTATTACATATATACATCTAACATACACATATTGAATTAGAAAAGTAAAAAGAACTCTAAACCTCAAATTTACAGAAAAACAACAACAAAAAAAGATCAGAGTGGAACTAAACAAATAGAGACTAAAAAAATTTACAAGTATGAACTAGATGAAGAGTTGTTTTTTTAAAAGATAAGCACAATCAATAAACTGCTAACTAGATTAACCAAGAAAAAAAAAGGAGCATACCCAAATAAATAAATCATAAACAAAAGAAAAACATTACAACTAATGCCACATATTTACACAAGATCTTCAGTGACTATTGAGACCAATTATACACCAACATATTGGAAAATCTAGAGGAAATAGATTAATTTCTGGATACATATAACCTATCAATATTCAACCAAAAAAGAAAACAGAAAACCTGAATGAGATTGAATCAGTAATTTAAAAAATGTCTCCCAACAAAGAAAAGCCCTGGACTAGAGCTGAATTCTATCAGACTTTTCAAGACGAACTAGAAATTGAAGAAGAGTGAATTCTTCCAAATATATTCATTAATTCCAGTATTACCTAATACCAAACCCAGACAAGGATACACACAAAAAAGAAAACTACAGGCCAGTATCCCCAATGAACATAGATGCAAAACTCTCAACAAATTATGAGCAAACCAAATCCAGCAGCATATTAAAAAGGTTATACACCATGTGTATAATAATGTGGGACATAAACCAGGGATGCAAGGAAAGTTCAGCATACTCAAATTTATAAATGTGATACACCACATCAACAGAATGAAAGGCAATACCTTATGATCATCTCAAAAGACAAAGAAAGGGCATTTGATACAATTCAACATCTCTTCTTAATAAAAACTCTCAACAAATTAGATATAAAGTGAACATAACTCAACATACCTTATACAATAAAGGCCTTATTTGACAAACTAATAACAGACTTTATACTGAATGGGGAACAGTTGAAATCTTTTTTGGTTTTTTTGAAGATCTGAAAAGAGACAAGGATACCTGCTTTCACCACTCTTAATGAACATACTAGTGGTAGCCCTAGCCAGATAAATTAGGCAAGAAAAATAATTAAAAGACATCCAAATTAAAAAGGAAAAAGTCAAAGTATTCCTGTTTGCAGATGGCCTTATTTCATATATAGAAATAGCTAAGGACTCCACCAAAATATTTTAGAACTATTAAACAAACTCAGTGAAGTTGCAGGATTAAAAAATCAGCATTAGTAGTGTTTCTACACACCCATGATAGCTGAAAAATAAATCAAGAAAGAAATTTTATAATAGCCACACATTAAATAAAATAAAATACTTAGAAATAAATTTAACCAAGGAGATGAAAAAACTCTACAAAAAAACTACAAAACACTAATCAAATAAATTGAAAAGAGCACAAGCAATTGGAAAGATAGCCCATGTTCGTGGATTGGAAGGATTAATATTGTCAAAACGACCATACTACCCAAAGGGATCTGTAAATTCAATGCATACCCAAATAAATAAAATCATAAACAAAAGAAAAACATTACAACTAATGTTTACATACCCAATGCATACCCAAATAAATAAAATCATAAACAAAAGAAAAACATTACAACTAATGCCACATATTTACACAAGATTATCAGTGACTATTGAGACCAATTATACACCAACATATTGGAAAATCTAGAGGAAATAGATTAATTTCTGGATACATATAACCTATCAATATTCAACCAAAAAAGAAAATAGAAAACCCGAATGAGATTGAATCAGTAATTTAAAACCCCTATCTAAGGACATTTTTCACAGAAATAGAAAAAATTCTAAATTGTATATGGAACTACAAAAAACTGCATAGTCAAAGCAATTCTGAGCAAAAAGAATAAAGTTGGAAGCACCACACTACCTGACTTCAAAATATATTACAAAGCTATAGTAACCAAAACAACATGATATTGGCACATCAACCAATAGAACAGACTAGAGGACATATAGAAATGAATCCACATATTTATGACCTGATGTTTGAAAACAAGAACATGCATTGGAGAAAGGACAACTTCCTTAATAAATGGTGCTGAAGAAAGAATATCCACATGCAGAAGAATGGAACTAGATGCCTATCTCTCTCCATATAAAAATCAGCTTAAAATGGATTACATACTTAAATGTAAAACCTGAAATTATAAAATTACTAGACTAAACATGGGGACGATGCTTCAAGGCATTGGTCTAGGCAAATATTTTATAGCTAAGATTTCAAAAGCATAGGCAGGAAAAGAAAAAGTGAGATTATATCAAACTAAAAAACTTTTGTATAGCAAAGGAAATAATTAACAGAGTATAGAAACAACCTTCAGATTGGGAGAAAATATTTGCAAAATATTCATCTAACAAGAAATTCAAACAGCAAAAAACCAAATACTCCAATTTAAAAATGGACAAATGAGCCGGGCTCGGTGACTCAGCCTGTGATCCCGCGCCTTTGGGAGGCTGAGGTGAGTGGATTGCCTGAGCCGGCGGGTTCGAGACCCGCCTGGGCAGTGAGACCTCATCTCTACAATAAATCAAAAAATCAGCCGGGCGTGGTAGCGCGTGCCTGTTATTCCGGCCACTCGGAAGGCTGAGGCGGAAGGATCGCCAGAGCCCAGCAGGTCGAGGCTGCGGTGGCCGGAGCGGCCACTGCAGTCCAGTCTGGGCGACAGAGTGAGACTCCAACTCAAAAATAAAATAAAATAAAATAAAATGAAAATGGACAAATGATTTGAATAGATGTTTCTCAAAAGAAGACATATAGGAAGCCAACAAGTATATGAAAAATACTTATCATCAAGGAAATGCAAATCAAAATCATAATGAGTTATCATCTTACCTTAGTCAGAGTGGAAATATAAAAAAACAGACAAACAATAACAAATGTTGGCAAGGATGAGGACAAAAGGAAGCTCTTTATGCTCTTGGTGGGAATGTAAATTAGAACAGCTATCATGAAAAACAGGATGAGGTGTCCTCAAAAAATTAAAAATAGAGCTACTATATGGCCGGGCTCGGTGACTCAGCCTGTAATCCCGCGCCTTTGGGAGGCTGAGGTGAGTGGATTGCCTGAGCCAGCGGGTTCGAGACCCATCTGGGCAGCGAGACCTCATCTTTACACTAAATCAAAAAATCAGCCGGGCGTGGTAGCGCGCGCCTGTAATTCCGGCTACTCGAAAGGCTGAGGCGGAAGGATCGCCGGAGCCCAGCGGGTCGAGGCCGCGGTGGCCGGGAGCGGCCACTGCACTCCAGTCTGGGCGACCCAGTGAGACTCCAACTCAAAAAAAAAAGAACTACTATATGATCCAGGAATCTCATTATGGGACACTGTATACAAAGGAAAGGAAATCATTATATCAAAGAAATCTCTTTTTATAGTGCTGCTTATTGCAACACTATTCATAATATCCAAGATATGGAATCAGCCAAAGTGACCATCAACAGATGAGTGGATAAAGAGCATGTGGTACATATACACAATGGAATACCATTTAGCTATAAAGAGGAATTAATTCCTGTCATTTGCAGCATTGTGGATCAGCCTGGATGACATAATGTTAAGTGTAATACATCAGACATAGAAAAATAAATATCACATGTTCTCATTTATATGTGGGAGCTAGAAAAGTTGAGTTCATAGAATTAAAGAGTAGATTTGTGGTCGCTAGAGGCTGGGAAGAGATTCGGAGAGGTTGGTTAATTAATACAAAATTATTCCTTAGGAAAATAGATAGGAGGAATATGTCCTGGTATTCTAAAGCACTGTAAGGTGACTATAGTTAACAATAATTTATTGTATATTTTCAAAAAGCTAGATGAGAAAATTTTGAATGTTCCCCAATAGGTATGATAAATATTAAAGATGATGGATTTGCTGATTATTTGACCATTACACATTGTGCATATACATTGAAATATCACTCTGTACTCCATAATATGTACAATTGTTATGTGTCTAAATAAATAAATAAACAGATAAATACATAAATACCAAATTTGTCTTAATTCTAAAATTGATGATTGACACAGAACTTGGTACATAGTTGACCTAACTAAAGGTTTTCTTTACATCTTTTATTAATGTAATCTGTCATGGATGTTTATATGGGGTTTTTGGTTGACAGATTTTCTTTCTACTTAAATGGTTAGACTAAATAGCATTTGTTATAACTCATATATGACTGTTGTGGTGAGGGATCTGGTATAGCAAGGTAACTGAGAACTACCCTGGGATCAAAGTACAGGCCAAATCTCAGTAACAGTAACCAGTACAGCCAAGAAAGAAAAGAAAGGCTCAAACCATCATGCAGACAAGCGATATAATCTACGGTGTTCAAGTTGTGAAGAAATTTATCCCAGATGAGAAAAATTTTGAGTTGAGAGATATGTGTCTAGAAGCATAAATAAGAAATCTAATGTGGAGAAAATTTGAAGCATATGGAGTGGATCTTTCCACTATAGCTCTCTGCCTATTTCATATTTGGGTCTTGTTTACCTTAAAGGGAGTCAAGTAGTTCCAAAATTGGCAGTATTTATTTTTGATGTTTCATTGCATAGCTTACAAAAATGTGTCCCATATAATCCCTTTTGGAAATTGTGTGTGTGTGTTGCTGACAGGGAAGATTCTTGAAGGACAGCGAGAGATGCTAGACCCCCATTTTTATTTCAGTCATAGAAATTCTGGTAACAGGTAGTTGTCATGCAAGGTTTACATTGAACAAAAGAGATCCAAGGTTTAAAAATGTGTTTAAAAGTAAATGGTCTATCCTTGCTTATTCCTAAAGTGTAAGATTAGAATGGGGATTAGCAAACCATAGCTCACACATAAAATCCGACCTTCCATGTTTTTGTATATCCTGTGAGCAAGGAATAATTTTTACATTTTAACTGGTTGAAAAATATTAAAAGAAGTACAGTATTTCAGACATGTAAAAATATTCAAAATTTAAATTCAGGTATCCATAAATAATGTTTTGTAGGAACATAACCACATTCATTTGTTTATATATTGTCTGTGATTGCTTTTGTGCAGAGACTATATGGACCACAAAGCCTAAAATATTTACTCTATGGTTCCTTACCCCAGGATTAGAGCATTCCAACAATGTGAAAAAGGGAAGTACTGAGAAATTACCTCATACACTTAGGTTTCTGACTTCACATTTTCATCTTCGCAAGTGTATGCATTTAGCCTTATCTCATGGAAATAAAAATGTTTGCAGGTAGAGAGGAGATGAAAACTAAATGTGTTGGTATCTTTTATGAGCAAGGCCCTAGGCTCAACACTTGAAATACACTAAGATATAGATATTTCTGTTGCCATATCATAGCTTAGAAAATGTGTTCAGAGAGGTTATATGACTAGCACAACATCATTCAGTGAATAAGGGGAGACAAGATACAAACGCCATTCATATTATTACTGTATATATGCTAGTGAGAGCCATATATCCTTCATATTTTCATTAATCTTATTGATTTCTAGGCTCTTGACCCATTTGAGTTTTTAAAAATCAAAGTCACCAGGCACAGTGGCTCACACATGTAATCCCAACACTTTGGGAGGCTGAGGCGAGAGGATTGCTTGAGTCCAGGGGTTCGAGACCAACCTGGGCTCAGGTGATCCTTCTGCCACAGCCTTCCAATTAGCTGGGCATGGTAGTGCATGCCTGTGGTTCCAGCTACTTGGAAGGCTGAGGCAGAAGGATCACCTGAGCCCAGCAGGTTGAGGCTGCAGTGGCCGTGATCAGACTACTGCACTCCAGCCTGGGCAACAGAGTGAGACTCCTAATTTTTAAAAAATGAAAGTCATACCCAATAGCCTGACTGAGCACAGAATAAGTAAATACTGTGTACTGAATTCAAGATAAGAGTATCTAGTGATACAGGAAAACATGCCAATATTGTCTCTTCTGTTTCCTTACATTTGGTCTTCATATACATTAATATAAATGAATCATATTTGTAAAGCAAAAATGATACTTTCCCATCATTTTTCTTTAGAATTGTTCTTTAATCTTGCCACTCTTGAATATACTTTTTAAGTCTATCTTCTTTTTATTTCTTGACATTAGCTTTTAGGTGACATTGGTCCTAGAAGTAATTGTGAATTAGGTGAAGTTTGTTTTTAACTTTCCTGACCTTATATCTTTTCACAATTTCATTTCCTCTTTCTCTATATCACCAAATGGTGTTCTGGTAAATATTTAACAGCTAGCTCTCAGGGAAGGAAAGAGTCCTAACTTATAACATCTGCAGAGCTGCCAGTGCAATGTCTACTAGCTTGCAAAGTTTCTGAAAATTTAAGTTAACTCTTGGACTAGTATGAGTCAGCTCCAACATACCACAGACCCTTATTTATTATGTGAGGACTTAATGGGGCTCATACATTACTACCTAAACCCCCAATTCACCTTCTCCATGTCTGGACTGATTCTGTCTTCCAGGTAGTATCCCATGCTCTTCCTTAGCAACTTACGTGACATGTGTCCACTTTTTTTTCCTTTCTGATCACATCAAGTAACTGACAAACCAGGCTAGGAAACCGATGCAAGATGAGTATTAATGAATGACAAATTCCGTGGGACAGCATATCCTCAAAAGAACATTTGTCAGAAACAGAAAAAGAATGATGGCTTAGAAATAGCAGTGGTGAATATAGATTAGGGCTAGGAGATGGAAGGAACATTTGACAAAAAGGTGGAGGATATAGGAACGCTTACCATTGAATAGGAGTTCCCATAGGACACAGTGAGAAGGTTTGAAAGGAAGAAGAAATATGGGAGTATGGTCAAGGTAGGCCTATATGGAGCGATGTAGGAATAAGAATTTGGAAGAGTTTATGTGATCCAGGGATTTTACAACCTGGGTGGTGACCAAGGACAACAAATATGTGAGCATAGCAAGTTGAGCTCACCTTAATACATCCAAAATAATCAAATGCAGTCATTCTACAATGAGTTAGGAAAAGACTTGAGACTGTAGGCTGTGTTGTGCCCCAGCCTACTCAGAAGAAGTTAGTACTGAACTAGATTTATTTTGCTTTTGAGGGAGTCCTAAATCAGAGGAATAAGCCTGACATGCAATTTTGAAAAATTTTCAGGCATATCACTGAATAGGAAACAAGAACAACATTTGCGGAAGAATTCAACTTTGGTGTGGAAATAGCCTATATTTGGATTTATTATATGCTTCTTTGTAATAAACTAAATGTTCCATAATTCTCACTTAGAGGCCTAGTCTCTGTACGCGGACACTGGACTGTTGACTATTCTTTCTCCTTGAATTCTTCTTTTCCCGACTCTTGAGAATTTGCTTTAGTATTTATCTCTTTCTTTTGTAACCTCTTCTCCTGACAATTTTCTCTTTGACTCTAACGTTTCCCTTATTAGGAAAATAAAGAATCTCCATTTGATTGTATTTCAAACTAGCAACAGCCCTGTGTTTCCTGTTCCTGTTTTTCTAACACCCAGGATCACAAGAAGGTTTCTATGTTGCCTTTCTCCATTTCCTTTCCACTCAGTCTCTTATTACTCTTTGAATCTCTGCTTTTTTTCTCTCTCTTTTAATTTTTATTTTAAAATTTGTGGGGTACAATTCAGGGCTAAGTATACAAATATTCACCATGCAAGTACTCTTATTGATGAGGTGTGCTCCCCCCTTCCCCAGGCAGATATCGACTACTGTCAATCCCACCTCCCCACCCGCCCACCCCCCACAGCTTCCTGCCACTTTCAATCCTTTTCTTATAGTAATACAATAGTTGCTACTTCAAAGAAACTTATCTTTCTGAATTTTTTAAAGCACCTCGTTATTGAGAAATTAAATAACTTTACCTCTGTAAACATTCACCAAGATTTTCTGGTGACTTTGCTTAGAAATCCACTCCCTCTTGTATACGCTTCACTCATGCTCATTTAAAAAAAGAGTTCTATCATTATTCTCTGTTGGCCAGTTCACTAAACCTTTAAAATCATTCCAATTTATCCTCTAATTTACTAATCTGAATATTTCCAATTGTTGACTAACAACTTTTTTACAATGATTAAACTTTCACCTCTGAGTTCAAGTGTTTCCCCTTAATTCCCAATTCTATCTTCTCTCCTAAATTATGTATCTAAATATTTATAGGAGGAAAAGAGATGAAAGAGATATGGTAGATATGCCTAGACTTTTTATTTTGTATATTTGTTTTGGAACCATGTTTTATAATTTGGCTAATCATAAAGAAATAATTTTAAAAAGTTGACCCACACACATTAAAACAAAATAAATGAATATAATACTGTTGGTCATCATTGCTTACTATTATTCTGAAATGGTCTTGTATGTGTTGTGGGACACAGAGTAAATAATCATACTGATGTCACTAAGAACTCAGATCTCTGTCATGAGAGAAAGGAGGAGCACATGTAAGTTTGATGAGATAATAAAAAACTCTGCAGTCTTAAATTCAAATTGGAATTATCAGTGTGCATGCATGATATTTTTTATCGTAACAGAAAACAAACAACAAAAACCAATAAAACTGTGTCCTATCTGCAGCAAGAAAAGATCTAAAACAATGAAAAAACAATAACAAAGAGCACTTTAGGTACTCAAAATGTGATCTCAACATTCTATTTTCTTTTAAAGGAATTAGCACTTCTAGAAAGTGACTGGTCCTTGGTTTGGAACAGGTAATGTAAAAGATGAACAAGACACATCTTTTCATAGCAAAAAGCAAGGACAATCTCAACACTATTAGAATCATCAAAAGGAGTTAACTGAGTAAATCATTGCCCTTCAAAAATGGTAAAATTTGTGAAAAACTTAACTACATCAGATAGGTTTAAATCATGAGTTCATAATGATAATAAAAGGAAAAATACATTGGTTACATTTGGACCATGTTAAATATCTAATAAGAGTTTTTAAAAGTTATTAAGGTAAACAGAAAGAATCAAGCATTTATCCTGCCTACCCTGTATGAATTGTGTTTCAGAGTGATCAAATCGATTATCAAGATTTTTTTCTTTATAAAAAAGTCCTAGATAATAAATGAAGGAGTGATAAAATTAGAATATCTTCAACTTGCAAACCCTAATTATTGGATTTAAAACAGACAGAAACAGATCTTATTAGCTTTTTCATGAAAATTCACTATAGCACTTTGGAAGCATTCTTGGAAAATAATCAAATCTGAATTTGATAAAGCTTCTAGTTCTAACTACTAATTTGCACTGAATGCATAGGAGAAGAGAACATGTTAAGCAAATACTGCAGGGATGCAATCAGCAAAACTAAGAAACTATACAAGACAAATAATCCAATTTCTTCAGGAAATAAACTACAAAAGAGGAAAAGAAGAGTCGAAGAGGGAATCTATAAATTAAAAGAGATAGCAATCAATTGAAATGTGTGGGCATTATTTGCATATGGATTATAATAAAAGAACTTTTAAAAAATGGAGGCAATTGGAGAAATTTAATCACTGGGTATTTTATACCAATAAGTAATTACTGTACGTTTTTAGGTGGAATAATGGCAACTATGTTCTAAAAGCTGTGTTTTTAAAAGAGTACTTATCTTTTACAAGTATATTCTAAAATACATATGGATTAAGTAATACGGTATTTTGGATTTGTGTCAATATAATCTAGGAAGTAGGCTGAATTTTCAGTGAAATAAGATGAGCAATGAAGTGATAATTTTTGCATCTGGGTAATGGATACATGGATTTTTTTCCGAAGTTGCTCTGGAATTTAATGAAATTCACATAAAAGTACAATTTTTTCTGAAGTTAGACTAGTTAGTTATAAAGATTATTTTTTAAAAGTCTGAGAAAACTCTAAAAAAAGAAAGTAATCAATGGTAGAAGAAGAACAAGGGGAAGAAGTAGAGGAAAGTGAAGAAAGAGAAGGAGAAAAAGCAGCAGCAGCCACCACATGGGGTTAGAACTGGTTAAACAAAATGTCAATAAGTTAATTTGTTGATATCTATGAAGCTACGTAAACAGTGCATGAGGGCTAGTTACACTCTTCTTCTACTGCTGTGCAACTTTGGAAATTTCTATAATAATTTTTTTTAAAGCGTATGAGCTAAATGAATGCTTGACTTTGTTGGAGGCTCCAGAGCTTATAAATAGCAGGCTCTAGGATCCTGTCTCTTGATGAGTTTTCTCAGAATACATTTCCTCCCGGGGTGCTACTTCCCATCAAGCCCTCACTGCCAGATGAGGACTCACACCACTAACCAGTCTACAGCTCCTTATATTTATTTAATATTTACTCATTTATATTTATATAAAGTTATCCTCAGTTGTTCTTTGCTATTTTAACATACAACTGTGTTGCCAGCATTAAATGTATTTTTGACTTATTGATATTTTCGATTTACAATGGGTTTATCTGGACACAGCTTCTTCATAAGTTAAGAAGCATCTGTATTAAATTGCACAGCTCTATCTTTTCTAGTAGTATTTCTTATCTTAAAATATAATTGACTTTAAATAAAAACCTTAATTTCTTATTTATATACCCTTAACATATTTATTTTCTTTATAGATGTGTTTATAACTATACAAGGGGGAACCCCCCAAAACCCCAGAATTTGTTTATAAAATATTGTGTATTTATTCTTCCATGTTTAAACTTCGGTCACTTTCAAAGTACTCTCCGTTTGAGATAATTTTTTCCAGGGCTTAAAACAGTTTTTGAGGCCGGGCTCGGTGGCTCAGCCTGTAATCTCGCGCTTTGGGAGGCTGAGGTGAGTGGATTGCCTGAACCCGCGGGTTCGAGACCCACCTGAGCAACTTGGTGAGACCTCATCTCTACAATAAATCAAAATGAGCCAGGCGTGGTAGCACGTGCCTGTAGTTCCAGCTACTTGGAAGGCTGAGGTGCAAGGATTGCCGGAGCCCAGCAGGTTGAGGCTGCGGTGGCCTGCCAGGAGCGGCCACTGCACTCCAGTCTGGGCGACAGAGTGAGACTCTAACTCAAAAAACAAAAACAAAACAGTTTTTGAACTCATCAATTTTGATGCCTTTTAGTGCTTCTGCTATTTTTTGTTTCACCTCTGCCACATGGGCAACACGTTTCCCTTTGAGGACTTTTTTTTCATCTAGGGAAAAAGTTGCTCAGAGAGAGATCTGCTGAATATAGAGGGTGGGATACGGGGATCATGCAGCTTTTGGTCAAAAACTGCTGAACACTCATTACAGTGTGGGCAGGTGTGCTCATAAATCACCCATCGTGAAATAAACAAATGTTTGAAAGAATCTCCAAAAAAATTTTCACTGAAACTGAATGCAGTCTTTCACAACAATGCTAGCTGGTATATTGATGCAGATGGGTTACTAGTACACTTAACTAGCTAGCAGGAAAGACTGTACTACAAAGGGCCTGCCCTCTAAAACATAATTCCGTTTTGGGGGGTAACTCCCTCGTACCTCCATTTCTAACCTTGCATCTTGAATTTCAGATTTTTAAATATCACTTCAAAGCTACTATTATATACTTAAATTTTTTATCTTTTCTTTTTCTTTTGTCTTAATTTTGTCTTATATTCTCACTTTTAATTTTAATATTGTATTGATTTTATATCAGTTATTATCATAGATGTTTTCCTTTTTTGACTCCTGCAGATTGCATTGCACTTTATGATTTGTTTTTATAATGCCCAGAAAAGTGGAGTCACAAGGCAAGTGGCATTGGAGAAAGCCCATGCTACAAAAAGGAATTCTAAAGTCCTTTTCTCCAGAGGTATCCCTAAAGTAATTCCTTGGCACTCAGTAATAATAATAATGATAGATCCCCCATTATTTTCAAGGATATCGCCCCTAAAACACTTTTTCTGTGTAACTCAGTACAGAAGCTATTACGTCTTTCAAGGCAAAAATTAATTCTCTGTGAAGATGGAATGCTTTTGGTCCTGGAATCCTTCTGATGTTACTTGGCAACAAGTTCTTATATAAAGAACTGCATGTTTCAAAATCTTCAGTTTCCAACATAAATTCATAAGATATGGAACAAATGATGCAATAAACCATAGAAATATGAGACAGGCAGTTATACCTGTGCAAGTATTCATTGTATGTCTTCCCTAGTATGACTCTGGGGAGGAATCAGGAAATGTTGAACATTCTCAAAGATCATCAAGTTGAATTCTAGGGTCATTATAATTCTTCCGTTTCCATTGTATGATGATGAGTTAAAAGGATACAGTGGAAACTTTTTTATTTATTATTCATGTTATCATTGATTATGGCTGATTTTTTATAAATCTGTAATCAGAAATCAATCTATTTGATTATAAATGTTTTAACCATCTTATGAAATCACTTTTCTCAATTTTGCCTTTCTCTTATGGCTTCTTATTATAAACCTTCGGTCTGTTAATTTTATATGATTAGTGACTTACTTTTCCATAGATAACATAGAATTTACAGATGAGGAGCTAGAAAATATCACAAAAAAACATGCTTAAACAATTTGATTCTTAACATCATATATAATAAGAGCACATCTTGTAGGCAGAATAAAACATTATGTTAGAGCAACCAAATTGTATTCTAAACTTTCCACAGGTGTTAAGAAAATAAGGTATTCTAAAAACAAAGCTTGTGTTAGGGTATTTTTGTGATTATATTTTAATAATATTTTATAAATACCTTTTATCAATTCAGTGGTTTATAGGTGTTTCAAAAATGACTATAGGAAACCTAACTTACAAAGCTTGAGTGCTTCCCTGTTATGATAGCAAGGAAGAACTCAAAGGTATTTTGTGAAATGGAAATCTAATGAAGTTTTAACTAAAATATACTTTGAAATGTACAAAACATCTCAATTAATTTGGTCTTTTGTTTTAAAGGCTGATTCTTCTAGTGGAAAAGGAGTTCAACACTACCAGTTTTTATTCTTGTCTGCCCTTTTGATCATCTTGTTAATATTTTAAGACATTGGCATCATCATGGCAACCTCAGAAGATAAATGCTACTCTATATATCTATATTCTTTTTTTCACACCTTGAATGAATCGCATATGCTATACTTTTACTTATTTATTTTTGTCTATTTTAGGAAAAAAATTAACCCTAGAGAAGAGTCATGAAAGCCTTAAAATTGTTACTATCCTAAGAAATAAATATCCAACTTCATGGAATTAATTGTTATAAAATAATTGGACAAGTGTATAAATATATGTGTATGATTTCACACTATTGTAAACATGCTTACATATTATCATAGCATTGTTTATAATGCAAAACAATGGAAAGAATCCAAATGTCTATCGAGAGAAGATTGTTAAATTAGGGTAACCCTTACAATGCATATAATGCGGTCATTTCATGTAAATATATAATTTCATATTTAGTGATAAGAAAACAAGTTCACAGTAGAATATGTAAAAAACAAAGCAGAATACAAATAATATATAGAATGCCATCATGCTTTTGTCTGTGTGTATGTATAGGAGTGTTTGTTTACTATATACACATATATCTAAATTCTTGAAGACTATACAGGAAAATGTTAAGGGTTTCTGTAAACTCTTTGAAGATAGGACATTTTGTATATCTTGTTGATGCAGAATCTCTGGTGTGTAGGATACTGCCTGGCCCGTAAACACATTCAGTACATGTCTATAGAATAAATAATAAATAAATGGCTATATCTAAATACAGAATGACAGAGTATTATTTTGCCTCTCCTTATTTGAAAATTATGGCATAATGTTTATTAATTACTTCTTCAATAAAAGTCTACTCATTTTTATGTTCTGTTTTTTTTTGAGAAAAAATCTTAGAGTTGTTGCTAATGTTTTTCATGTGTCCCAGAAGTGGCTAAAAATGTGTTGATAGAATAATATTACAAGCAAAATGAAAATTAGTTAATAAAGTATATGTCACAGGATTTTTGGAAATTTTTACCTTCTGAGGAATATATTACATTCACATTTACACTTTTGATATTGTTGATGTTTTAATTTTTTGAATGAATGTATCCGTTGGCAAATCACTGTTGCTTTTTTTTTTTTTTTTTTTTTTTTTTTGAGTTGGAGTCTCACTCTGTCGCCCAGACTGGAGTGCAGTGACCGCTCCCGGCCACCGCAGCCTCGACCCTCTGGGCTCCAGCGATCCTTCCGCCTCAAACTTCCGTGTAGCCGGAATTACAGGCACGCGCTACCATGCCCGGCTGATTTTTTGATTTATTGTAGAGATGAGGTCTCGATGCCCAGGCGGGTCTCGAACCCGCGGGCTCAGGCAATCCACTCACCTCAGCCTCCCAAAGGCACGGGATTACAGGCTGAGCCACCAAGCCCGGCTTGCTTTTTGTTTTAAAAATATTTAAGGCAAAAGTTTTCTGCTATTGTTAAAGTATTCAAATCAATACTTTTTACTTAACAACTCAACTTTCCCGTTGGCCTTAATTTTATGTGGCATCTCAGAAATAGAGCATGCACCATTACTCTTTAAGCATCTATTTTAATTGTGCTTTTAGTTTTGTAGAATTTACATAGAGACAGATCTGTTGACAAGGCAAAAGAACTACAATTCCTGCCCTTTTTCCTTTGTCATTCTAGCTGCTTAGTAATTTAAGTTCAGGTTTGCAGTAGGGTAATGTCATTGCCAAAGTTCTTTAATCTTGAACATTAACATGGGTGGAATGCAAATATTTTCAGTGCACTATAACATGAAGTTTCCACTCCCATCCCCTCATACTAATGTCCTGTTAACAGTGCTCTGTTCTAAAGGAGATGTGACATACTGTAAACCCTATTGCCTATATATGTCTTTTAGATTTCTTCAGTGAATGAAGAGATGCCAAATTTCAGATCCTCAAGTTTGCTTGTCATTTTCCAAGAGCCAACAATATCATTTGACTTGTATTATTAAATATACAGAGGAATTTTAAATATTAACAACGTCTATCTAAAATTCCCCTCAAACTTATGTATTTTAATAACTGAAGAGCCAAAAACACTTTATTTTCTGGGGGCATGGTTAAAGACTGCAACTCTGCAGTAAGGCTTCAGGATGTATGAGAGTTAAGGATTTTCTAGGCATGAGCCATTTAATGTAATGTTCAGATGCAGACTGGGAAAGCAGAATCTCAACAAACTCTGAATTTAGAACATACCACGGAAGTAAATATGTAAATTCCTAAGTTCACTCATGGGAAAAAAATCTCAAAAAATGATTCAGGATACCACTATGAAAGAAAAATTAATGGAGGAAAATTATGTCTGATCACTGAAGCATGGATATAGAATAAAATTCATGCATGGATTAGGTACTCAAAAAAGAGACTCATGAATGTATAAAAATTCTGAGGAAATTCATAAAGTTTTAGGGATAGATAGTGTTTTCCTCAGAGCAATATCATCTTTTTAAAGCTAGATTTATTGAGGTATAATTTACGTAGAGTAAAATTCATACTTTTTAGGCATACAGCTCAATGAGTTTTGACAAATGTATTCAGTTATGTAACCGCCACCACATTCATGATATGGAGTGTTTTTATCACTCCAAGAAATTCCCCTATGTCCTTTTGTGTTCCGTTTCCTGCTCCCTCCCGCAGACCCAGGCAACAACTAATCTGATTTCTGTTTGTATAACTTTACCTTTACCAAAACATCATGTAAAAGGAATCATAGTTTATATATTATTTCATATTTTCACTTAGTAGAATTTTGAGATCCACTCATGTTATTGTGTGTATCAGTAATTCATTCCTTTTTACTGCTGAGTATTTTTTAATTATGTGAAAATATCCATTCACCAATTGCTGAGCATTATTCCACTGTATGAATGTATCCATTCACTAATTGATGAATATTTGAGTCATTTCCAGCATTTGGCAATTGAGAATAAAGCTGCTATAAACATTTGCATGCAATTCTTTGTGTAGACATGAGCTTTCATTACTCTGGGTAAATACCTAGAAGTGGCATCACTGGGTTGTATTGTAGACGTATATTTAACTTTATAAGAAACTGCCAGACTATTTTCCAAAATAAGAAATTTTCCAAAATAAGTAATTGTATCAACTTTCATTCCTGCCAGAAAGGTATGAGAATTCTAGATTATCCACATTTAGACAATTATAGATGCTCCATTCCTTGCCAATGATTGGCATTGTTAGTTTTTATTTTTATTTTTTTAATATTAGCCATTCTAATATGGTTGTAATGGTATTACATTGTGGTTGTATATTGCATTTCCCTAATGATTAATGACATTGAGCATCTTTGCATGTGCTTATTTGTTATCCATATCACTTCTTTATCAAATGCAAATATCTTGACCATTTTTAATAAAGTTATTTGTTTTCTTAATTATTGAATCAAAAGAGTTCTTTATATACTCTGTATATAAGCACTTTATCAGATAAGTGTTTGACAATATTTTCTTTCAGTTTGTGCTTTCTCTTTTCATTTCTTAATTGTGTCTTTCAAAGAACAGACATTTTTAACTTTTGTGGATTTCAATTTTTATTTTGTGGTTTGTAATTTTTATATACTCTATAGCAGATCTTCACTTAATCCAAAAACACAAAACATATTTTATATTTTCATCTAGAAGTTTCATACTTTACTTTTTTATTTTAAAGATTTGGGGTACAATTCAGGATTAGGTATACAAGGGAAGTTCCATACTTTAAAGTGTCACATTTAGATCTATGACTTATCTTGACCTAATTTTTGTATATTGTGTAAGGAAAGAATCAATGTTACCCTTTCTCTCTCTCTCTTTCTCTTTCCTTTCTTCCTTCCTTTTTCCCTCCCTCCCTCCTTCCCTTTCTGCCTTTCTTCCTATTTTTCCAATACCACTTGTCAATACTCTGTTATCCACTAAAATACCTTTGCATCTTTGTCAAAAGTCAATTAAATATATATGTGTAAGCCAGGCTCGGTGGCTCAGCCTGTAATCCCGCGCCTTTGGGAGGCTGAGGTGAGTGGATTGCCTGAGCCTGCAGGTTCGAGACCCGCCTGGGCAGCAAGACCTCATCTCTACAATAAATCAAAAAATCAGCCGGGCGTGGTAGCGCGCGCCTGTAATTCCGGCTACTCGGAAGGCTGAGGCGGAAGGATCGCCGGAGCCCAGCAGGTCGAGGCTGCGGTGGCAGGGAGCGGCCACTGCACTCCAGTCTGGGTGACCGAGTGAGACTCCAACTCCAAAAAAAAAAAAAATAATATATATATATGTGTGTGTGTGTGTGTGTGTGTGTGTGTGCGTGTGTGTGTGTGTGTGTGTGTGTGTGTGTTGATCTACTTCTAGACTCTATTGATTTATATGTCTGGCTTCATACCAGTGTCATAAGTCTTACTGTCACTTTACTGTAAATCATGAAATCAGGTAGTATGAACCCTTTAACTTTGTTCTTCTTTTACAAAGTGGTATGTGCTTTTCTGATTCTTTGGTTTTTCCATACATCGTTTTTAACGTGTAAAATTCAAATAATTAAATAAGCTATAGAGATTCACAGGTTAATAAGAGCAAGAAAAACTGGCAAATATATGTATGTATATAAAGTAAAATACTTTTAAGCCCGTGAAACCTATCAAGGGATTACTAGAAAGAAAGTTAGAAAATTGTAAAGGAAAGAACATATGCATAAAAAGTAAAGGTAAAAGAGAAACTCAGACCACAGTAACAGTTATTCGATCCCAAATGTAATTGAAATAGGTTTACTGGTATATTAATCTTGTGTAATCTGCACTGTATTTTGTTAAATATTTCAGAGAAATGGGTTGCTTGCGGTTTGGGGAATTGGAATGTTTAGATTCATCGTTACTGGCAATACTGGATGTCTAGCCTTTCCTATCTAGCCTTCTTGTTTTTGTTCATGAAAATTAATGCACAGTAGTCTTTTATCCACAAGGGATATGTTCCAAGATCCCCAGTGGATGTCTGAAACCATGGATAGTATCAAACCCTATATATACTATGTTTTTTTTCTTTACATACCTATGAAAAATTTTAATGTATAAATTACATACAGTAAAAGATGAACAACAATAATGAATAATAAAATAGAAAAATTACAACAGTATACCAGCATCACTACTCTTGCACTTTGGGGCCATTTTTAAATAAAATAAGGGTTTATTGAACACAAGTACTATGATAATATCTCGCAGACCAATCTGATAACCAAAAGAGGCACTAAGTAACCAGTGGATGGTTATGCTGGAGAAAGGGATGATTCACGGCACAAGTGGGACAAAGTGCGATGGCACGATATTTTTTATTTTTTTATTTTAAAGATGTAGGGTACAGTTCAGGATTACATGTACAAGTGGTCATCATACAGGTGAAGTTTGTGTTCAGCCTCACTCATCATCAGAGAAATGAAAATCAAAACCACATTGAGATACCACCTAACTCCAGTAAGAATGGCCATCATTAATAAAACAAAAACCAACAGATACTGATGAGGATAAGGAGGAGAGGGAATGCTTCTATACTGTTGGTGGGAATGCAAACTAGTTCAACCTCTATGGAAAGCAGTGTGGCGATTCCTAAAAGAGATAGAAATTGATGTTCCAAATGACCCAGTGATTCTCCTTCTGGGAATATACCCAGAAGAATATAGATCACTCTACAAAAAAGATACCTGCACATGCATGTTTATTGCAACTCTATTCACAATAACAAAAACGTAGAACCAACTGTGCTGCCCATCGAAACTGGACTGGTTAAAAAAAGTGGTGCATATACCCAATGAAATATTGCACAGCCATAAAGAAGATGGTATGAGATTTTAAACTACTTGGAATGCTACTCAGAATGGTAGTCAATTTAAACTTCATGAATTGTTTATTTCTGGAATCTTCTGTTTAATATATTCGGACCTTAGTTACCCAGGGATAACTGAAACAAGGGGAAGTGAAACCACAGATAAAAGGGGACAACTGTGTACATTTCAAAATGTATTTGAAATATTCAAATTATTAGCACTTTTTAACTGTTTTTTTTTCCTGGCTTCCCACTGCTGACCCTCCCACAGTGGCACTGCCACAAACTGGCACAGGAAACTCACACCTCCTTTCCCACACCAGGAGCAGAGGTGGTGGTGGTGGTGGTGGTGGCAATGGCAGCAGCAGAGATTGTTCCCCCACCCCCCTTCAGCTGCCCTACTTCCTGCTTCCTCCTTTTCTCCCCACTGATCCACCATTTGTGATATACAAGCAATAGAATATTCATTTGCTTATCCATTCATCTGTGGATGAAAATTTGGGTTGTTTTCATATCTTTGTTATTATGAAGAATACTGCAATTCAGATTTTCTCTTTGACATCTTGATTTCAATTCTTTTGGGTATATATAAAGAAATGGGATTGATGACTCATCAGTCGGTCTGTTTTTAATTTTTTGAGGAAATTTCATACTGTTCTTCATAGCACTGACACCATTTTGCATACTCATCAACAGTATACAATTATTATAATTTCTCAGAATTCTCACCAAACCTTATCTTTTGATTATTCTCTGTTTGTTTTTATAATAGTCATTCTAATAGGTATGAGGTAATATCTCATTGTAATTTTGATTTACATTTCCTTGATTAGTAATATTGAGCAATTTTTCATATGCTTGGGTGTCGTTTATATGTCTTCTTTGATAAAATATCTATTAAAGCCCTTTGTCATTTTTATTAATTATTTTTATTTATAACTGGCACATATTAATTGTACATATTTATGGGGTACAGTGTGATGTTTCAATACCTGTATACATTGTATAATGATCAAATCAGGGTTATTACCATATTCATCACTTTAAACATTTAATATTTCATTGTGGTAATAACATTCAAAATCTTCTCCTCTAGTTATCTCAAAATATACACTACCTTGTTATTTGCTATAGTCACCCACCCATGTAATAGAACACCAGAACTTATTCTTCTTGTTTGTATGTACCTTTGTACCCACTGACCAGCCTCTTCTAGTCCCTCCCTCCTTGATACCTTCCCCAGCCTTTGGCAACCACTATTTTAATCTCTATTTTTACGAAGTCAACTTTTTTAGATTTCACATGAGTGAGGTCATGTGATACTTGTCTTTCTCTGCCTGACTTATTTCACTTAACATAATATTCTCCAGGTTCATCCATGTTGCTGCAAATGATAGAATTTCACTTTGCCTTATGGCTGAATAGTATTTCATTATACATACACACACACGCATGCACACACCCATTTTCTTTATTCATTCATCTGTAGACTGGTATTTTAGTTGATGCCATATCTTGGCTATTGTGAAGAGTAACTGGATCACGTGATAGTCATATTTTTTATTTTTTGAGGAATTTTCAAACTGTTATTCATAATGGCTGTACTAACTTACATTCCCACCAATGATACCTATGTGTTCCCCTTTTTCTACTTCCTCACCAGTATTTGTTATTTTTTGTCTTTGTGATAATAGCATTTAATCTGGGATGAGGTGATATCTAATTTTAGTGTTTATTTGCATTTCCTGGTTATTAGTGATTTTGAGCATGTTCTCATGTATCTGTTGGCCATTTGTATGTCGCCTTTTGAGAAATGTCTGTTCAGGTCTTGTGCCCATTTTTAATCAGATTGTTCATTTTATTTGCTATTGAGTTGAGTTCCTTACATACTCTGTATATTAATCCTTTGTCAGATGTATAGTTTGCAGATATTTTCTCCCATTCTCTAGGATGTCTCTTCACTTTGTTGATTGTTTTCCTTTGTTACTTTACCATTTTTTAACCAGGTAATCAGAGGGAGGTGCTATTGAGTTGCAGGAATTTTTAATATTTTTTGGATATTAACCCCTTTATCAGGTAAATGGTTTGCAAATATTGTTCTGAGAGTTTTCTCTTCAATTTGTTGATTGTTTCCTCTGAAGTGCAGACATTTTTTAGTTTGATTTCATCCCACTTGTTTATTTTTGCTTTCTTTACTTGTGCTTTTGCTGCTATAGTCAATAAACCACTAAGATCTGTATTAAAAAACTTTTCCAAGGCCGAGCTTGGTGGCTCAGCCTGTAATCCCAGCACTTTGGGAGCCTGAGGGTTCAAGACCAGCCCGGGCAACTTGGGCTCTACAATAAATAAAAAATTAGTTGGGCACGGTAGTGCGTGCCTATAGTTCCAGCTACTGGGAAGGCTGAGGTGGAAAGAATCACCAGCCCCCAGTAGATCGATGCTGAGGTGGCCATGAGCATGCCACTGTACTCTAGCCTGGGCAACAGAGTAAGACTCCAACTTGAAAAATAAATAAATAAATAGAAAGCTTTTCCACTATGCTTTACTTTAGCATTTTTACAGTTTCAATTATACTCTAATAAAGCTGTATTTAAAAAATAACAGAATGCTCTTTCTATGTATGCTTGATAAAACATTGCTCATTTTGTACTGTGATCTATATCAGTGGTCACCAAACCAGTGACCACAACCCTGTTACAATTAAAGTTTTATTGGGATGCTGAAACTTTATAATTAAAGTTTTATTGTCACACTGGTTTGTTTGTATATTGTTTTTTATTATTTTTGTGCCACAATGACTGAGTTGAGTAATTAACACAGAGACCGCATGGCTTACAAATTCTAGAATGTTTACTATCTGGCCCTTTACCAAAATGAATTTTTAGTGATGATTTAGGGTTAAGTAAGGGTAGGAAGATGATTCAGGGTTAACTAAGGGCAGGAAGATTGAAGAACTATTCTGAGAAGCAAGGAGCGTGTCTGGGTATTGTTTATCAGGGATAGACATAAAGGTTTAAAAAGTCTGTGGGGCCAAGCTCTAGAGAGTTTTGAAACCAAGATTAAGGGACATGGGTTCTAAAATCAATGAGAAATGAAAGTTTTTGAGTGGTAAAATAACATGATCAAATATGTGATTATAAAAGAAAATGCTTTCTGAAATATTAGCAGGGAAATAAAAGTATGCTATTACCACCATCTTGATGAGTCATGATAGAGACAAAAAGTACCACTAACTGGGACTATGGGGCTTTTGGATATATTGTTTTGTTTGAAGTACCTGTGAGAATTCTACCTAGTGTCCATTAATTAGTTAGAACTGGGGTGTGGAGCTCAGTCAGAATATCAGATAGCTTTCCTGATGTCTTAAGCTTGCATTTCGCTGTACAGACTGAAGAAGAAATAGCATAGTGATGAGTTTAATGTTAATAACAAAATTATAACTGTAATTTTAAAAAAGCACAATGCTGACAGTAATTACAACAGGTTGACCATCTGCAGGGATGTTACCACTGAAATAAACAAGAAATGAAGAGAAAAATTGCCTTATGTGTAACATTTCGGCTCCTAATACTGGTTATTGCAAAATTTGCTGTTCTGTTTTGAAAAAGATGAACTCTAAATCCTTCATGAATAACGACGTGTGGGGAAATTCATGAGTCTACAGAGGATAGAAAGGTAAATGGGAGAATCAGTTATAGTACAAATGCACTTCAAATTATGATTACATGTCCTGTTATTCTTCTAAGGTCAGTTGTTATCATTTCTCTCCCATATTTCATGAAAGTGTATGCACCAAGAAAGGACAGGTTTTGTCTTACCCATTATTTTTTCAAGTAATAGGAATTTAGAAAAATGCTCCTTAAATGAATTAATGAACCATTTTAGTACTTCTGTAGCCAACAAGTATACCGTGTAGTCAGAATCATATCAATTATTTTCAAAAATACATGAGCAGAATGACTCAGGGCTCAAGAACTATACAGTCTTGTGGAAAAGGCAATTCATATACACATACAGTATTTGAACAATAATATAAAAGCAATATAACAGAACTATAATACAGTATGCATTCAGTAAGTGCTATAAGAGCTTAGAGAAGAGAGAGATAAAGTGCTGGAAAGTTTGAAGAATGCTTTGTTATGGAGGTAGGATATATTTTTTAAAAACATATGGAGACAAAGGTGAAGGAGGGGAGAAACATCATGGAGTAAAGACTGAGATACAGCAGATACAGGAATGAACCTATGAAACCTCTTGAATACTGAGGAGCATTGCAGATCTGCAATTTTGTCAAACTAGCTTGACTGGTTCAGAAGTTGCAAATTGGATTCGCCTATAAATATAGTAGAGGTAGCAATGGTTAGACAGAACAAAGAGGCAGCATATGAAGTCCTTCAACAAATAGCTGAGCATTTTCAACTTTAGTCTAGAAAATTGAAGAGGAAATGAGAACAGAATTTGAGGAGAGGTTCTAGGAATACTCCTGACTTTATTATACCTTAGACTGGTTAGTATATTAAAGCAAATACCAGTCATCAAATAGACCACACTATATTCTTTATAAAGAAGAAAATGGCAACAATATGTTACAATAGAATTAAAATAAGTTAGGATTAGAAATGGGATACACATACATAAATTTTAATTACGTGTACTATGAATTAATGTGGATACATATGTATCATGGGATGGTTGGAGTAGTGACAGTAGTTGCTGCATCCTAGTCTCCCTACCCCCTCTCTCCCTGTTCTCTATTCCTGATTCACGCAGAATTGCTGTCTTCCCTAGTCATAAATTGTAATTTAAAAATATATCCAGTGGTTTGATTAAAGAGATATAAAGCTTCTGTCCTCAGCTCATTAACACTGTCTATAATTGACACTAAGTATTTTGGATTGTTTTCCTTATAAAGACAATGGGTTCTCTTTGACTGATAGTTCTGTAAGGACCCTTTATTCTCGTGGTTTCCAGCTACTGGTATAAATTCAGTGTCAAAAGTTTAAAGGATTTTAAGCTCCATATAATGTTATTGTTAAAGTTTTAATTTGCATCAATTTAATTCTCTTGTCAGTTGTCACACCTTATTAAAGTTGTGCCTCATCACACGCCGAAAGAGAAAATTAAGTCTGAGATACAAGATGATTCTTGGGAAAGGCTATCTGTAGGTCCAGATTCCAGCTATTTTGAGCTCATTGATCATTAATTTTTATATCTCTTAGGTACACAATACAG
Source organism: Cephalopachus bancanus (assembly GCA_027257055.1). NCBI lineage: Eukaryota > Metazoa > Chordata > Mammalia > Primates > Tarsiidae > Cephalopachus > Cephalopachus bancanus. The sequence goes on along the minus strand of JAPVLO010000675.1, from coordinate 423,071 downwards.
TATTCTCTGAACATCAAAGATTTAAATGGTGTCAGCATTTTGCAGTTCTCTCGAGAAAGTGTGAATGACATTATTTTAATGACAGAAAATTTCGTTTTTTCCTTCTTGTTTTTATTGTTTTTGTGGTGTTAGTTTGCAGTACATTTGCATTTCCCTTTTCATTTTTACAGAATAATTCTATAAATCCTAAATCAAATCCTGGCACTTCTCAAATCCATCCAATGGCTTGTCACTTATGTGAGAGTAAGGATACTTAAAATGACCTACAAGGCTCCACATGATCTAGCCTCTTATTTCCATTCTGAATCTATCATCTATTTCTCTTATCTTCTTTCATGCAGTTACACCATGCTCGATATTCCTTAAAAATGGTTAGGCCTCACTCTGCCTCTGAGTCTTTGCACTTATTGTTCCATCTGACTACCTAGAATGTTTTACTTTCAACTGCTCATATGACTGTCACTGCCTCGCTTCCTTCCATCCTTTACCCAAGTATCCTCTTCTCATCAACGATTGTTCTGAACACATATCTGAAATTGTGCCTTCCAATCCTTGACACGCCCTGCCTCTCTTTCTTGCTTTATTATTATTCTAAGTCCTTATCACTGTCTCACAGGCTATATATTTCACCTGTGTGTTTTTGAAATATTATCTGCCTCTCTTCAGTTGGAATACATATTTGGTCTATTTTGTTCACTTCCAAGTACCTGATGTCTAGAACTATGCCTTAGACAAAGGGGGATCTTATTAAATACTTGCTGAATGAATGAACATTTGCTGTGTAGGTTCTAGTGTATACAGTGCTTTCTTCTCTCTCTTCTCTCTTTCTTTTTTTCCCAAGTGAGAACAATAGGTCCTCAGGTCCTTCTGTCTTTTGCCAAAGTTATCAGTTACCAGGGATTCTCAGACATAACCAAAATGGAATGACAACTGTGTTGATTATGCCAGAGGGACTACCAATCCTGGTCTTGTAGGTGTCTGGCTTTAGAAAAAATGGAAACTATGGACTTTCTTACTTAAAAGTATTGTCAATTTTACGGGGGAGTGTGTAAGATGCCAATCCAATACTTGTGTACGAAGGATAAGGTTTCATGACCTGTCCATTTAGTCGCCACTGTATCCCCAATGCCTTGCACAAAACCTGAAACTTACAAGTATTTTTTAAAATGTTTGATTAAGGAAAGAAAGCTAAGATCATTCATTATTTCTGTTCCACAGACCTACCTATCTCCTAGGAAAATTTGTCTTCCTCATCTGAAAGAAGCAGAACAGGAGTGGTTGATGGCCATGTTGAAATTCCACCCTTAGTATTTACTTTGCACAAGTAGTCAAATAATACTACTTCCTGTGAGAATGTACAGTGACAGTTGTCTGTGAAGACCTACCAGGGTACCAAAGGTAAGGAAGTAAAAGAAGTTATCTTTGAAGCTTTAACAATCATTTGAATTTTAAGTATGGTAATCTTAGGATATGGAATGTTGTTGGGAGCTGGCCACGGAGGCCCACTGAGCCCCACTGAGCGTTAGGGATCAGGAAGGGCCGTTGACCCCAGGACCACTAGGATGTGTTTGGGAGCTATTGACCCCATTTCCTCCCCCTTTCTACTCAGCACTAACCAGATTAAGCTCCTGTGAGCTCAAAACAGAAAAACTCTGAGACCAGAACGAACACAAGCTAACTTTAGAAGCTCATTGTTCCCATTCTTCCGCAAACTGCAGTTTTGGCTTTCACACAACTTATAATTCAAACTTGTGTCACACCTAAGAGCCTTAGTATTGGTCACAGGCTTCTGGGTCATGATCTTAGGATTTACTGAAGGTATAAATTGTAGAATAGAGTTTTAGAATTCAGCCATTTTGTTGAAAGAATGCGGCTGGGTTACTTGCAGGTAGCCCTTGGAATGTGAACTTTGGACTGGGCCACATTCCAAACATTCTGGGATGGGCCACTTTCGTTTGTAAAGTAAATACTTAAGCTTCTATAGAATTGTTTAACTTGGCATAAATCAATCAGCTTAGGATGAAAAAGGTTTGTAGAATATGTCAGTCATGGATTAGGTTATCCTTTGTTATGAGATTTTAAGATTATCATATGAAAAGGGTTTAAAGGCAATCATTGATTATGTTTTCATGGATTAAGGTTTCTGGTGAGTGGGGGATGCCCCTCCCACATCTAACTTTGTGTATAAAAGACCCGTTGTGATTCCCAATAACACACATCGCTTCTGCACTAGACCGGGGTCCAGTCTCTTTCTTTCTCTCTCTCTCTTTCTCTCTTCTTCCCCCCAATCACTGACGCCGTCTCCACCTTTGGGGTACCCTGAACCCGGCTGGAGCTGGTCTTCAGCAGAATGTAATGAGATCTATAATTGTGGAAGCTAATTAGATATTCCAGACCATGTAACTTTATTTTATAAGCCAGAAACTTCTAATGGGCCTTTTTCTTTCCCTTGGCTGTGTCCTCCTTTCTTTTCACCCCAGATTGTTGTCCAAAAGTCTCTGATCAATGCTAATTACCTGTTTGCCTCAAGCAAGAAAGGTTCCAACTGTCAGTCTGAAAACAGCTTTGGGCAAAATAATTTACAACTGTATTTACCAAAAATTCTTCAATTTGTGCATTTCTTCATTTCTTATCATCATAGTTGCTTTGATGCTTTTAAGAGTTCTCGTTGCTTAGAGCTGTTTGATTCTATCAATCCCTCTGGAATTTGAGCTTTTGACTTGTTAGACTCTCTAGGTCCCATGGGTCTATATCTATTCTTAGCTAACCCAGGTAATCAATACTCTAATATTTTTCAATACCATGTAATTAAAAATTTATTAGCCTGAATTAGTTAGAACATCTCATCTGACCCTCAACTTTTTGAAACTTATTTAATAACTACATACATATTATGTCCTGATTTGTTCCAAAAAGAATTTTAGGCATCTGAAAAACATGAATACAATATGACAACATAATATATTGAAAATAAGTGATAGAAATTTGAAAAGGTAGACTAGAGACTGAATAACTGCCTTACAACTCTCTAGATATATTTCTGAAATAAGAGAATACATGTATCAAAAAGGAATAAACATACAAGGATGAAAAAATGGGAGAGAATATCACCATCAAATGAGAAATTTTAAAAATATTTTTATAAAATTGACCTAATGGGAAACAGTTAAGCATTTATAAAAAAGCACTTAAAGGGGGATTAAAAATAATCAGAATAGCATTAAAAAATTTTGAGCAACATTGAATGCATACTAGAATATGATGGAACAGTGTCTTCAAAATTATAACCTATGCTTGTATACTGAGAAAAATTATGAGAATAAAAAATATGCAAGGATTCATAAATTTTATTGTACTCACATCTTTTCTTAGGAAGTTACTTGAGGATGTACACTGTCAAAGGAAGGAAGGAAGGAAGGAAGGAAGGAAGGAAGGAAGGAAGGAAGGAAGGAGGGAAGGAGAAAAACAGTAAAGCAAGAAAAAAGAATATATGTGAACTGGGAAACTGAGGCTCCAACCCAAGAGAGTGCTGGAGTGATGTTTGGATATAATAGGAGAAAAAATTCCAAGTAATAGCATAAGGCATGAAGGAAACTGATAGACTAGAATATATGATTGAGTGCTTGGGGGGGAAAAAGGAGGGAATGATGAAGGAAAACTATGCAAGAAAAAAAGAAAGGTATTTAAAACACTAGAAAACTGTTTAGAAAGTCATGGTCTAACTATGAAGCCTACTTGGTCCTGATGGATGATTTTTGAGATGTTGTTGAATCCAGTTTGCCAGGATCTTGTAGAGAATTTTAGCATCTATATTCATCAAAGATATTGGTCTGTAGTTCTCTTGGTTTGTTGGGTCTTTATCTGACTTGAGTATCAATGTGATGTTAACTTCATAAAATGACTTCGGGAGAGTTCCATCTTTCTCAATCACCTGGAATACTTTCAGTAGGATTAGTATCAGTTCCTCCTTATAAGTTTTATAGAACTCTGCTGGAAAGCCATCTGGTCCAGGGCTTTTTTTTTGTAGGTAATTTTCTTATGACATAGTCAATTTCCTTGATTGTTATTGGTCTATGTAGAGTCTTGATTTCTTCTTGTTTCAACCTAGGTAGGTTGTGTGATGTCTGAAAGTCCTACATTTCATTAAGGTTTTCAAGTTTGTTTCCATACAAGTGTACATAGTAGTCTCTAATGATCTTTTGTATTTCTTCAGGGTCAGATGTGGCTTCATCTTTTTGTTTGTGATTGTGTTTATTTGGGCTTTATCTCTCTTTTTTTGGTCAGTCTAGCTAGGGGACCATTGATCTTGCTTATCCTTTCAAAGAACAAGCTTTTTGTTTCATTGATTTTGTTGTATTATCTTTTTGTCTTCTATGTCCCAGACTTGGGCTTTTATTTTGGTGATCTGGATTCTTCTGCTGAAATTAGGATTTTGGTGATCTTGTTTTTCCAGATTCCTTAGGTGACTTGTTAGACTGTTAATTTGTGTTTTTTTCATTCTCTACATGTGTGTTTGTAGAGATATGAATTCCCCTCTTATTACAGACTTCACAGCATCCCAGAGATGTAGGTAAGATGTTTCTTCATTTTCATTTGATTCCAGGTATCTTTTCATCTCTGTATTGACTTCCTCATTGACCCAGGAGTTGTTTAGCATCATGTTGCTTAGTGTCCATATCTTTGTGAGTTTGGGGGGATGTTTGTTGGTGTTGATGTTTATTTTTATTACACTGTTGTCCGAGAAGGTGCATGGCAAAATTTCAATCTTTTGAAATTTGTTTATGCTTGATTTATGGCTAAGGATGTGGTCAATCTTAGAGTACGTTTCATGTGGTGAAGAGTTGAATGTATATTCTGTGGTCGTTGGGTGGAGTGTTCTGTAGGTATCAATTAAGTCCATTTGGTCAAGAGTCACATTGAGGTTTTGGGTCTCATTGCTGTTTTTTTGTCCTGATGATCTGTCTAGGGTTGTGAGTGGCATATTAAAGTCCCCAGCTATGATAGTGTTAGAGTCAATATCTTTTCTGAGTTTACCTAGAAGCTGCTTTATGAAAGTTGGTGCTCCTATGTTGGGTGCATATATGTTTAGGATGGATATTTCTTGGTTTTGGATTGTACCTTTTTATCATTATGTAGTGGCCTTCTGTATCTTTTTTAGTTTTTGATAGCTTAAAGGGTATTTTGTCTGAGATTAAGATCATGGCTCGTCCTTTCTTTTGTGTTCCGTTCACCTGAAACTTTGCTTCCCATCTTCTTACTTTGAGTTCATGAGTGTCCTTTCTAGTGAGATGAGTCTCTTGGAGGCAATATATTGCTGCCTGGTGATATTTTATCCATTTTGCCATTCTGTGTCTTTTCAGTGGCACATTTAGTCCATTTACATTCAGGCTAATTATTTAAATGTAAGAGTTCATGCCTATCATGAGGTTCTTACAGAGTTGTTGTTCCTGTTTATTTGTTGCTTTCTTTTGGTTTTTGGGTTGGTTCATGTGTGTTTTTAATCTTTTTCCTGTACTCTTGTGAAGAACGCTGTTGTTCTGTTTGCCTTTTCTTCTGTGTTTAATACTTTCTTAAGTGTTTCTTGTAGAGATGGTCTGGTGGCAGCATAAGTTCTTAGGGATCGGATATCTGGGAAAGATTTTAATTCTCCCTCACTGATGAAGCTTGGCTTGGCTGGGTAGGTTATTCTCAGTTGAAATTGCTTATCTTTTAGAACTTTGAAGATAGGGCTTCAAGCTCTCCTAGCCTGAAGGGTTACTGTAGATAAATCTGCTGCTATTCTAATTGGTCTTCCATGGTAGGTAATCTGATCTTTTTCTCGTGCTGCCTTTAGGATTTTTTTCTTTTATACCTACTTTGTTTAGGTGAATTACTATGTGTCTGGGAGTTGGTCTTCTCATTTGTTGTCTTGCAGGGGTTCTCTGAATCACTTGTGTTTGAATTTTCGCATCTCTGATGAAATGAGGGAAGTTTTCTTGAATAATTTAATGGAATGTTTGTTCCAGTGTGGTCTCTGTCTCTCCTTCTGCCTCAGGAAGTTCAATTACTCTTAGGTTCTGTCTTTTGAAGTAATCACTCATCTCTTGAAGGTTTTGTTCTGGCTTTTAAAGCTTCTTTTCTATGTTTTCTACAGTTTGGGTTAGTTCTATATTTTGGTCCTCAAGCTCTGAGATTCTTTCTTTTGCTTGGCTAATTCTGCTTTTCATGCTTATCAGTTTGTTATTTATTTCATTCACAGTATTTTTTACTACTGTTTTCTCAGTTATCACTTCCTTCCTATTTTCCTCTTGTCTCTCCTCAATTATTTTTAATATCCCTATTAATGTCTTGATATCTGGGTTTGTAGTTTGAGACCAGTCATTCTGGGGGCTCTTCATTGTTTGTGTTCCGAAGTCTGTTTTCTCAGTGTCTGACCTCTCAGGGGTCTGTGAGAGATCCATATTCTTCTTTTGGTTTTTCTTCATTTGTGTAGATTTTTCTCACCCTTTCCCTCTCCTTCTTTAATTCTGTTTTTCAGGGAAGGTATGGTTGCTGTTACTTCCTTTTGTTCAATCTCCTGTTCTTCCTTATGAGGATCCTCTCTCTTTGTTCAATTTTGAGGCTGGGACTGTGGGTTCAGAGCTATACTTCTTGCAGTTTTGAGATTTAATTGAGGGGAAAGCTGTGATTCAGAATCTATCTGCAGATCCCAGGATCCACCGACAGGTGTATGAGCACCCTGGAACCCACTTCCCACTGTCTCACAATCTGTCCATGCAGTGGGTTTAGTTTTGCTCCCTGGAACAAAAGGAGGTAAGAAAATGGAAAATAATGGAAAAGGGGGGGGGTCACGAGGAAGTTGGAGAGAGAGAAGAGTAAGAGGGAAAACAGACATACACACCAACTAACGAATGAAAAGGGACACAAGGCCAGAAAAGAGTAAAAAACAAACAAACAAAATTCCCTAAAGCATACTGGTAATCACACAAAGATAGTCCAATAAAGTCATGCCTTTTGATGTATTTTCTCCCAACACAAACAGGTAGTCAAAATCAAAAAGCAAACAAAAGTGAACAAAATGAACAGTCAAAACAATAAAATAAAAAATCAAAGTAAGAAACCAGACTAGCTCTGGGGTCTTTCTGGAGTGTCTAAAGTCTTTTCAGCTCTGATTTCTAGTCCCTTCCCTTTGCTTTCATTGCAGGCAGATAGGTTACTCATAGTTTGGATCAGTTCCCTTGGTTTTTGGCTGACAGGTCTGCCACACAGAACTGAGTTGTCTGTGTCTGATTCAGCATAGGGGAGGGGCTTCTGTCTCCTGCTTTGTGGGGTTACCTTAGAAAACAAGGTGGGGGCTATGTGGAGATGGGCAGGGCAATGCAATCTCTCCCTCAAAAATGGCTGCAGTGGGCAGCTCTTCTTTCACTGATCCTCTCTCTCCACTTGTCTGGGGCCCCAGTTGATCAGCCATGATGGACGATGATGGTGTGTGTCCGGCATCAGGAACTGGGGACCAGTGAATAGCTGGGTGCTGCAGTGTGGTTTGCCATGGGCAGCGTGGGGTGGAGAAGGGAGCCGGGAATTCCTCAGGGCCAGAGCCAAGAGCCACAGCATCAGCAGCTGTTCAGCACCTGATAACAACCACACCAGCCATAGCAGTAATCCCTTGTGGAGGGTGTAGTGCGATGGAAGCAATTTGCTGTGTGGGGCTGGCTATGGCAGCCACCTCCCATGTAGGCTGCGGCTGCAGGGGCATGTGAAACTACCTTCAGGAACCACCTTTTGTGGAGATCTTCACAGTTCGAATTGTCCCCTCACCATCTTGCCGAGCATCGAGCAGAAACATTTAAAATAAGTTGTTTTAGGGAAATGACACTGGTAGAAAGGCAAGGGCTGGGAATCTGTTGTTATTGTAGCTTTCTGTTTTTTGATTTGTTATCAAGTGTATCTATCATTTTTATTAGAAAAAATAAATCCAATGCTTCTGGCATTATGGCAAACTACATGCTCCAGCAACTGATGAGTTTAAGTTTGGCATTAAACTCATATTACTGAGTTTAAAGTAAGTAAGAACGTATTCCAAGAAGTCTTCTAACTCAAAAAGAGGTTTCAGGTATGAACTGGGTTTAAGAAGCAGAAGAAGGCTGGGAAAAGAGAGGGTTTCCAGGTATAAGTAACCATAGTAGCATTGTCTACATGGGTACTAGGAAGTACCAATAAAGAACCAAGGACAGGAAAACTGAATGTGAGACTCTGAACTAAGCTGGGATTTTAAAGAGAGTAAATGTGGATTCAACTTGGTGGTGGGCTGAAGCAGAAGCAAATCCCTTATGTAGTAATCTTCCTTCATTTAGACAGCACTCTCATACGTTAGTATCAATGATGACTTCCCAATCAAATAGCACAAAAGAAAAGAGAAAACAAACCGTAATGAGAGAAGGTAAGCAGAAACACTCACTACACATTAAGACTCCCCAATCTACAGATATGGAGATTATAAGACACATAATGTAAAATCTTTATGTTTTAAATTATTTTTTTAGAAGAAAGTAATTGTAAACAATAAGAGGTCTTTAGAAATATACTAGAATTTTTTGGTAAATAAAATTAGAACTTGTAGAAATAAAAATTGTGACAAATAGAATTAAAATGTGATAAAACATTCATAAAATGGAATGCTATTTAGTTATGAAAATGAATAAACTACAGCTACAACACCAAATTGTCTTTCTTGAATTTTCTTTTTTCATTCCTTCTGGGATCCTCAATAGGATGTGAATTTTCCAGGAGTGATGGAAAATGTAAACAAACAGATACAAAAAAATACAATGAATTTCAAGCATGATAAATAAAAAATGCTCACATAAAGGCACATTGTAGAGAACTTGCAGAACATCAAAGACAAATATATGTTAAAAGTACCCCCATCCAAATAGGAAAGATTATCCACAAAGGAATGACAGTTATATAGATCCAGACTACTAAATAGCAGAATCAAAATCAGAAGAGTGTTTATAGAAAATTAATTACAACTTAGAATTGTATAATCAGAAAATTGTTTTTCAGGCTGGGCACAGTGGCTCAAGCCTATAATCCCACTGTAATCCCAGCACTTTGGGAGGCTGAGGTGAGAGGATTACCTGAGCCCATGGGTTCAAGGCCAGCCTGGGGCACCTTAGCGAGACCTCATCTCTACAATAAATCAAAAAATTAGCTGGGCATGGTGGCCTGCACCTGTAGTTCCAGCTACTTGAAAGGCTAAGGCAGAAGGATCACCTGAGCCCAGCAGGTCAAGACTGTGGTGGCTGTGTGCAGCGTGCCACACTGCACTCCAGCCTGGGCAACAGAATGAGACTCCAACTCAAAAAACAAAGAAAATAAAATTGTTTTTCTATATTGAAAAATAAAGATCTTTTAAGATCAACAAAAACTGAGAAATAACCCCCAATGACTTACACTAAAGGAAACTCTAAAAGATATTCTCCCAGAATAAGTAGACTTATCAGAGGACTGACTGAGCAAATAAAAAGGTAAAAGCAAATGCAGACCCAAGAACCATCAATATAAAATAATAATAATAATAATGAAGAAAAGTATAATACTAAAAAGCAAACATTTAATTTTGTAAGGATGTATTCAGAGTTAACATGTGCCAGGGTCTTTATATGGTTTGTTCAATGTTAAGATATTGTTTCAGTTACTCACTGTTTAGTTAAAGGTACGTAATGAAATTTCAAGGATGAATATAAAGAATAGAACTATAATTAACAATACAATTAAGACCACAAAGTGGAGAAAAAAAGAATCTCAACCCACAATTGAAAGCAAAGAAAAAAATATTTAAGTTTAGTAAATAGAAATAAAAAGCAATATATAGTAATAGAAGTCATAACACATATTAAATGAATATAAATAGACTAAACTTATCAATTAAAAGTAGAAGTTACCATATTGGATAAAAACTGAAAAATAACCAATTGTAGGTCTTTATAAAAGGTATGCCTAAAGTATGGGACACAGTTTAAAAAAAAAACAAAAAACTAAAGTATGAGACAAAAATGTACTAGGTAAATACTCACTAAAAGGAAAAGATTATTTTTATATTAATATTTGACCCAACAGACTTTAAGACAAAAAAAGCTATTAAAAATGAAGGTCACCATGTAAAGTTGAAAAAAGTTCAACTCACCAGGAAGATAACACAATTCTTAACTGGCATGAACATAACAAATATGTCAAGACTGATAACGCAAAAGGTAGACACAATTACATGGGGAAATTGACACATTTGCCATTATGTATTTAGTGAAATATTATAACACATCTTTCTTAATAGGTTAAGAGTTTTTATTTAAATCAATATAAAGAAAAAAAGAAAACAGGAACAACACCATTGGTCTATATGTCTGTTCTTGTATCAGTACCATGCTGTTTTGATTACTGTAGCTTTATAAGAAAGTTTAAAGTCTGGGAGAGTGATACCTCCTGCTTTGTTTTTTTGTTGTTGTTGTTTTGTTTGGTTTTTCTGATGATTGTTTTGGTGATTCATGGTCATTTACATTTCCACATCATCAATAACTCAAAAAATAACAGATGCTGGCGAGGATGTGGCAAAAAGAGACCACTTCTACACTGTTGGTAGGAGTGTAAACAAACCAGTACAACCTCTGTGGAAAGCAGTGTGGTGATTCCTAAAAGTTCTAAAAAATCAACCTTCTATATGACCCTGCAATCCCCTTACTGGGAATATACCCAGAAGAACTCAAATCACTCTATAAAAAAGATACCTGCACATGTATGTTTATTGCAGCATTGTTCACAATAGCACGAACATGGAACCACCATGCCACCCATCAAAAGAAAACTGAATTTTTAAAATGTGGTACATATACACAATGGAACATTACGCAGTCATAAAGAAGAATAAATCCATGAACTGCACAGGAACCTGGATGGACTTAGAGTCTATAATACCGAGTGATCTTTCATAGAAACAAAGAATTGAGTATCACATGTTCTCACTCATAAGTGGAATTTGAACACCTATTGCAATACTATAAAAAAAGAATTGACAGTAGCGGGAAACTGTGGGGGACTGGGGGTGGGGAGGTGGGATTGGCAGTAGTGGGATACTGCCTGGGGAAGAGGGGGCACACCTCATCAACAAGGGTACCTGCACAATGAATATTTCTATACCTAACTGAATTGTATCCCACAATTTTAAAATAAAAAATTAAAAGGGGGAAAAAAACAAAACAGGAACACAAATATTCATTTAACAGTAAAATGGAAAAAATGTAGTATCTTTATAAAATTGAATACCATATAGTTATGACAGCTATGAAAATAAACGAACTATATGTATCAATCTCATAAACATAATAATGAGAAAAAGTAAACAAGCATTGAGGAATATATGCTCTATGTTTTAATTATATATAGTACAAAGACTACAGTACAAGGAGTCAGTTTTTAAATTTAGCAATCAGATATTTGTCAGTCTGGAGTGAAGGCAGGGGAACTTTTCCTTCCAGAAATTAAGACTTATTATACAGCTCTCGTAATTAAGACAATGTGGTAGTGGAATGAGTTAAAACAAATTGACTATATATATATATTCCATGAATATAAACAATTATGATTTTTCAATTAAAAATAAAGTAATAAAGTAGAGACCAAAGAAATGTGAGTATATATATAGAACTTTGATATATGACAGAGATGGTCTTGTTTATAAGTAAGGAAGAGAAGGACTACTTAGTAAATGATACTGGAAACAACCGGTTAGCCATGGAGAAAATGTAAAAGAATTGGATAGATTCTTAAATCCTAAATTCACAAAAATTAATTCCAGAAGCATTGAATAGTCTAATGTGATATGCAAAACTTTAAACATTTTTCCCTAGAAAATAAAGTTTTATATTATTATTATTCTTTTAGAGTTGTGGGGTACATGTGAGGATGAACTACCCAAGTAAATTGCATGCAGGTAAGCCTTGGGATTCTAGTGAACCCTCTCTCTCCCTGGCAACAAACATGCTGTGTGTTGTGTATCCTTTATCTTCCATTCTTCCATGCCCCCATTAACAGTGCCCAGCATCAGTTGTTGCCACATTTACGCTCAAGTGTCTAATTTTTAGGGACCGCTTATGAGTGAGAATGTGTAGTATTCAGTTTTTTGTTTCTGTGATAGTTCGCTTAGCATGATGGTCTCTACCTGCATCCATGTTACTACAAAGGACATGATTTTGTTCTTCTTTATGGCTGCATAATATTCCATCATGTATATGTACCACATTTCTTTATCCAGTTCACTTCTGATGGGCATCTGGATTGGTTCCATGTTTTTGCTATTGTGAATAGTGCTGCAATGAACATATATTTGAAAGTATATTTTTGGTTGAGCTATTTATATTCCTCTGGATATATGCCCATAAGTGAGATTGCTGGATCATACAGTAGCTCAATTTTTACTTCTTAGAGAAAATGCCACACTGCTTTCCACAAAGGTAGAACTAGCTTACGTTTCCACCAACAGTGTGGAAGTGTTCCTTTTCACTGCAGCCTCACTGACATCTGTTGTTTTTTGACTTTTTAATAACGGCCATCCTGAAATGTATGAGGTGGTATCTCATTATAGCTTTGATTTTCATTTCTCTGATATTTAGAGTAGCTGAGCATGTTTTCATATGTTTATTGGCTGCTTAAATGTCTTCCTTTTAGAAGTATTTGTTCATATCTTTTCGACACTTTTTAATGAGTTTTTTTTTTTTTTTTTCTGTCAATTCGTTTGAGTTTCTTGTAGATCCTGGATGTTAGGCTTTTGCCGGGTACACAGCTTGCAAATATATTTTTTTCCCATTCTGTGGACTGTCTCTTTAATCTCTTGATGGTTTATTTTGCTGTGCAAAAACTTTTTAGTTTGATAAGTTGCAATCTATCAATTTTAGATTTTTCACCATTTGCTTTTAAGTACTTGACCATGAATTCCTTGCCTACTCTGATGTCCAGGAGGGTGTTCCCTAAGTTTACTTCTAAGATTCTAATAGTTTGAGGTTTCCCATTAAGTCGTTGATCCATTTTGAGTTACTTTTTGTATATGGTAATAGTTAGGGGTCCCGTTTCATTCCTCTGCTTGTGTTTAGCCAGTTTTCTCAGCATCATTTGCTAAATATGGTTCTCTTTCCCCAAGGTTTTTTTTTTGCCGGACTTTAATAATTTTAGAATAAAATATAGAGGAACTTTTATGACCTTTGTATAGGGGAGGGTTTTTAAGATAGAAAAGTATCTGAGCATGAAATCAAATATGTATAAATTTGACTGCTTTATAGTTAAGTACTACAATTCATCAAAACACTGGAAAGAGGAGGAAAGAAGCCACTAACTGAGAGAAGCTATTTGCAAACAACAAAAGATTAGTGTCTAAAATAAGTAAGAAATATAACTAAATAGAAAAGAGAAAAACAACACAATAGGAAATTGGGGTAAATACATAAAACAGGGACTGCACAGACAAGTGAAATATCTATAGCCAATAAACTGAAGAAAAAGTCACAAATATTTTCTACTGCAAATGTAAAATAAGAGTGAAATAGTATAGCACCACATACACACCTGTATGATCAAAAATTAAGAAGCTTGACAGAGGAGGTATAGCAACAGCATCACTGCTAATCTTCACTTCATAGTCTCTCAAAGCATTTACATACTTTATAACCAAACAATTTGATTCCTAAAAATATTTTAGAGAATTTCTTGCAAATTTTTACCTGAAGACTTATATGGGAATTTTCATAGGTTTACTCTTTGTAATAGTCCCAAACTAGAAACAATCCAATCCAAATGTCTAGGGATTGGAGAACAGAGATATTTGTGTGTGTGTGTGTAAATAAGCAACACACCTGTCCATTCATATGTATATATTTTTCACTTAACAGAATATTGTCTAGTGGTGAAAAAATGAGCATACATGGCTACAGGCAGAAACATGGGTTAATCTTAGAAACATAGTATTGAATAAATAAAAACATCAAGTCTCAACCGACATGATGATATGATAGAAAAAACTTAGAAATATAAAAATTAAGAAATGTGTTGTTTAGGCATACATAAATATGTGATAATACTATTACAAAAATACAAAGGGAATGAGGAAATTCAGGATAGTAATTATAGGGATGTGGGATTGTGGAAGAGAACAAAGGTAGAGGCAAGAGTGGATAATGACCTAATTCTTGGATGTTAACTATATTATTATGCTTTATGATTTGCATATATGTTACATATTTCATATTAACATCACAAAAAGAATACAAAAAGATAAATTTCAAGAAACAGTGGCAAAAAACAAAGAAACAGGAAACTAAAGAGATGGAATATAAAATAGAGTCAGGAATGAAATTAGAATCTCAAATGCAGAAGTCCTGTACAGTTGCTAGGAAAAGACCATAAATTTGGATATAAGCCTCTTAGCAACTGGGGAAAATGGAGAATAGTTCCTTACATGGGTCGTGAGATTCATAAAACCAATTTTATTTTAAAAAGAAACAACTATTCCTGGTATTGCATACTTACTGTTGACATTGGAACTAAAGAGCTACTTCAATTTAAATCCTAACCTATAGAAAGTTATAAAAACAAATATATCCGTAAGAGCCCAACTCCTAGAACATATTTCTCTAATTTATCTGCATAGTCACATAGTCAGCATTTAGGCAGCTCCAGGCTCCAGCGCTTCAGGAGGAAGCATTGGTGGGGCTTTAGGGAAAACCTTTCCTGGCTGCACTCTCAGGTCCCTCCACTCCTCCCAATTAACATTCCAGAAGCCTATCTGCACCTGCAAGATGGCTTAGCCAAGTACATGGTTATAGAATTGGTGGGCAAGTCACCTGGATTTGACCGTACCATGTAGCTGGAGGAGGACAGGAAGATATGAGGGTAGTGATTACTTTTGTTTTATCCTTTCATGTATCACAAAAGGCAAAATGTGATTTGGTATAATACAAATTCTTTTTTATTCAGTTGCCTATTTGAACAATTTTTTCTAAAGGATCTCCTTATGAATAGTGAATAGCATGTCATATATCTATCTCTATATATATATACATATCATGTCATATATCTATCTATCTATATATATATATACATTATCACGTCATATATATATATATATATATAGCCATCATATGGGATTTTATATAATATATATTCCAGAAATCTATGTGCACCTGCGATATATAGATTATATAATATAATGTGACATATGTGTACATATTTAATAGTAAAGTTACTATTTGGTGCTGTCCTTTACTTTTGTGAGGAGTATATAAGATTTGAGAAAACTTTCATCTCTATCCCTCTCCCACACACTCATGCACATACACACACATTGTATATTATATAAAGTGAAAACTCTCTTGCATAGCATTCATTACCTTTTCATTCTGGTCCTGACTCACTTCTCTAACAGCTCATGAAATGACCCCATGTGTTTTCTAAAATCTCCTATACCTGGATTCATATTCTCCCAGTAAAATTCACTCTTCTCTTGCTGGTACAACCTCTGTACCTTTGATCTGGTAGTTTCTATTTTCCCCATCTAGTACACTCTTTTCTCCTTCAAAACTCAGCTCCAATTTTGATTTCCCCAACCTCTCTAAACCTAGGCCAATGTTTTGTTTTTGTGTTTTTTTTAATATTATGGTTCCAATAGCATCTTATACACAACTAGTTTTTTGTCTGTCTCCTCATAGGCCTATGGTTGATTCTTCATGTCAGTCTTAGACTCAATGATATGATGACCAGATATTTGTATGACTACATGAATCTTCTCTAATAATAGGTTGTTATTTACTAATACTACCCAATACATCTGCTTATTGCTTTATATTTTTCCAAAGTGCTTTGATTTCCATTATCCACTTGATTGTCATATTATATCTGGAAGGAAATATTATTATTTATATTTTGCCAATGAAGAATCAAGCATATATATATATTTTTTTTCCTTTCACGAAAATTGTAATTTCATGATATCTAGCAAAATTAAATATGCACTTACCCTTTGACCAGCAATGTCACTTCTAGAATCATTCTGAAGGCAGGACTGGCAAAAATAAAAAAATTATCACGGTAAATAGCTATTCATTGCAAAATTATAATAGGAGGAGACTGGAAATAAATGTGTATCAAGAGAAAACTGGCTGAATAAATTATAAAACATTTACCCAAAGGAGTACTACGTAGTTGTAAAAAGGAAAGCGGAAGATCTCTATAACCTGTGGAGTGGTATCTCTATGACATACTGTTAAATGAAAAGTGCAGAACAGTCTATGTAATATATTTCATTCGAACATGTGTGTTATTTTTTAATTTTTAATGGAAAGATAAACCAACTGATAAAAAATAGTTACTTACAGGAGAGGAGGGAAAGTAGAGTTTGGAAGAGAAACAAATAGAATCTATATTTCTCTGAAGCTAACTTATTCTATAGCTTTCACTTTGTAAGTATATAAATGGTATAAATGATTCTAAAACAAAATTTTTAAAAAGATAAATTCTTAAAAATGTAAAACATACTGAAAAGAAGTTTTACATATTATTTTGGCATCATAAATATGTGAGAAAGAGTTATTTTAAGTGACTTAAAACACAGTATTTTCACACTACTTTCCTAGTGGGAAATATTCAGAGGACAAAAAAAAAAGACAAAAAAACAGAAATAAATCTTAAACTACATTCTGAAATACCATTGTTAGAAATATTATGAGTATTGTTACTTTGAATCTAGATCTCTATTTATCTATGGAGAGAGAGAAGAGAGAAAAAAATGTGTAAATGTCATTAGCAGCTAAGACCTTGATTATGAGACAAAAGAGATAAAATTATACAAAGGAGTTAAATACAATCCCTGTACTCTTATCTGTAAATCTGAAATATCATTATGAACTCATGATTTTGTTTTCTTGTTCTAAAGATTACAAATTTCCAAGCTCAATTTTCTGAATAAAAGCATTTAAGGCCGGGCTCGGTGGCTCAGCCTGTAATCCCGCGCCTTTGGGAGGCTGAGGTGAGTGGATTGCCTGAGCCCGCGGGTTCGAGACCCGCCTGGGCAGTGAGACCTCATCTCTACAATAAATAAATAAATCAGCAGGGCGTGGTAGCGCGTGCCTGTAATTCCGGCTACTCGGAAGGCTGAGGCGGAAGGATCGCCGGAGCCCAGTAGGAGCGGCCACTGCACTCCAGTCTGGGCGACAGAGTGAGACTCCAACTCAAAAAAAAAAAAAAAAAAAAACACTTAAGTATACTTACTCCTAGCTGGCAAATTAACGTCTTTAAATACCAGTTTTTAAATAAATGAACCAGAGTTCCTAGAAGAAATGGGAGATTTCAGGTCTGAGGCAGGATACTAACAAGATGAGCTTGGGGCATCTAGTGCTAGAAGTCTAAGGATCTAGCATTAGGGAAATCCCGCTGTTTGTTGAAACAGTTTGAGCACCGTAGGGCTAATGAGTGCAATGGATGCATGAAATATATAAATATAAGATAACACATAATACCAAAATCTGTTTACTTTGGAATTTACTAAGAAATCAATTTATTATTATAAAAGTTGGTAAAGAAAGTAAAATCATGCAACATTTAGCCTGCCATTTGTGTTTGAACTGTATTTCAAAGAAAGTGAACAGCTTTCAAGGGAACATCCTTTTCAGAAAAACTCCAACTAATAAATTCAGAAATTATAGTATTAAAAAATTACGATTGTGTAAACCCTAATAAAATACAAAGATCCAGGCAAAAATCATCTATGGCTGCTAAGATTTTTATGTAAAAGATAGATGGGGAAATTTAAATTTAAAGTTGATGTATCAGTCTGAAGACACCTGAACTCACTGATCAATCTTAGCATTGCTAAAAGTAGAGGAGGTAATATGCCACTTTTGAGGCAGCTAAATTTTGTCATGTCTTTATATCTAATTTCTAAGGTTTAGGAAATACAAAGGATGGAGAAACATATTAAATTATACAAGCATTATACAGGGCATCAAATCCACACTTAGTTAAATCTACAGGGAAGAATGACTTTCTTTAACAAATACATTTCATAAGAGAAAAAAATGGAGTAGAAAACTTGTTATAAAATTTAAAAACCAATGGCAACATTCAATTGTTCATGGAATCAACATATGCACAAGGAAAATAATGAATAAAATTAATTTAAAGAAAAAAAGAGGCTTATGAGACTCAAAAACCAAATTCAATTTGTGGACCATGTTGAGATCATAATTTAAACAAGTCAAATGCAAAAAGATAGTTTGGAGATAATTATGAGAATTTTAATATAGAACTGATATTAGGAGATATTTAGAAATTATCATTAATTTTAGTTGGATTATGATGATATTGTGGATATGCTAAGAAACATTCTTACTTTTTTAGGTTGAATAATATTCTATTGGATGCATATAACATATTATCTTTTTCTTTTTATCCATTTATCCATCCATAGACAATTAGGTTGCTTTCATATATTGACTACTGTGAATAATGTTGCAATAAACATGGGAATATACCCAAAAGAGGGATTGTTGGGTCATATGGTAGTTCTATTTTCATTTTTTTTTTTAGGAACCTTCATATTGTTTTTGATAATTGCTACACCAATCTACATTCCCACCAAGAATGCACAAGAGTTCCCTTTTATCCACATCCTCATCGACACTTGTTATCTTTTTTATTTTGGATATTAGGTGTGAGATGATATCTCACTGTGGTTTTAACTTGCATCTATTTATGATTAGTGATGTTGAGCATCTTTTCAATATACTTGTTGGCTATTTTGTCTTTGGAGAAATGACTATTCATGTCATTTGTCCATTTTATTTATTTATTTATTTATTTTGAGTTGGAGTCTCACTCTGTCACCCAGACTGGAGTGCAGTGGCCGCTCCCGGCCACCGCAGCCTCGACCTGCTGGGCTCCGGCGATCCTTCCGCCTCAGCCTTCCGAGTAGCCAGAATTACAGGCATGCGCTACCTCGCCCGGCTGATTTTTTGATTTATTGTAGAGATGAGGTCTCGCTGCCCAGGCGGGTCTCGAGCCCGCGGGCTCAGGCAATCCACTCACCTCAGCCTCCCAAAGGCGTGGGATTACAGGCTGAGCCACCGAGCCGGGCTCATTTGTCCATTTTTAATTAATCAGTTTACTTAGAAGTTTTTTGCTATCAAGTTATGTGAGTGTGTTTCTCATATCTTTTGGATATAAACCCCTTATTACATATATGATTTGCAAGTATTTTCCCATTCTGTAGATTGTCTATTCATTGTATTGTTTCCTTTGCTGAGCAGAAGCTTTTTAGTTTGATATAGTCTCATTGTCCATTTTTTATTTTGTTGTCTGTGCTTTTGAAAGTTTCATAGCCAAGAAAAAATTACCAAGAGTAATGCATAAAGCTCTTTTCCTATGTTTTCTTCTAGGAGATTTAAGGTATTATGTTTTATATTTAAATATTTAGTCCATGGTTAATTGATTTTTGTGTATAGCATAAGAGTCAAATATCATGTCTTGCATGTGAATATTCAATTTCCCCAACATTTGTTGAAAATACTTTCCTTCCCCATTGTGTATTCTTGGTGCCCTTATCAAAGACCAATTGGCCGTATATCTGTGGATTCATTTCCAAGCTCTCTTATTCTATTTTATTGGTATATATGTCTGCTTTTATGCCAGTACCATACTGTTTTGATTACTGTAGCTTTGTAATATATTTTGAAATTGGGAAATGTGGTACCTTCAACACCACTTTGGCTATTCAGGATCTTTTGCAGTTCCATAAACTTTAGGATTATTTTTCTATTTATGTAAGAAAACTACCATTGGGATTTTGATATGAATGGTATTCAATATGTAGATCACTTTGGGTGGTAAAGACAATTAATTAATATTAATTCTTCCAATCCATTAACATGAGATCTTATCATTTATTTGTGCCTTCTTTAATTTATTTCCTCAATATTTTACAGTTTTTTAAAAATTTTTTATCTTGAAGATGTGGGGTATAATTCAGGATTAGGTATACAAATGTTTATTATGCAGGTACCCTTGTTGATGAGGTGTGTACCCCCTCCCCTGGCAGTTTCCCACTAGTGCCAATCCCTTTCTTTTAGTATTATGAAAATCGTTCAAGGTCCACTTATGAGTGAGAGCATGCAATACTCAGTTCTTTGTTTCCATGATAGTTTAGTCAGTAGTCTATAATATAGTTTTCAGTGTTCAATTCTTTCACCTCTGGTTTAGTTGATTTGAAAGTATTTTAATCTTTTTGGTGCCTTTGCAAATGGGATTACTTTCTAAATTTTATTTTGGGATAGTTCATTGTTAGTGTACAGAAGTACAATTGATTTTTGTATATTGATTTTGTATTCTGTGACTTTACTGGATTATTAGTTCTAAAAAGTTCTTTGTGGTGAAATATTTGGGGTCTTCTGTATATAAGATCACATCATTGGCAGGCAGAGATAATTTTACTTATTTCAGGTTTGAATGGCTTTTGTTTGTTTCTCTGCTGGCCTGTGTTTATTGCAGCATTATTTACAATAGCCAAGATACAGCAACTTAAATATTCATCACTAGATGAATGAATAAAGAAAGTGTAGTATAGACACAATGGAATATCATTCAGCCTTAAAAACAAAAGAAATCCTTCTACTTGCTGCAACATGTATGAACAGTAAGGACATTTTGCTATGTGAATATGCCATACATAGACAGAAAATTACTTCTTGATTCCATGCATATCAAAAATATTGAATAGTCAATTTCACAAAAAGCAGAGGAGGAAGGTGGTTACCAGAAAGCGGGGGAGGGGGAAATTGAGACAAGTTGTTCAAAGTTTGCAAAGCTTTTGTTATATAAGATTAATAAGTTTTAGAGATTTACCATAGAACATAGTTCCTGTAGTCAACAACATGGTAATGTATACATAAAAATTTCATAAGGGAATATTTTAAGTGTTTTTCATATATATATGGTATGTGTGTATATATAATTTATATAAATATATTAAATTATAATATATACATATAATTATGGTATATGTGTGTGTAAATATATATAATTTATATATAAATTGAGTGGAGGATTTGTTTATGATCTTGATTGTGGTGATGGTTTTAGGGGTATATACTCATTTCCAAACTCATCCAAATGTACAACTGTTTTTTCCAAATGTACAACTGTTTTTATATCAATCGTATCTCAGTAAAGTGGTCTAAAAGCATTCTAGGTAGGAGGAATAAATTATAATATTCTATACCACTGTAGGATGACTATAGTTATCAATAACACATTATATAGTTTTAAATGGTTAGAGAAGGATATTGATACTCCCAACACAAAGACACAATAAACACTTGAGGTGATGAGTATGCTAATTATCCTGACTATACATTATATGTATTGAAACACCAATATATACTCCATAAATATGTGCAGTTACTATATGTCAATTAAAAGTAAAATTAAAAAGAAAAGAAAACATTCTTACTAACAATGGATAAATTTTACTGTATGTGAATTATAGTTTAATAGTTTTTAAATCCTAATTTTAAAAAGGATCATCTGTTAGAGATGCATATATCTAACGTTTTGGATTTGCTTCACAATATTCAGGTAAAAGGGGAAATAGGATGTGTGGATAAAATGGAATTGACAAATTATTGCTAAATATTAAAGCTGGATAATTGATACATGGGAACTGATATGTTTATTATACTTTTGTGTATGTTTGTCTTTTGCCATAATAAAAAAGTAGAAAAATGAATGAAAGAAAGCATATCCTATTAGTAGAATGCCAAACCAGTTCTTCTGAGCCTAATTTTTCTTATAGTAACTACCTTTAAGAACTTGAACTAACAGTAGGCAGGCTTATGAAGTGTATAATTCAATATCCTAGCTTCTAGGACCTTACAAATGACTTAAGAAGATAAGACTCATCTTTAAACAACTCTAATGCAAGGCACCATTCCAGGAATCCAAAGATTTAGATCCGTTTTAGGTATAAGTCCTCTGGTTATCTGCACATGCCTAGGAACCCTGGGATACTAGGCCATAAATAACTGTATGTGGAAAGGGCATTTCCCCACCTTCTACAAATGCCAGGTCATTTGAATGAGTATAAAAATAGGCCTATGCTTTCTATTCTGACAACTATCTACCAAATACATAGTCTAAGTCTACATTAGACCCAATGCAATCTCCATATCCACAGTGCTGCAAATTTGAGAGGAAAAGCATTTGCCTTCCCTTCTGTGCTGAGAGTTAAACTGTTTGTGTTAGCCAGTCCCACTTCTATAGAGACAAACATAACTTTTATAACATAAGGAAGTCCTTTTTAAATCAACAATCTGAGGAGCTGAGTAAAGATAGAGGTGATAGTATTCCAATGTATGTCTTGCAACCATCATTTTGGATTGGACTGCTGGTGAAGCTGGTGGTGATAAGGTGATGTGTATATGTTTATGTGTGTTCTTCTATTCCACACATGAAAATTTAAGTAGATAATGTGTTTTACCATCTCTAGGAGAGAAAAGCAGCAGCAGTGGTGCTGATGGTGAGAGTGTCATCAGTGGCATTGGAATGGGGAGGGCACAAACTTCGAGGAATTGAGAATTAACTGCCCATAGGTGGTGGGGATAAGAGGAGGCTGGGCTACATTGGTTGGTTGCAGTAGAGACCTATCCTCAAGAAACTTAAACCAAATAGTTGATCTGCTAAGGCAGTAGCAGAGATATAAAAAATAAATTGCCACACTGAGAACAGAAAAATTAACCAAACCCTGATTAAGAATTGAAAATAGATGGGGATAGAGACACTCAAAATGTGTCACTGTGCTGAAAGTAGAGAAGAAATAGGGTGGAAGGGCTCAATTCCCTGTCCATGAAAGACTTTTGGGTTGGAGTATGAGGGCTAAACTCTAAGAAGCAGCTATCCCCCTGGAGCAGGGACCTGTTTAGATATTAAATTGACAGAGGGAAATGAAAAACCATCTTTCCTTTTTCATATCTCCAATATTTTATTTTATTGCAATGGTATGTTTTATATATTTTGAGTGTAACCCTGGCTTATAAACTATAGGTTTGAGCGTCAGAGAAATTTAAAGCAACAAGAAATCACTTCTTTTTTGGAAAGAAGAGAAAGGGTTTATGAATCATAAAAAATGAATACAGTCCTGAAGCATAACATAATAGTGTGATGGTGTGATAGCTGGAACCAAGAGAATGGATACATTCTGTGAAATAGAGTATAATAAGGGAAGGTTGTAGACTCAGAGGGCTGAATTTTGATTTCCATCATAAGAAGGTGAAGAGGGAAAGGATAGTGAGAAAGAAAGAATGGAATAGGTAGACATATTATAGTATTGTGGAAGCCGAAAATTAGAGAGATCCATGGATGGCTGGTAAATGATGCCTAATGCCATAAAAAAAAAAAGGTCAAGAGCAGTGAGGAGGGAAAAATGCTCCATGACTAGCCAGCTTTTGACTTTGGAGAAGCATACATATGTTTCTGCTATTTAGTTTTTGTTTAATTGTTCTAGAATCTCAGGCAAGGTAGTATAACTGTTACTGGGAGATCTGTGGTAACCAAAGCTCATGGGCTTGCAAGTGGAGTGGATAAGATATTACCTGGTTTCCTTCTCAGATCTAAGGATAGAACCTTGAGCCTAAAGAAATGTGAGGCACTCTCAGAGAGCACCAGGGACTGTTGGAGAAAGAGGGCTCCTGGTACAAGAATTAAACAACTCAAAGCAGGTTTAATTCAACAAAACATGTCTCTCGAAACAACTAAATAGTTTTGTGCCATAATGTACCTCAGGTAAAATTCCCTGGTTGAAGAAAACATTCTTCCTCTGAAGTTATCCTTCTTTTTCCTAGACTGCCTGCACTGCAAAGACTGCACAGAGCCAGGCTGTATGTAAAGCTTTAAAGAAACACACTGTTAACAACAAAATGCCTCTGTGTGACAGAGTGAGGGAAGGATATAGACTAAAACGGTAGATGAAGAATGTGCCTGATCTCTGGAGTTTTTCCATGATGCAATCATCCCCAGTCTGTAATCACCCTCAGTGATCCCCTCACCCCACTCACACCACTTTACATCAGCACCTTCCTATTTAGCAAAGATCCCCATTTCTGATATTTTGTGGGGGAAAATTATCTTCCATTTATCTGTGCAGCCCTGCATGTACCATCTATTAGTCCAGAAACATAAATGGTGTAAATCCTTTTATATCTGACTGCACCACCTAATTATTCCTCATTTGTTTTTATTCCCTCTCAATTTAGCATCATCTGAAAAGTTGGAAATCATGTTTTCATATCATAATTAGGGCTCTAAGAACCTCAGAGAAACTGGTGAATACACATGCCTTTGTTTTTCATTTTAGTGGAGAATTTTAAAGTGAGAAAATAAATTAGTAATAAATGATATAATAGAGTAAAATGAAAGTTTATGGAATATAGATGAGAAAACATGACAGAGCAACATGGGGAGAGAAACTTCCAGCATTAGAATGCGAAAGCCAAACCCCAAAGTGAAGCTATCAAGTAGATCAGTATTACTGCCTCTTTTCTTTCCTGATGAGAATTACCTTTAGATGTTCCACTCTGTACTTTGGAGTATGCCTAGGGATGCACGATTTTGCTAATTGCATAAACATATTTTCTTAAATATGCACAAGATTTATTTTTTATAGGACAGCAATCTAAATAAAATTAAATAACAGTGTGTACGTTGAAAAGACATTCTACTACTGAGAGAACAGAAAGAATCCATAGATCTAAAGGGTAAAGGAAGGAGGAAGTGGGACCAAAGCAACCTGGTGAAAAGTTCTTAAAATTCTTACTGTTGTTATTTCTATAATCTTCCACAAAATAATACCTCCTTGGAGCAGCCTCTCCCAGGAATCAGTTAGCTTTTCTTCAGAACTTTCTTCAAGGTTCATTTCCAGGACTTTCTGAAGTAACTTCACCTGAGTGTAGGTCATCTAGAGATTTTTCTTCTCTATATGCATGTTCTCTTCTTTATTCTTCCTGCTTCAATAAGTCCACCTAAATACGATTTTTCTGTATTATAAGATTTGAATCTGTACCACTAGGTATTTTTGTATGTATTGTTTATGTAAGTACATGTATATGTATTTGTCCTACATACTATAGTAGCTAAAAATCTCAAGGGTAGAGATGATGTATTGGTCATGATAAACTGGGTTATGGTCTTGTAACAAACAACACTCCCAAATCAGCAGCTTAACAGAACAATATTTATTTCTCACTCACATTTCATGTGTATTGCGGGTCAGCAGGGGGGCTCTGCTCATCTTTTCTCACTGATCTAGGTTGATGTAGGTTTCCAGATACTTACTGTCATAATCTCAGAGGGAGGAAAAACTGAAACTGGAGAATTAGGTTCTGACTCTTAAATTTTATGTCCCTAAGCAATACATGTCACTTATGTTGAAATTTTACTGGCCAATGAAATTAACAGTCATGCCTAAGTTCAAGAGTGGGAATATTTTATTGTCCTTTAGTGTAGATAGAATCTCTATCTGTGAAAATAATACAGTATATTCCAAATGGTATTTTCCATCATTATCTCTTTTCATAGAACTACTAAGAATTCCCTGCACACAAAGATCACCAGGGTACCGAAAATTACAGCTAATCAGCCAAAGAAATAATTTAGATTTTTTTTCTATGAGACATTACTATCTACTTGATCCAAAAGTCTGTCTGTCAACTCTTTGTGCCCACTGGCATCACTCTGTGAGATTCTACTGATCCATGTTTCAGTTCTGTGCAACTAGTAACAGACACACAAAAGCAAAGTGAAAGTCTAAATGTACATTGAACCAGAAGAAATAATGATTCCGTGAATTTTGAACTTATTCTCTCCCTCTTTTAAATAATTAAGCACAGAACACCAAAAACATGGGCAAGGAAAGCAAAAAATAAACAAGTGGCACTACATCAAACTAAAAAGCTTCTGCACGCGAAGGAAACGATCAATAAAATGAAAAGGCAGCCTATGGGTTGGGAAAAAGTATTTGTGAACCATATACCTAATAAGGGGTTAATATTCAAAACATATAAGGAACTCACACAATTCAATAGCAAACAAACAAATAATCCAGTTAAAAATAGGCAAAACTGGATGGAGTTGGAGACCATCATACTAAGTAGACTATCACAGAAACAAAGAACTGAATACCACATGATTTCACTCAGAAGTGGGCCTTGAACATTAGTCACATTAGCACGAGGGTGGGATCCGCAGTTACTGGGCACTGCTAGGGGAGGGAGGGAGGGAGGAGGGTAGGGGGCGCATGACAACACAAAGTATACTTGGTTCATTACTAGGGTGAGCAAGGGCCAGTTAAAAGCCCAAACGTCACCTGCATGCAGCCTACTTATGTAGTTAATCCTCACTTGTACTCCACATTCCTATAATAAAATAACTTTTTAAATAAGCAAATAACTCAAATAGGTATTTCTCCAAAAAAGACATAAAAATCTCCAGCCAATATATAAAAAGGTGCTGAAAATCACTAAGCATCAGGGAATTGCAAGTCAAAAAACCCAATGAGATATCATCTCACACACATAAAGATGGCTATTATCAAAAAGACAAAACATAAGTGTTGGTGGCAGTGTGGGGAAGGGAAACCCTTGTACACTATGGAAATGTAGATTTGTGCAGCCATTATGGAAAACATTATGAAAGTTTCTAAATAAATTAAAAGTAAAACTACCGTAGGACCCAGCAATCTGGCTTCTGGCTATGTACCCAAAGGAAGTAAAATCACCACCTCATAAAAATATCTGCATTACTTATACATATATATGTACTAAATATTATTCAGCCTTAAAAATGGAGATAGTGAAATTTTCAACATGGATGAACTTAGGGGACATTATGCTAAGTGAAATAACCCAGACGCACACATACACAAAAATAGTGCATGATCTTACAAAACTTAAAAAATAAAATAAAATGCACAGAAACAGAGAGTAGAACATTGGTTACCTGCAGAGGTGGGATTGGGATGGAGAAAATGGGGACATGTATGTCAAGGGGTACAAAGTTTTAGTTATATAGGATAAATTAGTGTAAGGAACTAAAATACAGCATGAGGACTATAGTTAATAATATTGCACATTGAAAATTTGCTAAACAGCAGATTTTAAGTAAGTTTACCACAAAACCAAAAAGAAAGGTACCTATGTGAGCTGAAGAATATGTTAATTTACTTTACTGGTATTTTTAAAACATTATGTTGTGCACCTTGAATTTATACAATACAAGAAAAAAATTATCAAAAGAATGTTAATAAATTTGTACAGTTACAGAGCTTGATCTTTGAACTTTAATATAGTGACCATCTTTATTCTATGTTTTAAAAAACTTTTAATTGTTTAGATTTTCTTTTCCGTAACTCCATATCCCTGAATGCTTTGTGCCTTGCTCTAACAGGCCTAGAAATTGAGTTCAGCAGTCTAGCCAACACCCAACCAGAGCTGCTGTCATCAGGAATTATTTTCAAAAAGGGAGAGCTGTTAGGTGAGGGAAAAAGGGCTATACTAAGAATTTGCTAGAAAAAGTTAAGTCACAGACCAAATAGAATACTAAGGACAGTTTGAGGAAGCAACATGAGCAAGCAAGACGTGTTTTCTTTTCACTGGAACTGGCGGTAATCAGCAGTATCAAGAAAGAGAGATGGGGAGATCACAAAAAATAGAATAAAACATCCCACAATTTTAGTTTGGCTTGTTTCAGCATTAGCTTTGCATCTTCTGAATATGATGAACTCAATCTCATAATCAATGCATTTTTGCTGAAAATATTTGAAAGTTCTGGCATGAAAACACGAGAATCTTATTTTGGAAGTGTTGAAACCATTCAAGATACTGATACCTCAAGCAAAAATGTCAAAAAAAGATCTCTTATTTACCCTTGGTTTTCTGCGAAGTTTCTGTCTCTGGTCTTGTACCAGTCCCTCCACCTCAGGGTCCCTGGAGGGGGCTTGAAAACATGGACTGCTTCTGAGAGTCCAAGTTCTGCCTTCGTAACCAAACGCACCTGCAAGGCTTGCGTCAGCCAGTGCAGGCTCTGGGCACAACAGGGATTCATGTGTCAGAACTGACATCTCCCACAGTTTCTGCAGTCTTGGCTTTCAGCTGCCCGCGATCACAAACAACAGTATTGGCCATTGGAGGTTAGCATCACTGAGGTGACTGCTGCTTCCTGTCTTTTGAAGGGAAGGCATAAAAAAAATGCAGCTCAGCTGAAAAATCCTTGCCATCAGGTAAAAAGTAGATGGATGCTTTCTGGAGAGATGCCAGAGCATTCATGTTTGAAACCAAGAAAAAGAAACACACACACACACACACACACACACACACACACACACACATACATTTTCCTTTTTTAAAAAACTACTCCCACCCTCCAATGTTTGTATTCAATCATGTTTTAGGCATTTTTCTTACTTGGGTTTGAGATTATTTAAGACTGGAAAATTAGGACAAAACTTTTCTTTTCTTTTTTTTTATTATTATTTATTTTTTATTATGCAGTTGCGGGGCACAGTTAAGGGTTAGGTATACAATTGCGTTTCATTAAGGCACCCTGTTGATATGGGGTGTTTCCCCATTCCCAGACAGATATTTGCTACTGTTAATCCCATCTCCCTCCCCCCACCATATTTTCCCCAGTATGTCAGTCATTTTCGTATAGTATTGCATTGGATGTTTAAGGTCCATTATATGAGTAAGAACATGTGATACTCGGATCTTTGTTTCTGTGAGAGGTCACTCAGTATTATAGACTCTAGTTCCATCCAGGTTGCTGCAAAATTCATGATTTTGTTCTTTCTTATGGCTGCGTAGTATTCCATCGTGTATATGTACCACATTTTTTTAATCCAGCCTCTTTTGACGGGCAGCATGGCTGTTTCCAGGTTCTTGCTATTGTGAACAATGCTGCGATAAACATGCGTGTGCAGGTATCTTTTTTATAGAGGGATTTGTGTTCTTCAGGACAAAACTTTTCAAAAATATTTTGTTTAGAAAGAACATAGTAATGATCTTTGGTCAAATACTTAATGGTATAGAATCACAAAACCTTAAAGCTGAAAGAAACCTTGACAGTTATGTGATCCAGTCTCTCCATTTTACAGGGAGAAATCCAAATTCCAGGAGGTGAAATAACTTGTCAAAGATAAAACAGATTGGGAGTAGTAGAGTCAGTAGAGGAACTCAGAACTCCTGACTTCTTTTTTAAAAAAACCAACAAGATCATTTCAATTGACATGTAATATTTTACATACTTCCCGCCTCCCGGGGCCCCCGGCGCTCCCGCCCCCCGCGGCCCGGCGCCCCCGCCTCCGCCCCCCCGGCGCTCCCGCCCCCCGGCGCCCCGGCGCCCCCGCCTCCCGGCGCCCCGGCGCTCCCGGCCCCGGCGCTCCCGGCCCCCCGGCGCTCCCGGCGCCCCGGCGCTCGGCCCGCACAGCTCATCACACCCCGGCCTGAGAGGAGATCCACACAGGTCGGCTTCAAGGAAGGTCTGCAGGGATTTCTGCCAAATCTCCTGTGTCTGAGATTGTGCTGCTGGCTCGCGTGGGGCTTCTGTTGCCTGCTCGGAGGCAGGCAGCCATCTTGTTCCTGTCTGGCCCCCCCCCCTCTGGGGCGAGCAGATGAGATAGCACCACCTGCTGGCGACTCAAGGTAACAACACCGAAACAGGAGAAATAACCCTGATAAAGACATAGACCAAATGCTGAAGGAAAGCTGACCTGAGCTGTCCTTCAAAACATATCAGGGGCAATTGACTCTAACTGCAAACTAATTCACCGCTTGAAAAGAAAACTACAAATCAGACCTGAAAGGACATTGGACTTAAACGAAAGGTCTCAGAGTGTGCTTCATTGATTTATTAGTTTAATGACTTAATTCTATTCCTACAGTATTGTTCCCTTTTTTCTCTTTTCCTTTTTTTTCTTCTCTTTTTTCTGTTTTTAAACCATGTCTTTGTGTAGAGGAACAACACACCAATAAGGTGGTTGGATACCCGGTATGTTAGCATCACAATATGTTTTATTTGTGGTTGTATGAGAGTTGGTTTGACAGTAGCTGTGGTCCATCATTTTTAGCTGTTTTAGTATAGACCTCTCTCTCTATTTGTTGGCACACTCTTTAGTTTCCCCCCTTACTTCTCTATCTCTCCACTCCCCTCTTAACCCACTATCTGCTCCATTCTCTCCCCCTGCTAACCACATTTTATTACAGGGAGTAAACCTACAGCCCCACTGCACGGACAGACTCCAGGGCAGTGGGAAGTGGGTTCCACATTATCCACACGCCTGTCAGCGAACAGCAGGACCTGCAGACAGTTTTTGAATCACAGCTCCCCCTTTAAATATATCTCAAAACTGCAAAAAGGACCACCCCCAACCTACAGTGCAACTTCAAAATTGAACAAAGTAAGACGACATACATAAAGAATGGGGATTGAATGAACAGAAGTAAAACCAGTCCCTTTACCCCTGAAAAACAAAATTAAAGAAGACGGTGACGTGGAGGGAAGGAAGAAGTGGGGAAGGGGAAAAAACCGCACAAATGAAGAAAAACCAAAAGAAGAATATAGGGCTTACACAGACCCCTGGGAGATCAGACAATGAGAAAACAGATTCTGGAACACAGACAATGAAGACTCCCCAGAATGACTGGCTACATGCAACAAACCCAGACATAAAAACATTAATGGAGAGAATTAAAAAAATTGAGGAGAGACAAGGGGAAAAATAGGAAGGAGCTGTTGTCAGAAATGACAGCAGTAAAGAATACTGTGAGGGAAATGAACAACAGACTAATAAGCATGGAAAGCAGAATCAGCCAAGCAGAAGAAAGAATCTCAGAGCTCGAAGACCAAAACACAGAACTAACCCAAACTGTCAAAAGCATAGAAAAGAAGCTCAAAAAGACAGAACAAAACCTGCAAGAGATGAATGATCACTTCAAGAGACCAACCTGAGAATAATTGGGCTTCCTGAGGCAGAAAGAGAAACAGAAGCCACACTGGAACAAACATTCCATGAAATCATTCAAGAAAACTTCCCTCACCCAGTAAAGATGAAAAAATTCAAACACAAGAGATTCAGAGAACCCCTGCAAGACAACAAACGAGAAGCCCAAACCCCCACACACATAATAATTCGCCTAAACAAAGTAGCCATGAAAGGAAAAATCCAAAAGGGCAGCAAGAGAAAAAGGCCAGACTACCTACCAGGGAAAACCAATCCGAATAGCAGCAGATTTATCCACAGAAACCCTTCAGGCCAGGAGAGCCCGGAGCCCTATCTTCAAAGTACTAAAAGAGAAAAAATTTCAACCAAGAAAACCTACCCAGCTAAACTAAGCTTCATTAGTGAGGGAGAATTAAAATCTTTTCCAGACATCCAATCCCTAAGAACCTACGCTGCCCCCAGACCCCCGCTACAAGAAACACTCAAGAAAGTACTGAACACAGAAGAAAAAGAAAAAAAACATAGCATTCTTCACAAGAGTACAGGCAAAAAATTAAAAACACACCTGAACCAACTCCAAAACCCAAAGAAAGACAACAAATAAACAGTAACAACTCTGTAAGAACTTTATGACAGGGATCAACTCTTGCATTTCAATTATTAGCCTAAATGTGAACGGACTAAATGCACCACTGAAAAGACATAGATTGGCAAAATGGATAAAATATCATCAGGCAACAATCTATTGCCTTCAAGAGACTCACCTCACTAGAAAGGACACCCACAGACTCAAGGTAAGAGGATGGGAAACAGTCTTTCAGGCGGGAATACAAAAGAAAGGAGGAGTAGCCATCTTAATTTCAGACAAAATATCCTTCAAACTATCAAAAATCAAAAAAAATACAGAAGGTCACTACATAATGATAAAAGGTTCAATCCATCAACAAGAAATATCTATCCCAAAAATATATGCACCCAACATAGGTGCACCAACCTTCTTAAAGCAACTTCTTGGGAAAAATAAAGAAAGATATTGACTTACCACTATCATAACTGGGGACTTTAATACCCCACTCACAAACCCCAGACAGATCAACAGGACAAAAAAACAGCAAGGAGATCCGGAACCTCAATGTGACCTTGGACCAAATGGACTTAATTGATACTTACAGAACACTCCATCCAAAAACCACAGAATACACATTTTACTCATCACCACATGGAACATATTCTAAAATCGACCACATCTCGGCCATAAATCAAGTATAAGTAAATTTAAAAGGACCGAAATTCTACCAAACACCTTTTCGGACCACAGTGGAATAAAAATAAATTTGACAAACAAAGTCCCCCAAAACCCCCCAAAGACATGGACACTAAACAGCATGATGCAAACAACTCCTGGGTCAATGACGAAATCAAAACAGGGATCAAAAGATACCTGGAAACAAATGAAAAAGAAGAAACATCTTACCAAAATCTCTGGGATGCCCTGAAAGCTGTAGTAAGAGGGGAATTTATATCCCTACAAACACACATGAAGAAAATGGAAGGAACAGAAAATTTACAATCTAACAAGCCACCTAAAGAAGCTGGAAAAGCAAGACCACAAAAAACCCCAATTTCAGCAGAAGAATCCAGATCACCAAAAAAAAAGCCCAAATCCAAGACATAGAAGACAAAAAGATAAATTTAAAAAATCAATGAAACAAAAAGCTGGTTCTTCGAAAGAATAAACAAGATCGATGGTCCCCCAGCTAGACTGACCAAGAAAAAAGAGAAAAAAATCAAATAAGCATAAACAGAAACACAAAAAATGAAGTCACATCTGACCCCGAAGAAATACAAAAGATCATTAGAGACTACTATGTACACTTGTATGGAAACAAACTTGAAAACCACAAGGAAATGGAGACTTTCTGACATCACACAATCTACCTAGGTTGGAACAAGAAGAAATTGAGTCCCTAAATAGACCCAAATTTCAATCAAGGAAATCGACTACGTAATAAGAAAACTTCCTACAAAAAAAAGCCCTGGTCCAGATGGCTTTCCAGCAGAATTCTACAAGACATTCAAGGAGGAGCTGATACCAATCCTACTGAAGGTATTCCAGGCGATAGAAAAAAATGGAACCCTCCCCAAATCATTTTATGAAGCCAACATCACACTGATAAACCAGGTAAAGATCCAACAAAGAAAGAGAACTACAGGCCAATATCTTTGATGAACATAGATGCTAAAATTCTCAACAAATCCTAGCAAACAGGATTCAACAATACATCTCAAAAAACATTCACCATGACCAAGTAAGCTTCATTCCTGCATGCAAGGCTGGTTCAACATTCGTAAAACCATAAAAGTAATTTAAAAACATCAACAGATGTCAAAACAAAAACCACATGATCATATCATTAGATGCAGAAAAAGCTTTTGATAAAATCCAGCACCCCCTTTTTGATAAAAACCCTTGAACATCTAGGCATACGGGGAACATACCTCAAAATAATAAAAGCCATCTACGAGAAAACCCACAGCCTGCATACTCCTAAATGGACAAAAATTTGGGAAACCCAAATTCCCCCGAAAACTGGAACTAGACAAGGATGCCCACTCTCTCCCCCCCTGTTCAACATAGTATTGGAAGTCCTGGCTAGAGCAATCAGAGAAGACGAGGCAATCAGAGGTATTCAAATAGGAAAAGAGGAAGTCAAGTTATCTCTCTATGCAGATGATATGATGGTGTACGTTGAAAACAAGAGAATCTGTTAAAGGCCTCCTTACATTGATAAAGGCCTTTGGCAAAGTCTCAGGATACAAAATAAATGTGCAAAAGACAATCGCATTTCTCTACACCAATAATAAACAAACAGAAACCCAAATAAAAAACACAATTCCATTCACAATAGCCACAAAAAAAAATGAAATCCCTTGGCATCTTCCTAACCAGAGACGTGAAAGACCTTTACAATGCAAATTACAAAACACTGCTCAAAGAAATCAAAGCTGACATGAACAAGTGGAAAAATATCCCATGCTCATGGATCGGAAGAATCAACATTGTGAAGATGTCCATCTTACCTAAGGCAATCTACAAATTCAATGCAATCCCCATTAAATTACCAATAACATTCTTCTCTGACCTAGAAAAAACAACACAGGAATTCATATGGAAACACAAACGTCCAAGAATAGCCAGAACAATCCTCAGCAAAAAAAACAAAGCAGGGGGTATCACAATACCAGACTTCAAACTTTACTATAAGGCTACAATCATCAAAACAGCTTGGTATTGGTACAAGAACAGGCATATAGATCAATGGAACAAAATTTGAGATTCCAGAAGCAAAACCTCAATTCCTCAACCAACTCATTTTCGACAAAGCCCCCACCACCTACCAATGGGGTGAGGAGAACCTATTCAGTAAATGGTGCGGGGAAAAACTGGTTGACCACATGTAGAAGATTGAAACAGGACCCCTATCTATCCCCATGCACAAAGGTTAACTCCAAATGGATCAGAGACCTAAATGTAAAACCTCAAACCATAAGAACATTAGAAAAGGAAGGAAATACTCTCATGGAAATCGGAACGGGCATCCAATTCCTGTAAAAAACCCCGAAACCCACAGGACTTAAGAGACAAGATAGACAAATGGGACCTTATTAAACTGACAAGCTTCTGCAAAGCCAAATAAACCATCAAGAGAGTAGGGAGACAGCCTACAGACTGGGAAAAAGTATTTGCAAACTCTAGGTCTGACAAAGGCTTAACATCCTGGATCTACAAGGAACTGAAACGTCCTGAAAAGAAGAAAACAAGCAACCCCATTATAAAATGGGCAAAAGATATGAACAGACACTTCACAAAAGAAGACATTCGAGCAGCCAACAAACACATGAAGAAATGCTCAACCTCACTAATCATCAGGGAGATGCAAATAAAAACCACACTGAGATATCACCTAACTCCAGTCAGAATGGCAATTATCAACAACTAAAAAAATAACAGCTGCTGGAGAGGCTGTGGTGAAAAGGGAACACTTCTACACTGTTGGTGGGAGTGTAAGCTAGTGCAACCTCTGTGGAAAGCAGTGTGGCGATTCCTGAAAGCTCTAAATATTGACCTTCCTTATGACTCTGCAATCCCCCTACTGGGAATATACCCTGAAGAACAAAAATCACTCTATAAAAAAGATACCTGTACACGTATGTTTATCGCAGCGTTATTCACAATAGCAAGAACCTGGAACCAACCATGCTGTCCATCAAAAGAGGACTGGATTAAAAAATGTGGTACATATACACGATGGAATACTACGCAGCCATGAAAAAGAACAAAATCATGGATTTCGCAGCTACCTGGATGGAACTAGAGTCTATAATACTGAGTGACCTCTCACAGAAACAAAGATCAGAATATCACATTTTTTCACTCATATAATGGACCTTGAACATCCAATGTAATACTATAAGAAAATGACTGATGGTACTGGGAAATTATGGGGGGGGGGGATGGGATTAACAGTAGCTAATATCTATCTGGGACTGGGAAAACACCTCTTATCAATAGGGTGCCTGAATGAAACGTAATTGTACACCTAACCCTTAACTGTACCCTACAAAACGATAATAAAAAATACTGATTATAAAAAAAAATATATATTTAAAAAAAAAATATTTTACATACTTATGGGTACATGTAATATTTTGTTACATGCATAAAATGCATAATGACAAAAGTCAGAGTGTTTAAGGTGTTCATTATTTTGAGTATTTATCATTTCTATGTGTTGGTAACAGTTTAAATCCTACTTGGAAATACAACACATTGTTGTTAACTATAGTTACTTTGTTGTCAAACAAGACGTTTTATATCTTTTATTTAATGGTATGTTTGTACCCGTTAACCCACCTTTCTTCATTCCTCTTTTCCACACACCCACCCCTTCCCAATCTCTGGTATCTACCTGGTATCTTTCACAAGATCACCTGTTTTAGTGCCCACATGAGAATGAAAACATGTGATGTATGTCTTTCTGTGCCTAGCTTATTTCACTTAAAATAATGACCTCCATTTTCATCCATATTGCTGTAAATGACATAATTTCTTCCTTTTTTTATGACTGAATAGTATTCTGTTGTGTGTGTGGGTGGGGCCAAAACAAAAAAACAACTGGAATTATGTTTTGGAGAGTGGGCCCCTTGTAGTACAGGCCTCCCCTGCTAAGTAAGTATTCTAGGAACCAACCCATGAACATCAGTGTACTCGTGTTGTTGCGAGAGGCTGCATCTGACTTCAGTGAACCTTTTATTTTTTTAGATTATTTCAATGCGTTTGACCATTTTATTTTGGGTGATGTATAACCACACCTGTCCACACTGTACTGAGTGTTCCACAGTTTTTGACTCAAAGCAGCATGACCCTCATGCCCCACCCTCCCTATTCACCCAATATTGCCCTGAGTAACTTTTTTTGTTTTTGTTTTTTTTTTGCTTTCCTGAATGTGGAAGAGGTGAAACAATAAACAGCAGAAGCACTAAAAATCTTTAAAATTAACGAATTCAAAAACCGTTCTGAGTAGTGGAAAAAGCCTTTCAATAGGGGCATTGCATCAAACAGAGAATATTTTGAAGGTGACTGAAATTTAAATAAGTAAGTATAAATACACATATTTTTATAAATAAATTCTGGGGTTTTTTTTGCATCCTCCACAAATCTGATTCCAACTTTGGAAGATTATGACTCTGGCAGGATCTCACATTTTCATCAGGCTGACTAGGTGGGTGGCCAGATATCTAAGGCAATTCTTATTCCAATGACCATGTTTTATTATTCCCAAACTGATATTCTTTATAAATAAAAAAGTATGTGTTTTTTTGCTTGTTTTTGAGTTGCAGTCTCACTGTCACCCAGACTGGAGTGCAGTGGCATGCTCCCGGCCACTGCAGCCTCGACCTGCTGGGCTCCGGCGATCCTTCCACCTCAGCCTTCCAAGTAGTCAGAACTACAGACGCGTGTGCTACCACGCCCGGCTAATTTTTTTTTTTATTATTTGTTGTAGAGCCAAGTTGCCCAGGAGGGTCTTGAACCCATGGGCTAAGGCAATCCACTCTCTTTGGACTCCCAAAGTGCTGGGATTACAGGCCTGAGCCACCGAGCCTGGCCAAAAAGTACATTTTATTGGATTGTCTCCTGGTGAGGTGAAAGAGTCCTTGATTGCTCTCACCATGTTTCTTTGGAGAATCAAAGAGTTGAACATCAACAGAAGAACTTCAGCTATTCTTCGACAACATAATGATAGAAGTGATATCCATTGTAAACAAATTCTAATAAAAAATTACAAATTAAAAATTTTAACATTATCCATTTGATTTCAAGAAAGTAGTTTGCTTCATTATTTAAGTGGTTGAAATAATACATCTTTTCTCCTGTTCTTAACAACCCACCTCTTACATAAACTGAGGCATACTATTGAAGTTGTAAAGTTTATGAAAAAGTGAAATTATTTGAGGAAACAAGATGAACATAGGAAGGTTACATTAGCAAGTAGTATTGACATATCATTTAGAAAGCGGCCCAAGTTCAAATTATTATACTCCCTCTTACTAGCTATGTAAACCTGCTAAATTATATCATTATATCATTTATCTGAGCCTCATTTTCCTCATATGTTAAATGATTATATAAATGCATTGCTCTTAGCCTTGTTGTGAGGGGTAAATGAGAAATATCTGGAAAGAATGTGACTTTTGACTTGCTTCTGTAATGCTTAATATATGCCAGGCACTCTTCTAAACCCTTGACATACATTGATTCACTTAATAT
Organism: Cephalopachus bancanus; assembly: GCA_027257055.1. Taxonomy (NCBI): domain Eukaryota; kingdom Metazoa; phylum Chordata; class Mammalia; order Primates; family Tarsiidae; genus Cephalopachus; species Cephalopachus bancanus. Next base: position 385,185 of record JAPVLO010000675.1, on the reverse strand, counting down.
CCACAGCAGCCCCACAAAGCAGATATTATTATCATTGTCCCAATTTTACAGAATGGTAAACTAAAACCAAGTGAAGTTATGTACCTTACCGAAGGTGACACAACTTGTATGTGGTGGAACTAAGATTGGAACCTAGGAGATCTGGCTGTAGAGTAAGTGCTCTTAATCACTCCTAGTTGTGGTAGCTCTTCGTTTCCATTTCCTTTCCTTTTTTGTCATTTTCTTTCTGTCAAACCGCAGTCACTTATTTATCCATTCAAAAATTACTTATGGAATGCTTATGTCTTATCTGTATAAGGTGACAGGTAGCTCCTGCCTTCAGGAGACTTACTCTTAACCTGTCATTGACCTCAACTACTTTTCATTCATTGAATAGGAAAACATTTTCCTTTGACGTCTTAAATTGGGTACTTTGATGTGAAGACGTTGTCATGGATTTAAAGGCAAGGCTGTCTTCCAAATTCAGAAAGGCCCACCTTAGATGTAATACTCTGTTATCACTGTCTTGAAATTCTTAATAATTTTATCCTTGAACTTGTGTTTTATAATTGAAGTCCCAAGGGCCAATGGAGCATGAGTAACTAAGGAGACATGTGCAGTATGTGTGTCCCCTGTTCCCTGCTTCTCTGTTCACATATTGGCATTAGAGATGCCTCTATGAACACACAATTCCAGTGGACACATAATATGGGGGAGTTCAGTGAAACACAAATCAATTATAAGATAAGTCTGTTATATCTGCAATTAAGTAAACAGGAAAGTAGAGGCTGCTTGTTCCAGATAGACAGAAAGAAAGGATTGGTTTTCTAAGAAACATGCAAAACAAAGGAATTCTGTCATATCCTTTCTCACTCCTATTACTTATTTAACCACTTCCACTGAAAACGACAACATAGATGGAAAGGGGAGAAAGCAACCCATGTTTTCTTTTCCTTTCAATATTTTCTTACTCATCAATAAGCCAAAGGTAGGGAGTATTGATACATGTGCTCATATCAAGAAGTGAAACAAAAACATTTGAGTTAGTTTTGTGCAGCATTTCTGCTGCCTTGGTAAAAGCAAATATATATGCATATATGACCTATGAAATATAAACTGTGTAATTTCATTGATTCTGTAAACAAGTTAAACATTCCTATGTTTACATCAAAATCTGGCGTTGTACAATGTAAGGATGAATGGTAAAATACATGTGAATGATTAACATTTTAAATTTTGCTTTATTCATAATAGCATTTAATCATAGATTAATTTGAGAGAAACACTGTAGAAGAAAGGCAAAGCCCTATATTTTAGTACCTTGAATGGCAGTTTTTCTGCTTTTTGAACAGGGGTTTCCACATTTTTGTTTTTAATTAGGCCCCACAAATTACAGGTAGCGTTTCTTAAGGGTAAAAAACTGCAAGGAGCATACAAGTGAGCTGCTTGGCTAAAATAGACCAGGAAACAACAAGTGACTGGATTGGAGAGAAGAAGATGTGAGCAAATAAATGGAGGACTTTGTAGGCCAAGGTGAAGCAATAAATTTTATTGAAAAGCAAAAGAGACCAGCACATGGTTGCACAAAAAATTTAAATATATATATATATATATATATCTTTATGACATATTGTGATACATTCAAATGATGTTGTTTTAAACACTGATATAAATGCAAACATTTAAAGAAGCAAGCAAACAAGCCAATAAACAGTCAAGCAAACAGCCAACAAAGTGGTACTTTAAGTTCTGGAATGGTGGACAGGGTATAATAAAATTGAGATGAACTGGAGTCTGGGACAATAGGTGAAAGAAGGTTGCATTTGATAGAACCATCAAAATATTAAAGAGCCACTTAAGATCTAAGAATAAAACCGCAGCAGTGGGTCCTTTAATCTTAGAAAATCCATCATTTCACAGTTAGAGCCTTTCCTTTAAACATGGCTATTACCTAAGGTGACCTCTGTCCCATCTTTTCTCAGAAAGGTCTCTTCTTGGAAGAAAATGCATAGTTATCCTTTTATTATTTTTTAAATGGACAGGTGGACCCTTCACTGTAACAGCTCATGGAATGGAAGCTTCTCTTTTGGCTACAGTTCTTGGGCAGAGTATGGTCAAGATGCACGAGACCCAGTGGACAAAAGACAAACACCCAGATATCAATATCTGATACCTGCAGACCAAACATGGTGATGTTTGTCTTTCTGTCTTGTCTGGTTATCTCCTCCCCTTGTTGTCTTATTCATGCTTGAAGGAACAGATGCTATTCACGCTGTAAAAGTAAGCCTCTTGTCCTCCTTGCTCATCAAACTCAACTCATTTCCCAGGTGCTTGCTCTGTGGGTAATAGGTGCACTTAATAAAATGGCTATTGCTCCAGAATGACAGAAGAGCATTCTGCAGAGGTCAGTAACTTCGGGCCACGGCTTGTGTTAACAGGGACTGGGGCAATGCTTGTAAGGAGTAAGCATTTTGTTATGACTGTAGCCTGATTTCCAATCTTGTTCCTTTCCAACTCCCCCTGGCTCTGAACATGGAAGATACTTTCCTTCCACAGGCAGCTTTATGAAGAGTGAACTCTCTAATTTATTTAGCTTTTCTTGTGCCAATATCCTAATAGTTAGACAGCAACTCTCAGTAAGTGGTTGATTACATTCAAGCAAATACACAGCTGAGCAATTAAGTGCATTCACTTGCACCTTAGCAGACCTGAGGTGGTAGGATTATCTCATAGAAATAATTATGGCTGCTCTATCCAGCCTTTCTGTGGTATGGGAAAAAGTGGCTCTTGAAATTGGCTTTGGGTCAAGTGGGCTGCTGCCTGGTTGTTTCTGACTGAGATGTATTGTTCTTGTTGTTGTTGTTGTTATTATTGTTGTTGTTGTTGCTTTAATTAGGTTTTCACTAAGTGTCATGCCAGTCTTTTGCAAAATGGACTCTTTCCAGCTGAGAACAGGGATCCCCATGCCCAGTATAGACTTGGTAAATTAGGTGGTTTTGTATATATTATGTGGGCTTTAATTTTCAAAGACTTGCTTGCAAGAATTTCTTTGGGAAACATCACATCATTCTTGTGGAATGAACAATCGAGAAGTAGGAAAACACCATATCCCAGCTCTTTCACTAATCAGATAGGTGACTTGAAGCAAGCCACTAATGTCTCAGTGCCTCAGTTTCCCTTACCATTATCACCTATCTTATATGATTGTTATGAGATGCAAATAAACAATGCATAAGAAAGTAATTTATGGACTGCTGACTTTGTGAACATGGTGTAAACACGTTCAAAACTCTTGGGTTTAGATCTTACTCTGTTTAATGGATGCAACTAGTTCAACAGAAATAATTTGTTTATCTAAAGAATTTTGTTCTGTAGGAGTGTGGTGAGATTAACCAGGACCGGATACTGTAATAATAACTATAACTTATTTATTTATTTATTTATTTATTTATTTATTTATTTATTTTGAGTTGGAGTCTCACTCTGTTGCCCAGACTGGAGTGCAGTGGCCGCTCCCGGCCACCGCAGTCTCGACCTGCTGGGCTCCGGCGATCCTTCCGCCTCAGCCTTCCAAGTAGCCGGAATTACAGGCATGCGCTACCACGCCTGGCTGATTTTTTTTATTTATTGTAGAGATGAGGTCTTTCTGCCCAGGCGGGTCTCGAACACGCGGGCTCAAGCAATCCACTCACCTCAGCCTCCCAAAGGCGCGGGATTACAGGCTGAGCCACCGAGCCCGGCTAACTATAACATATATAACAGGAAAATTGAATTGTGGGAGGGGAGACTAGCATTTTTAAATGCCTCAGTGACAGTCATACACACTATTATCTCTTTAACTGCCCACAATAACTCAACACATGATTTGCATCAGGATCAAACTCCCTTGGCTACTATAGGAAGGCACAGAAAATCTGGCTACCTCGGAAACATATTTGATATTAGAAGAAAGAATTGGCTGAGGTAATAACAATGAAGAACTGCTTCAGTATCAAGGAAATAATTAGTAGTATGGGGGAACCCCCAAAAGACAGAATTATTTTTGGAGGGTGCCCCCCTTGTAGTACAGGCTTTCTGCACTAGGTAAGTGTTCTAGGAATCCGCTGTCATCAATGTTCCAGCTAGCGCTGTTGTGAGAGGCTGTTTGGCTTCTGTAAAAAAAAAATTTAGAGATTATTTCAACACGTTTGTCCATTTCATGATGGCTGATTTACACAAACAACCTGCCCACACCACGCTGAGTGTGCAGCAGTTTTTGACCAAAAACATCATGACCCCTGTACCCCATTTTCCCTATTCACCTGATCTTGCTCTGAATGACTTTTGTTTCCCCAGATGAAAGAATTTCTCAAAGGGAAATGTTTTGCTGATGGAGAAGAAGTGAAAAAAAAAAATAGCAGAAGCACTAAAAGACATCAAAACTGATGAATTGAAAAACGGTTTTGAGCAGTGGAAAGGTGTATTACATCAAATAGAGAGTACTTTGAAGGTAACTGAAGTCTAAACATGCAAGAGTAAATAAATTTTGGTTCCCCCTCATATGTATAATTGGTGATAATACCTACAATTTCTAAAAGCAGCACAGTATAAGCGGGAGCAGTGGGGCCAAGGATGAACAAAAACAAACTGGTGGCAAACCATCCGTGGGATAAAGATAAAAAGCAACTAGAAAAGTGATCTTAAAATAGTTCATAACAAGGTACATTAATTGTACTTAAGAGTATTGTCTGCTAGTTACTATATTCCTATTAATATACTCATGTTTATAAGTTGAATGTGACTGAATGTATTAGCTTTGATCTAAATAAAATATAAGCATATATATTAAGTGTTATATCCTCATATTTCTCAGTTATCCACACACAGCCCTGCTGTATCTCATTTACCTATCTAGGGTCAATGTATGTCAATTAGTCAAGGTGAAATTGTAATGTCTGCAGGCACTGGACTCTTTCTACAGGAATTGCATGGCACTCCAAAGTACAATGTACTCTCTTAGTCCTATGAGGCAAGTTTATTGTGAGCAAACACCAGTCTAGAGAGAGGGCCATGGAAAGGACCCCATGAGAAATCCAGACTCTTCTCTTGGCAAATTTTTTAGTTTTTTTTTTTTTTTTTTTAAGAAACCTAGGTCATTGTGTCTATAATGTAATGTTAATAATTAACATATAAACTATTAAAACTTTGTATTGATAGTTAATCAATTAATATGTAAATAGCCTGGCACATTGTAGGTGCTCAAAACAGATGAATACATGGTTTCTATTGCTATTATTAGTAGTATAATCCTTCTGTTTCCTTTTTTTTTTGAAAATTGATAATCATGAAATTAAGTGCATTCTTTATCAATTTATATAATGCTCAAGTGCTTCTTTTAGTTTTCCATAATTGTTAACCAGGTCAATAAATGAATTCATGTCAGAAATCTGGAACTCAGGCACAAGACATCAGGGTTTGCATAGTTCATTTCTAATAGACAATTGCACATTAATGCAGTGAGAAGTCATTGCTCTACAATGCTTAGATCTTACAGCAGAAAAATGCGTTACACTTAATTATGAGAAAGCTCTTGAAAGCTGCATTGGGATCAAACCCAAATAACTACTGTCATTGTTTCATTTCTTCAAAGATATACACACTGATTATCTATATAGGTTGCAAGATACTAGGTAAAGGGACTGAGACATACAGATTCAGATATGGATCCTGCCCTGGCCACTAGCTCCCTAGCCCTCACTCAGTCAGCCACTCACATGCCCACTCACTCACCACCACTTACACAAATTTTCCATACACTCACTCATTCACACCGGGTCTCACATAGTCTGATTGGCTCGATCACCATCTTCCTGACCTCTCCACTCCTGATTTTGTAATGTTCCTTTTAGTTTCATGATTTCTTATGCACATACATGCTGACAGAGTCAAGAACAAAGTTACTTACTACATGTGCCTCATACATCTGACATACATATTCCTTATCGACATTAGTTCCTGAGCCAGAATCTCCATAAGTGATGTACCAGACACCCTCTGAATCCCCTACAAATATTATTAATAACAGCCATTACCAACAAGCCTTTGAGTCCCCTACAAATATTATTAACAACAGCCATTACCAACAAGATTTGAGTAAACCAACCCATTATTGTTTGATTCTATAAATTTCAACATAGGCGCCCCCTGAGCTCACCTAATCTCCAACTTTCTGCCTCCTATGCTGTTTTATGCCATGTTGTGCAGACAGCCCCAGTTGATAAAAGTGTGATTGAGTGGAGTAGAAGATGAGTGAAACTGGGAACAAAACTAAGAGAATCCATGCATCTGGTAGTCCACATGCCTTGTGGCTCCCACTGAGGCAGCAATCCATGACAATAGAAGTAGCTGTGGTGGTCATGTATAGAAATTTCAGAATGACTCCTGTGTACTCCAGAGTGACACGGAAGTGGCTATAGGGTAAACCTAAACAGAAAGCATTTTAGACAATCTCGGGGAGTTTCCTGGAAGTGGAGTAATCTGTAGCCTCAAAAGTAACATGGTCATAGCATTAATCAGCACCAGGCCCAAAAGAGACTTTTGAACAGGATCAAAATGCAAGATTTCCTAAGTAGCATTACATGGTCCACCACCTACTTTTAAAAATTACATTTCTGCTCTTTATTTTCATAATGTAAGTTTTGGGCTACTCCAATCTACTTTTTTCTTTATAATGTTCATTTGCGAACATCAGTGGTTAACCTTGGCATAGGAAGCTCTTTTAACTGCTTATGAAATACATACTGATTGGGGGAAAATGGCAGCTGAGTCAGTCAGACTGTGCGAGTCCCTGTGTGAGTGAGTGAGCGTATGGGAAATTTCGTGTCTGTGCTGGTGAGTGAGTGGGTGTGTGAGTGGCTGACTGAGTGAGGGCTAGGGAGCATTGCCACAGCGTCTGGACTTGGACTCTAGTGATTCCCAGGATGCAGAAGCCAAGCGCCATTTTCTCTTTCTTCTCTTTCTTTTTCTTTTTTTTTTAAATCAACAAACCCTACCTGGCAAGAAAATGCTGGGAAAGACTGTCTAAGTGGGGCTCGTGAGTGGGTGGCCAGGTCCTCTGTGCAACAGCAGATGCTGCAGCTTCTTTACTTTGTCCCTGGCTCTTCCCGGGTCACAGAAGTGGAGCACCATTGTTTTTTCAAAATGGGCAGAATTTTTCCTTCGGAAAAGTGGCAGAGAGACACTATTGCCCCAAGCACTCACTCACCATTGAAGCAGGAGAGAGACTGCTCTGGGTTTTGCCTCATCATTTCAGCACCTTTCAGGGCACTGGAAGGGGCTACAGACAGAGTCCAGAGGCAAGTTCCCACAGAAAAGGACAAGAGAGGCACCCCACCACCATATTGAAGGCGGGGCAGGAAAGTACTCCGACTTACTAATTATGGACCAACAGATCTGATCTCTGTGACTGGTGGATCAACTGCTCAGGGTTTTATCATGGCCCAAACAGAATATCCAAAGAGCACAAACTTCAGAGGGACCTGACAAGTGCTGAGTTCCAGGCGCCCACCCCTACCCTGATCCAGCTCTGGAAAAAAGGGTGTGGCCAGAAAAAGAGGAGGAAGAACTCCAAAGAGATTAGTATTTGTTTTGGAGTGTGTGTGTATGTGTTCAATTGCTTTTGCATTGGTTTCTGCTTTGCATTGTCATATAGAATGGTAGTGGTGAGTGGGTCTCAGGGAACACATACCACAATAAGTGAACATTTTAATTTGCAAGTGGTATCTGATTCCTAGCGCCCCATTCCCCACTTAATTCAAATATCGAAAACTATAAGAGACAGCAAAGCTTCCCACCCACCACCCTATTTCAAAATAGAACAAATCCAGAGCCCAGATCAGGGAAGAATAGAGGTCTGAGCAAACTTCAGAAGTGAAAGCCTCTCCCACTGACACTGAATAACAGAACTAAAGAAAAAAACAAGAGATCTGTCACAAATGAGGAAAAGCCAAAGGAAGACCTCAGGCAATTTCAAGTATACCAAAGACAAAACTCCTGAAAAATCAGACCTTGGTGCCCAAGCCATGGAAGTCACCAAAGACTGTTCCCATAATATGACAAGGAAATAAATAACAAGATGACAAGCATGGAAAGCAGAACTAATCTAGCTGAAGAATGTATCTCAGAACTTGAAGACCAGAACAATCATTTAACCCAATCTGTAAAAAACATAGAAAGAAGACTCAGAAAGAAAGAACAAAGTCTACAAGAGATGTGCAATTATATCAAGAGGCCGAATCTATGCCTGATTGGTATCCCAGAAGAAGAAAGAGAAATGAAGAACAATTTAGAGCAAGTATTCCAGGAAGGAATCCAAGAAAACTTTCCCCATCTCACTAGAGATGTGACCAGTCAAGCACAAGAGATACAGAGAAACCCCACAAGACATCAAATGAGAAGACAACACCTAGACATATAGTAATTCACCTATGCAAAGTAGGCACAAAATAAAAAATCCTAAAGGCAGCAAGAAAGAAAGGTCAGACTACCTACTGGGGAAAACCAATCAGAATAGCAGCAGACCTATCAGCAGAAACACTCCAAGCAAGAAGGGACTGAAGCCCTATATTCAAAGTCCTCAAAGAAAAACAATTTAAACCAAGAATTTCCCATCCAGCCAAGCTCAGCTTCATCAGTGATGGAGAATTAAAATCCTTCCCAGACATCCAATCCTTAAGAGATTATGCAGCTTCCACACCAGCTCTACAGGAGACACTTAAAAAGGTATTAAGCACAGAAGAAAGAAGAAAAGATTGACCACACACTTCCCAAGAGAACAGCAGAGCACAGAATCAGCAGAGAATACAGTGCAACAAGAAACTTGAAAACCCACACATACATTAACCCCAAAAGCCAAAAGAAAACAAGAAAACAAAGGAAAAACTTTCGAAGAACCTCATGACAGGGAAAAACATTCATATGTCATTAATCAGCCTTAATGTGAATGGACTGAATGCACCACTGAAAAGACACAGAATGGTGAACTGGATAAGAAATCATGACCCAATTATTTGCTGCATCCAGGAGACTCATCTCACTTCAAGGAATACACACAGACTCAAGGTTAAAGGTTGGAAAATGAGTTTCCAGGTGAATAGATCACAAAAGAAGCCAGGAGTTGCAATCTTAATATCAGACAAAACAACCTTTAAGCTATCAAAAATTTAAAAAGATGCCAAAGGACACTACATAATGATAAAAGGTTCAATCCATCAACAAGAAATATCTATCCTAAACATATACAACCCGACACGGGCACCAGGATTTATAAAACAACTACTAAGTAAACTTAAAAAAGATATTGACTCTAAAACTATTATAGCTGGGGATTTGAATATCCCACTGACAGTCCTAGATAGATCATCGAGGCAAAAAATCAACAAGGAGATCCAGAACCTAAACTTGACACTTGACCAAGTGGACTTAATGGATATCTATAGATTATTCCACTCAACAACCACAGAATATGCATTCTACTCATCACCACATGGAACATACTCCAAGATTGATCACATCCCTGGCCATAAATCAAGCATAAACAAATTCCATAAGGTTGAAATCTTGCCATACACATTCTCTGACCACAGTAGAATAAAAATAAATATCAACGCCAACAACATTTCCGCAAAGCCCACAGAGACATGAACACTAAATAGCATGATGCTGAACAACTACCAAATCAACACTGAAATCAAAGGAGAAATTGAAAGATTCCTGAAAACAAATGAAAATGAAGAAACATCTTACCAATATCTCTAGGATGCCTTGAAAGCAGTTCTCAGAGGGGAATTTATATCTCTACAAGCACACATCAAGAAAACGGAAAGATCAGAAGTTGAGAGCCTAACAAATCACCTAAGAGAACAGGAAAGAGAAGACCACCAAAACCCCAATTTTAGCAGGAAGAATCCAAATCACAAAAATAAGAGCCCAATTATGGGACATGGAAGACAAAGATATCATAGAAAACATCAACAAAACAAAAAGCCAGTTCTTTGAAAGAATTAACAAGATTGATGGATCCCTAGCCAGAATGACCAAGAAAAAAGAGAGGAAAAAACCCAAATAAACACAATCAGAAATACAAAAAATTTAAATCACAACTGACCCTGAAGAAATACAAAAGATAATCAGAGATTACTATGTACACCTCTATGGAAACAAACTTGATAACCCAAATGAAATGGAGGACTTTCTGACATCACACAACCTCCCCAGCTTGAAACAAGAAGACATTGAGACACTAAATAGACCAATAACAACCCAGGAAATTGACTCTGTCATATGAAAACAACCTACCAAAAAAAGCCCTGGACCAGATGGATTTCCAGCAGAATTCTGCAAAACATATAAGGAGGAGCTGATACCAATCCTACTGAAAGTATTCCAGACAATTGAGAAAGATGGAATTCTCCCCAAATCATTTTATGAAGCTAACATCACACTGATACCCAAACCAGGTAAAGATCCAACAAAAAAGAGAACTACAGGCCAATATCCCTTATGAACATAGATGCAAAAATCCTCAACAAGATTCTAGCAAATCAGATCCAAAAACACATCTCAAATATCATTCACCATGACCAAGTAGGCTTCATCCCCAGGATGCAGGACTGGCTCAACATTTGCAAGACCATAAATGTAATTAAATACGTCAACAGATGTAGAAACAAGAAACACATGATTATCTCATTAGATGCAGAAAAAGCTTTTGATAAAATCCGGCATCCCTTCTTGATAACCCCCCCCAAACACCTAAGTATAGAAGGAACATACCTCAAAATAGTAAGTGCCATCTATGATAAACCCACAGTTAACATATTGCTAAATGGACAGAAACTGAAAACATTTCCTCTGAAAACTGGAACAAGACAAGGCTGCCCACTCTCAACCCTCTTGTTCAATATTATGTTGGAAGTCCTAGCCCAGGCAATTAGACAAGAGAAGGAAATCAGGGGTATCCAAATAGGAAAAGAGAAAATTGTTATCCCTCTTTGCTGATGATATGAACCTATACTTTGAAAATCCAAGAGAATCTGTCGAAAACCTGCTCACACTGATAAAGGACTTTGGCACAGTCTCAGGGTACAAGATAAATGTGCAAAAGGCAATTGCATTCCTCTATAACAACAACAAGCAGGCAGAGACCCAAATAAAAAGCACAGTCTCATTCACACTAGCCACAAAAAATGAAATACCTCGGCATCTTCCTAACCAGAGAAATGAAAGACCTTTACAATGAGAACTACAAAACGTTGCTCAAAGAAATCCAAGAAGGCACATACAAATGGAAAAATATTCCATGCTCATGGATAGGAAGACTCAACATTGTTAACATGTCCATCCTATCAAAGGCAATCTACAGATTCAGTACAATACCCATTAAGTTACCAATATCATTCTTCTCAGACCTAGAAATGACAATACAGAAATTCATATGGAAAAACAAACAACCATGAATAGCCAAAACAATCCATAGCAGAAGAAACAAAGCAGGAGGTTTTACAAGTCCAAACTACAAACTTTACAATAAGACTACAGTAATCAAAATAGCCTGGTATTGGTACAAGAACAGGCATATAGACCAATGGAACAGGATAGAGATTCTGGAAGCAAAGCCTCAATTTCTCAGCCAACTCATCTTTGACAAAGAGTCCAACAACAACCACTGGGGAGAAAGAGAACCTATTTAGTAAATGGTGCTGGGAGAAAATTGGCTGACCACATGGAGAAGATTGAAACAGGACCCCTACCTATCACCATATACAAAAATTAACTCTGAATGGATCAAAGACCTAAACGTAAAACCTCAAACTATAAGAATCTTAGAAAATGCAGGAGATACCCTTATGGAAATTGGAACTGGCAACCAATTCCTATTCAGAACCCTAAAGACCAATACCTTAAGAAATAAGATAGACAAGTGGGACCTCATCAAACTCAGGAGCTTCTGCAAAGCAAAAGAACCCATCAAGAGAGCAGAGAGACAGCCCACAGAATGGGAAAAAATATTTGCCAACTGTATATCTGACAAAGGCCTAACATCTAGGATTTACAAGGAACTCAAATGCGCCAATAGGAAAAAACAAACAGCCCCTTTAAAAAGTGGGCAAAAGACATGAATAGACACTTCACAAAAGAAGATATACAGGCAGCCAACAGACACATGAAAAAGTGCTCAGCCTCACTCATCATCAGAGAAATGCAAATCAAAACCTCACTGAGACACCTCCTAGCCGGGCTGGGTGGCTCAGCCTGTAATCCCACGCCTTTGGGAGGCTGAGGTGAGTGGATTGCCTGAGCCCGCGGGTTCGAGACCTGCCTGGGCAACTTGGAGAGACCTCATCTTTACAATAAATCAAAAAATTAGCCAGGTATGGTAGCGCATGCCTGTAGTTCCAGCTACTTGGAAGGCTGAGGCAAAAGGATAGCCGGAGCCCAGCAGGTTGAGGCTGCGGTGACCGGGAGCGGCCACTGCACTCCAGTCTGGGTGACAGAGTGAGACTCCAACTCAAAAAAAGAAATACCTCCTAACCCCAGTAAGAATGGCTATGATTAATAAAATAAACAACAGATGCTGGTGAGGATGTGGAGAATACACTACTGGTAGGAATGCAAACTAGTGCAAACTCTTTGGAAGACCGTGTGGTGATTTCTGAAAGAACTAGAAATTGACCTTCCATATGACCCAGCAATTTCCCTATTGGGAATATACCTGGAGAAACTCAAATCATTCTACAAATAAGATACCTGCACAAGTAAGTTTGATGCAGCTCTATTCACAATAGCAAAAACATGGAACCAACCATGTTGCCCATCGAAACTGGACTGGATAAAGAAAATGTGGTACATATACACAATGGAATATTATGCAGCCATAAAGAAGGACAAATATATGGAATTTGCAGCAACTTGGATGGATTTGGAGTTGATCATACTCAGTAATTTATCACAGAAACAAAGAACTGAGTTCCATATGTTCTTACTCATAAGGTGACCTTGAACAATTATAATGCTATAAGAAAGCATTTGGCAGTAATGGGAAACTGTCAGGGAGGCGGAGTGGGATTGGCAGTTAAGGGAAACTGCTAGGGGAGGGAGGGGCATACCTCATTAACAAGGGTACCTGCATAAACAATGTTTGTGTACCTAACCCTGAATTGTACCCCACGTCTTTATAATGCTAATAAAAAATAAAATAAATAAAAAGAAATACATTTTATTACAAGAAGAAAAAGAAAATTGTTCTTTCTTTCTTGCAGTTGTAAAAAGGCAGACAATGCATTAAGAAAACTATATTATAAGTGTTACTTCTGACTCAGTAGTCTCAAGATACTCAGACTTTAGAGAGTGTTGCTATGTTTTATAATGAATTCTGTTAGCTTATAAAATAAATCTGTAAGTGTAATTCCAATTGACTTTTTTACAAGTTTGTTGACCTGGTATTAATAATTGAATTGGATTATCTGTTTTATAAAAAGTATAAAAGTATGCGAGAGCTCTTCCTTAGAACAGAAGGAATCTTTGGCAGCACACTCAGAGATTAAAAAAAAAATTATTGTTTCAGGTTGGATTCCCTGGGAAGCAGACAGAATTTTCCATGTAGGATGCTTATTAAGGAGTGCTCTTCGGACCAACTCCTCTGTAAGGTAGGGGGAAGGAAGCAAGGTTGAATAGATGGGAAGTTTGAGCTGTGATGCTAGCTTGACAACAGCCTCAACCAATCTGATCCCAAGAATGTCCTTTCTGAGTTGCCTTGTGTTTGCCAGGCCTTTCTACTCCCATGTAGTGAGTCTCTGGATATGGGCCACCAGTGTTGGAGCTAGCTGAAGCTAGCTCATAGTAGCTCCTGTGAGCTGATTGTGTGCATTGGTTCACACTTTGCATTCAGTAAATTTGGTCATGCCGGTACCTTGAGATCGGCAATGAAGGGAATATTTACATCACGGAAATTGGAAATCAATGAGCAAAGGTTATAAATCAGGGTTTATTTGTTTTATTGAAGGGCCAGTTAACTATTTACTGGGACATAATTGCTACTATGAGGTTTTGAGTGAGGCCTCTCTCTGAAATTGGGACTGAGACTGGAAGGCTATATTCTGAAAACCCTTCCAACAGCTGGGGCTACACAGTGTCCACTACAAATGGTGTTAAATATGGGGAAGTAAATTGAGTAAGGAACAGATGACTGGATATGGTGAGCCCACACTGAGCTCAGGTAGGAGCTGGCAAAATAAATAAAATTAACCTCCTTTGGCAACTTGATGAGGATTATTGATACCTCTGGGTTACACCTCTAAATAATTGGGAACTATGTCATTAACAAGTATTTTTTCAAGAAAGCCACTGAACTTTTACAAAAATAGATAGCATGGATTTGGGTTTTTGTTGCTATTATTGTTTTCTTGTGGCTTTTGCCAAATTTGGTATGGGGATGTATTTACAGTATAGTCTGCTACCTGAGCTCAAAGACCTGAAGAACTGTTTCTGCATTTTAAAGTTGACTGGGTTAAAATCAGAATGTAAATTGAGATGAGTGGGTTTTCTATTCTTTAAAGATAGTGAAGGGCCTTGTCACTACAAATGGACCAGATTTTTTACCCTTGGTTAGTAGGTTGTCTTTCTTCATGAATAAGGAAGCTGCCACGTCTCTGACAGATGAATACAGGATGGACTGCTCAGTGCAGTGGTGTTAATGTATTTTCACTTTCAAATGCATTTCTGGTCTTCTCTTGTAGTTTTAACATATATTTTAGGCAGAGTACAGGAATATGAGAACACCAACATTAAAATGGATGTAATTGACAAATAACATACAACAGCTGCGGCATGTACTCTGAAGAAACATTTTCGGTAATGTGGGCGGATATGCTCGTATGCCCCAATTGTGAATCTTAGCACACACTTTCAAGATGGTTGCTTGGAGTTTAGACTACAGTTGGTGATCTTGGTGAGACAAGTCGAACCCATTCTGTAGAGAGGAAAATGTACTATAAACTTAAGTTTAGCCCTTAGATTTGATATCTTCTTTCTACTCGGTTAGCATCACAAGTAATTTGTAATATCACTAACAGGATTCCGCTCTTACATGTTGGGAAATCCCCTAAAACTCTCAATGTTTTAAACTGTTGCCTGTCAGTATTCCAGTTCCTGGGAGAACATGCCTTTCAAGTCAATGTAGAGATTCCCTAAGAGTGTTTCACAGTTTTTTATTTACACTCTTGAAAATAGAGGTGTCTTAATGTCCAATAATAGTAATATTTTATTATGTGCTAGGTACTGGTTCTATAAATTTTATACATCAACTTCTTTATTCTTATAACAGACCCATAAAGTAGGTACTATTGTTATCATCCCTATTGGTCACAGAAAGTTTAAGTAAGTTGCCAAAAGTTACACAGTTAATGAGTGATGGAGCCAAGCTTTGAACCCGGGAGTCTCTTTTCAGAGCTTAAACTCTTAACTACTATGCTATAGTGTGTATCAAAACAAATTTACTTCATAAACTACATGTCCTCATTTTTTGCCTGTCACAAGAACCCAGAAAAGTCCCTGCCCAAAATTATACACTAAGATAATGGATGGTGATATCAGTTTGGATGTCTATCACCTCCAAATCTCATGTTGCAATTTGATCCCCAATATTGGAGGTGGGGCCTATTTGGAGGTATTTGGGTGAATTGCTTGGTGCCATGCTTGCAGTAATGAGTGGGTTCTCGCTGTATTAGTTAATGCAAGAACTGATTGTTAAAAAGAGCCTGGTACTGTCCGCCTCTCTTGCCTCCGCCTCTGTCACCATGTCGATGCCTATTCTCCATTTACCTTCTGCCATGATTGGAAGCTTCCTGAACCCCTCACCAGAAGCAGATACTGGCACCATGCTTCTTGTGAAGACTACAGAACCCTGAGCCAAATAAACCTCTTTTCTTTAAAAATTACCCAGCTTCAGGTATTCCTTTATAGCAATGCAAATGAACTAAGATAGATGGAATATGAATGACGCTCAGAATCGAATTGTCACACAGCTAAGCTATTTTACCCCTGTGCCATAGAAGGAAGGTTAACCAAAAAGAGTTTACCATCATGTGAGATGTAACTCTTAAGTTATTTTGCTCTTCTTATTGAAAAACTATGTCTACTACTGCATTCACCAATCACATGCTATTGGGTGTTAAGTTGTCTTTTCTTGAGTAGGAGTTGAAAAAGAAGGAAACGGTGGATTGTGAGTGGCAGTGTTTCTCCAAATTTCGTGTAAAAATGACGATCTAACTAAATGCAATTCTGATTCTGATAATTTGAGATGGAACCAGATGTTCTGCATTTCTGCCAAGTGATCTGTTGGTGCTGTGGATCTCCAGACTACATGTTGAATAGCAAAGGTACAGAGGATGGGGGTACTCTCTCTAGAATCCTGTAATGATGTTTGTTAGAAATAAAGGAAAGCAATTGTACCAGGGACTATACAATCAACTGCACAAAAACAGGATGAGGGAAAAATTCTTAGGGGAAATACAAGTGAGGAGACATGTAATGCATTTCAGTTTACTGTAATTATTGTGTGATGTCACATGACCATCATGATAAGCAAGAGGAGAGATTTGGCACATCACACCTAAAGTCATGTATTTAGTTCTGGCTAAAAACCAAGAGTGTAAATGTTCCACTTTCAACTGTAAGAGTCTATAATTATAATGTTTAGGGTGGGCATTGTGTTTTTCACATGTTCTAAACAGGAAAACATAACAACTTACTATCAACTTTTCATTATCTGTACATAACTAACCTACTCTGTGAATATCTTCCAGCAATGCATTTATCCTGCATTATACTTGGGGTTGCTTTCTCCCACCATCACATCTGTTTGTGTGTGTCTCTGATCATGAATTAGTTTTAATATTATCTGAATCAAATCTCAAAGTCTTTGTGTGTGTGTATATACACACACACACATATGTATGTATACACACACACACACACACACACACACACACGCACACACACACATATGTATCTGTTTAAAAAGCTATAGGTAATCTTATGTCCTTGAGCAATTCCTGAAACTTCAATTAAGATCTTAAAATCTGTCTATTCTGGATTGAATAAGCAAAGGTATATGCTTGATTTATTAAATGTTTTTGAATAATTTTAACTCAACTTTAGAAAAATATTCTGTTCCTAAGAATGAAAATTTACAAAGCTGCTATTTTGACAGGTTCGGTGATTTAGAAAATGAGGGATTGAATTGGTAAAGAAGCCATATTTCAGAGACACGCCCAAATTTGACAGCTCACCTGTATCAGGCTGTCATTCAAAATGTTAACTGAGAAAAGCAATTAACACTTCACCTGTATGGGCTAACATGTTTATTCATTAGAAAGGTTAAAAACTCATTTTGTATTTTATGGAAGATTATGCAAATAATAGAAAGCAATTAAGATGTTTCTTGCCCAGATGTCACTATCAATTTTGAGGCAGATTCCTATAGATTGAAGATGAGCACGGAGCTGACTTAAAGGGAAGTTAAGAAATATAATCAAGTGTATATAGGATAGAAAACTGCTGGTTTGGGAATGTAAAAAAAACAAAACAGAAAAGCAATACAAACTCTGATCTGTCTGAAAGGTCTGAAGACAACTTCTTACCACTTTAAAATAAGGTAAGGCATGTCAGAAAAAGCTTGAGGAAAGAGCTAGAGAACTAGGCAGGCAAGCCAAAAGGTTGACAGCATGAGCCTCCAAGTGAATGTGAATGAGGCTTGGGTAAAGAGAGACATCGAGAAGCAGTGGAACAGAACCACTGAAGTGCAAAGATAGGAAGGGAAAATGTGTCAAGGAAAGCTTCAGGTACCCATGGCATAAGTGATTTCAAGAACTCTTGAATCAGGGCAGATAAGTCCTTGTTGCTACAACCATAGCTTACAGAAAAGCTGGAGACAGTTATCTAACAACTGCCTGGAGTGCCCGAGGAGACTGAGAGGAACACTTGAAGAAGGAGGTCCTATAACCAAGCTGCGTCGAAGTCGTGTCTGAGATTAAAAACAAACAAAACAAAAACCACTCTTCCAAGCTAGACTTTTGTTTTATTTTTAAAGTTCAAAAATACTGGATGAAATCACACACTTCTGTTTGCCTCTGTTTTCCAGGAAGGGCATTTTTTACACAGAAATAGTTTTTCTCATTTTCATTTCAAATTAGTAATGTTCCTGACTCATTACCTAGGTATTTATATTTTCATATTAGCATATCTAAATATCCATTGAGTTTGCCATTGGAAGGGACTAGAGAATGATTCTGTGAGTTTCCAGATTTGATGTTTTACTTCCTGGAAATACCAAAGGTTATATTCTAGTTCATGAAATGCACCTCCTAAGTGCAGCACTTTAGATCTCCTATTCTCAAATCAGGTTATCCATTGGAATCACCTGGAGAGCATTTTAATGATGCTGTGGTCCTCTCCTTAATAAATTTTCGTTTTATTTCTCTGGGGCAAAGCCAGGGCTTTGGCACTTTTGAAAAACTCTTCAAATGATTTCAGTGTGCAGCCAGAGTCAAGAACTTCTAGTTTAGGTACAGTGGGAACATTATCGAATAAAAGCATATTATACTACTTGTAAAGAAGAAAAAGATTAAAATTTTAGACTTAAACTATTTATATCATGCTGGTATGAGTGACAGAAATTTAAAAATTCCAAAAATGTGGTAATAATGACAAAAAGTGCTGGTGCTTAGAGTGAGTGCCTATTAAGAGGAACAAAGGTTTAACTATTTTTGTAGGTCTCATTTTATAATTTTTTTAAAGATTCATCTTTTCAATATGATCAACTAAGAAAAAGGAAATTATTATTTTATTCTGTTAATTAGCATACTTAATTAGCTTCACATGAGATTATTCTTTCCTATCTAATAAATTGTATTTCCTATTTTGAAGTGTAACTTTCTTAGGGTGATCATATGGACCTTCTTTAGTTCTTATAAGCACTGAACCAGTAATTTACATAAATGTGACAAGGTGGGTGTGGATGCCTGGATTATGTCCTCATCATATGAATCAAGGGCCGACAAACTCTTTCTGTAATGAGTAACACAGTGAATATTTGAGGCTTTGTAGGCTATACAGTTTCTATTAGAACTACTCAATTCGACCATTGCAGCCATAGCCAATATTTAAACAAATTGTTGTGGCTATATTGCAATAATACTTTATTTACAAGAGCAGGTGGTGGGCCACATTAAGCCTATGAGCCACAGTTTGTCATTTTCTAGTATAAGTAATTGTTCTTGGTGTGATAAATGCAAACATCAATTATTTCTACCTGTCAAAAAATGTAACTCTGTCAAAATCTAAAATATGAGGCTTAAATATCACAATGCAACTTAAAACAACATTAAAGAAATATAGGATTCCAGAAGCAACTTTTTCCATTAACTTTTAACCATTTAAATTGCAGCTTAATTTATATTCTATGCTCTTTTCAGGCTAAATTAGAAATCAAATTTTTTTCAGTTACCCTAAAACATTTTAAAAGACAGAAGCCTGTTTACTATACAGATACAGTCAACAATGGTTTTCAGTTCTTAGTTTGAGGCTTTCAAATTCTTGACCTTTATTTTCTTCTGTTTTCCCATCTTTTATGCCCATTTACTGTTATCACAGGGAAGATATTGCATTACCTTATAGCTCCCAGTAGTTTTTAGATCACCTTCTTTGATTCCCATTTATTTTTCCTGCCCTGTATATGGCAAAACCATTAGAAGTGTTTGTGTGTGTGTGTGTGTGTGTGTGTGTGTGTGTGTGTGTGTGTGTGTGTGTGTGATTTGCTTTGTAGAACCATGAGTTTGCATAAAAATCTTATAACCCATTTCCAACTAGTGATTTCCCTGTTTACTAACTTCAGAAGCTACCTGAGTGAAGGCCCAGTGTCTTCTCCGTCCTAGATTCATCCTCATGGCAGGAGAATGGATTACAGAAATTTCATGCATATTTGCTTGAGGGAGTCCATGTACATGTATCAAATATCTGTGTTTAATTATGTGACTGGAGATCATCATAGAGGTGAAAGGTGTATAATGAGAACAACTGGGGCATCACATTCCTAAATCAATCACACTCCTTGGAAAAATCTCAAGGACCACTCCCTGAAAAATCCACTAATAAACAAACATAGAACTAACCATACTGCCCATTGGAACTGGACTGGATTTTTTAAAAAGTGGTACATATACACATGATGGGATATTACATAGCCACAAAAAAGGACAAACTTATGGACTTCACAGCAACTTGGATGGATTTGTAGCCTAATCATACTCAGTGATCTATCAAAGAAACAAATAACCGAATATCATATGTTCTCACTCATAAGTGGACCCTGGATGTCTATTATAATACTATAAAAATGGGATTGGCAATAGTGGGACACTACCAGGGGAGGGAAGAGGGGCACATAACATCAATAAGAGTGCCTGACCCTAATCCAAGTAAAGTGAGGTCCAATGGGAAGCCCAAAACTTCACCTGTACCTAAACCACTTATTTACCCAATCCTGACTTGTACCCCACAACTTTAAAATAAAACAAAAACAAAATAAAACAAAATAGACTTAAAAGAAAAAAAACCCTGCTAATAACTGGCTCAACACTTTCACACAACCTAATTCCTTATCCCAGATGATGCCAGCCTATCAGAGGATCTCATAGACCTTGCTTTTTCAGTATGAGCTACGAAGACTACAGTTTTCAGTTTTAAGAACACTTATCTGAAAAATTTTTCCTCCAAGCCTCTTGCCCCAGAGGATAAACTCTGTGCTAAAGCAGGTTCCCTGATGGGCAGGAAAACTTTCATTCAGGGTTTTTTCTTTGGGTCCAGAGTTTTTACTTTTTAAAAACAATACTTTTTGTTATCCCTGTACTATTATCTACACAATATAGTTTTTTTAAATAAAATTTAACAAAAATGTAATTTATACTCTTTGCCTATAAATTACAAATGATGTGAGTTTCATAGTTATTAAAAGTTCAGTGAAATCTCCTTAGGAAATATGTTTTTTTTTACTTTATTTTATTATAAAGATGTGGGGTACAAGTCAGAGTAATACACATAAGTAATGTGTATGCATGGGAAGTTTGGACCTCCAACTACTAGTCACTTCCCCTGGTTTAGGACCAGGTACCCTTTGTGCTGTTATGCCCTCTACTCCCCAACAGTGTACCCCAACTGCTGATATCTTCCTTGTGCTATTGTGATTAATGTTGAGGTCCCACTTATGAGTGAGACCATGTGGTATTTTGTTCTTTATTTCTGCGATAGATGGCTAAGAATTATTGTCTCCAATTCCATCCAATTTGCCAAGAAGTCCATGATTTTGTCATTCTTTATGACTGCATAATATTCTATCATGTATGTGTACCACATTTTCTTTATCCAGTTCACTTTCAATGGGCAGTGGAGCTGATTCCATGTTTTTTGCTATTGTGAATAGTATGACAATAAACATGTGTGTGCATAAATATATTTTCAGTATAAATTGTTACAAAGTTTTAACCTTCACTGCTGTTTGCAATTATAATTCCTACCCATAGTATGTCATTTCTCTAAACTTTTATCCTTTCATTGATTTTTAATTAATACATAATATTTACATATTTATGAGATGCATGTGATATTTTGTTACATGCATAGGATGTGTAATGATCAACTTAGGGTATCTGAGGTATCTATTACTTTTAATATTTATCATTTCTATGTGTTAGGAACACATGGTCAGAAATACTCTCTCCTAGGTACTTGGATATATACAATATATTGTTGTTAGCTATAGGCACTCTGCTGCTAAACAATAGAATTTATACTTTATGTCTAACTATATGTTTCTATCCGATAACCTACCTGTCTTCATCCTCTCCTCCCATTCACCTACCCTACCAGGCTCTAGCATCTATTATTCTATTCTCTACATTAGTGAACTTTTTTAGCTCCCACATGAGTGAGAATATGTGATATTTGTCTTTCTGTGCCTGGTTTATTTCACTTAACATAATGACCTACAGTTCCATCTATGTTGCTGCAAGTGACATGATTTCATTATTTTTTAATGGATAAATAGTGTTCTATTGTGTTTATATATCACATTTTTTTAAAAATTTAGAGTTGTGAGGTACATGTGAGAATTTGCTACATAAGTAAATCGCATGCAGGTGAGGTCTGGGCTTCTAGCAAGCCCTCTGGTAGTGTACATGGTAACCAATGGGCAGTTATGTGCCCCTTATCCTCTCTCCAGTTAGCAGTGCCCAATGCCAGTTGTTCCTGCCTTTGTGCTTGTGTGCCCAATGTTTAGGGCCCACTTATTAATGGGAACATACAGTCTTCCATTTTTTTGTTTCTGAGATAGTTCACTTAGAATGATAGTCCCCAGCTGCATCCATGTTGCTGCAAAGGACATATTTTTGTTATTCTTTATGACTGCATAGTATTCCACTATGTTGATGTACCACATTTTCTTTATCCAGTGTACTTTCTATGGGTATCTGGTTCATTCCATGTCTTTGCTGTTGTGAATGGTGCTGCAATGAACATACATGTGCAGGTTGTGTTTTTAGCATATACCACGTTGTCTTTATCCATTTATCCATTCATCCCTTAATGGACAGTTAGGCTAATTTCATATGTTTGCTATTATTGATAGTTCAGCAATAAACATGTGAGTGCAGGTATTTCTTTGATATACAGATTTTTTCTTTCTCTTTTGTTTTATTTATTTATTTATTTATTTATTGGATAAATACCCCATAATGGGATAACTAGATTTTATTGTAGTTTTATTTTTAACTTTCTGAGAACTTTTTTTTAGGGGTCAGACTCTCACTCTGTCACCCAGGCTAGAGTGCAGTGGCATGCTGCTCACAGCCACCTGCCAAGCTCAGGTGATCCTTCTGCCTCAGCCTCCCAAGTAGCTGGAACTACTGGGGCATGTGACCATACCGAGCTAATTTTTCTTTATTTATTTATTGTAGAGATGAGGTGTCGTGATGTTGCCCAGGCTGGTCTCAAACCCCTGGACTCAGGGAATCCTCTCACCTTGGCCTCCCAAAGTTCTGGGATTACAGGCATGAGCCACTGCGCCTGGCCTGAGAATGCTTCTTAATGTTTTCCATAGTGACTGTACTAATTTACATTACCACCAACAGTGTGTAAGAGTTCCCTTTTCTCCACATACTCACCAGCATCTGTTATTTATCTTTTAAATAATAGCCTTTCTAACTAGAGTAAGATGATATCTCACTGGTTTTGATCTGCATTTCCCTGATAATTAGTGATATTGAGCATTTTTTCATATGCCTGTTGTCCATTTGTCTTCTTTTGAGAAGTGTTTATTCATGTCCTTTGCCCACTTTTTAATTGTATTATTTTTTTCCCATTGAGCTAAGTTCCCTGTATATTCTGCATATTAGTCCTTTGTCAAATGAAGTTTGCAATTTTTCCCCGTCGTATGGATTGTCTCCTCACTTTGTTGATTGTTTCTTTTGATGTGCAGAAGATTTATAGTTTAATATAGTCCCATTTGTCTATTTTCGTTTTCGTTGCATGTGTTTTTGAGGTATTAGCCATAAGTTATTTACCGAGATCAATGTCCTGAAGTGTTTATTCTGTTTTCTTCTAGTAGTTTTATAGCTGTGGGTCTTATGTGTAAGTCTTTAATCCATCTTTAGTTGATTTTTTATATGATGAGAGATAAGGGCCCAGTCTCATTCTTTTGTATATGGATATCCAATTTCCCCAGCACCAATTGTTGGAGAGGGTATCCTTTCCCCATTGTATGTCCTTGATGCCTTTATCAAATATCAGTTGGTTGTAAGCATATGGATCTATTTATTAGTTCTCTATGATATTCCATTTGTCTGTGTTTTGTGTCTGTTTTTTTATCAGTACCATGCTGTTTTGTTACTATAACTTTGTAGTATAGCTTGAAATAAGGTAGTATGACACCTTCAAATTTTTTTTCTAAGAATTGCTTTGGCTCTTTGGGCTTATTTAGTTTCACATGAATTTTAAGATTTTTAAAACATTTCTGTGGAAAATGATGTTGGTGCTTTGGTAGGGGTTGCATTAGTCTGTAAATTTTTAGGCTGTATGGTCATTTTAATAATATCAATTCTTCCAATCTATGAACATTCTATGTCTTTCTGCTTCTTTGTGTTCTCTTCATTTGCTTTCATCAGTATTTTTGCAGTTTTCCTTATAGAGGTCTTTCACCTCCTTAGTTAAATTTACTGCTAGGTATTTTATTTTATTTGTAGCTATTGTAAATAGAATTGTCTTCTTGATTTCTTTTTTTCTCAGTGATTCCATTATTGATATACAGAAACACTACAGATTTTTTACACTGATTTTGGTTTTTTAAATATAAGATCATATTACCTGCAAAGAGGAACACTACATGATATATTTTAATGAATAATTATCGTATACATAGGCTCATCCTAGAAAATAGTATCTGTTACTGCAGTTTTGATATGCTGATTTTATTTTTCTATTATCCCTTAAAATAAGTACCCCCTAATAAAAGATGTCTGCACATTACTTGGAATCATCACACACAGTGATATCTAAAATTGTGGCACAAGGTGTAGTTTAGGGTACACTGAAAACTGATGCACACCTTTTCTCTTCTTTTTTTGCTTTACCTCTCTTGCCCTATATTCAGTTCAGTAAAAGGAGAATATTTCTGGGTTTGATGAGGTTAGGGCTGTGGCTTTTGTGTAATCCCCAGACCAGCATCATCAGCATCACTTGGAAACATATTAGAAATTCAGACTTTCAAGCCTTACCTTCAATATACTTATTCTGAAATCTGAGGTGGAGCCAACATTTTAAGGTTTAACAAGCACAAGTCATCCAGGTAATTCTGAAAACCACTAGGTTAGAGAAAATTTCGTGAGGGAGGTAACATTTTAACCATGGTTTGAAGCTTAAGAAATATTCAGGGGAGGAGTAGATAGGAGAAAAAAAATCCAACTTGAATAAATGTCTGAAAAGAGGCACATGGGCAAAAACCATGTATAAATATTGGTCAGAAGACAGTGAGGACAATAACTGGCATGACTCGAATGGTTTGAAAAGGAGTGTATGGTTAAAATATGTTGGTTTGAATGGAGATCCATTCAGAATTAAGGGAGGTATTTTGAACTTTCTTGCTTAAGGGGTCCAGACTTGGTTTCAAAGATTAAATAGGATGTGTATTCTATTATCTTAGAGAGATTTACCTTCATCTTTTCTTCTAAAGTGTGGTAAATAAGATCACCTGGCCCATCTTAACTTTACTAAATCAGAACTTCTGAGGTATGGAGAATAAAATGGCATTTTCCAAATGAGTGTTCTGGGTAATCCTTATGACTCAGCTGAATACTGACCTGGGGTCTCCAAACTACTGTCTGCTATCTACTTTAAAACAACCTGCAAAATAAGAATGTTTTTTACATTTTTAATTGGTTGAAAAAATCAAAAGAAGACTGGTTTGTGACATGAAAATTATATAGTATCCAAATGTTAGTATTCATAAATAAAGTTTTATTGGAACACAGCCACACCCATTCATTGTTGGCTGCGACTGCTTTCATGCTGCAGCAGCAGAGTTGAGTAATTGCAGCAAAGGCCTTACATGCTGCAAAGCCTAAAATATTAACTATATGGTTCTTCACAGAAAAAGTTTGCTGACTCTAGCCCTAGGTGACCCACAAAATCTATATGGTTTTAGATTTATCTGATCTGCAGATACTGATAATGGGGATGGGTACAAATGCCCCCTGGGAGCTAAGAGGAGGTATAAATCCTGGAGCTTCCTTGGCTTCCAGATAGTAGACACTTAGAGTCTCTTAATACCAAAAGATTTCAAAAAGACACTAGGAGTGGTCCTCTGCAGACAAATAGCTCAAGATTAGGAGTCTTATTTTGGGGGTAACAAGTTATTTTCTCTTCTAAAGACAGGTCTGATTATTATGGTGGTGGAAGAAGGCTAAATTGGGAGACACTGAGAAATACTGTAATTGAAGGCATCTTCCTGTAAGTTATAAATCTGATCTGGAAATGGATCAGATAAGTTCAGGATGAGGTAGGTTGGATGACATCAGTAAAATTTTCTAGGATTCTGTGAACCATGCTTGATTTTGAATTTCCCACATTAACCTTAGAATGGCAAAGTGTATGTCTGCCGAAAAGGGGGCTATAGGTCAAGAAATAGGTGAAATGAAAATTCTGGAAGGAATTAAATTCTTCATTAAGAGGTCTGGTTTGTTCTCTGGCTAGTAAAAATGCAGATTATTTAGTGTTGAAGACAGTCCATTTCTGTCTCTCTTTCTTTCTCTCTCTCTCTCTTTCTCTCTCTCTCTCTCTCTCTCTCTCTGACACACACACACACACACACACACACACACACACACACAACACACACACGCACACCCGTAACAGTGAAAGACAGAAGGGAGGAAGAGAGAAGCAGACAAGAATACTGAAGTTCAGCTCAGACTCATAGGTGCCAGGATGATGTCTAAGATACCAATATTTTATACAAAAGTTTCAGTTACCTCATTCAACCTGGGTACAGAGTAGATGGGGGCCCTGTAGTCTTTCATGGGGTGAGCAGAAAAACCTCTCTTGACAGACACAGTGAGTCCCGGATTTAAACTCTGTGGCATCACTGTAGACTCCCCCGAGAAAAAGACAGTCAACAAATCTGCCCTGCAAAGAGCAATTAGGATTTCTGAGACAGAGCTCAGAGCTTCCTCTGAGGCAAAGAGACTGAAGCACAAACAGCACCAAATACCATAAGCCCTCTGCACAGAAGCAAAGCAAAGGTGTTGTTTTCATGTGGCAGGGTGGGGCTTCCAGGTCTGCGTATGGCCTTTCACCATCGTGATCAGAAACATGAGTTGCTGATGTAAAGGTCAGCAGCGTGCAGGGCTTGTTTCTACCCTGGTGAGGAGAGTTTTCCCCGACTGAAGGAATCTAATTGGTTGCTGATGAGTCACAGATGCTGAAGTCCACAGGCAGAAGTATCTGATTGGCTGTCACTCTGTTTCAGCATTCCCAGTCATATAAGTCTGTGATGAATGGTACTGAGGAAACAAAGCCATCATTTGGATCAATTAATATGATTAAAAAGGGTGGAGGGAGCTACCTTCTCCCACATACCTACCTAATAGCTATTTCTGCTGCCTCATTTCCTCACTGCTGCGTGTGAGGATGCCTTTAAGAAAAGTAGTTCAATAGATAGGAAACTTTTGAATGCTACGTAAATGTCAACTGTTTGTATTATTGTTTTTCTTCTGCTTACATCAGTGAGGTGAGGGTTACAAGCAGGAGGACAAGTACAGAAACAGTCGTGACGGAAAGCTCAAGGAGGATTCTAGCCAACAGAAAGGCTAGGGGATACAAAATAGAACCTTTGGGACCCAGTTCTAATCTTAGCCTGGTTTTGACGCTTGTCTCAGAAACCTGCAAGAGACATCTAAGATAGATTTTCTTTCTCTTTCTCTCTAATCTCAGAACAGTTAATTTCCACAGAGCTTTGAAGCTGGAACTCTCAGACCACACAACAAAGTCTCTCATACATATACTGCATTCCACATGTTTAATTGCTAGGTCATAAGGAAGGTAATTAGCATGTGTATAGGACTCAACATGAAATATTAATTATGTATTCATGGCAACATTGCAAGTAAATGCTATTATCCCTATTTATAAGATGAAGAGACTGAAAATATGAATGATTAGGAAACTTGCACAAACTTTTGGGGAAAGTGAGGAAGGCTATGGGGACACCAGCACCTGCCTACTGACAGTAGCACCACAAGGAAGCAACTCCCAGTGGTTAGAAAGTCTAGCAGTCAGAGTTCTAATTTATGGACCCTTAAATGTTGACTTATTTATCAAATTTTTATCAAGTTTTTTGTGTGCCAGAACTTATATGCTGGACTTATAAAAATAACTGATGTGTGGAATTTGACTTGGATATACACACAGTCCAGTGAGGAAAAGGCTAGTATCATGTGTTAGGGCAAAACAGGTTGACATGGGAGTACTGAAGAGGAACAGCTCACCAGCTGAGGAGGTCAAGATTTTCAAATCATTTAATTTTTGTGGGTCCCAGCTTCACCATCTTTACTTAAGTTGTTGTGGGCCACGCAGAGATTCTTAAAATGGTGTCTATGGATTGTTACCAGGTATTCTTTGAACCTCCTCAAAATATCTATAACTTTGGCATCTGTATGTGCATTTTTAGATAAGAAAAGGACCAGATTCTTAATATGTTCTCTGACTCACAGAAAGCTAAAATCAATGATGAAGTCTCTTTAGTCTCTAAGAGTTCTTCCACCCCTAACAATCTAAATATTTCACCAAATATCAAACCAAGAGAGATAGAAATGAAATAATAAAATATTAATACTCTGTCTAGAAAATATAACACAAAAGTGATACATAGCTGCAATGACAGTTTTTAACCATGTAGATGTTCTTTTAGAAGACTTCAAATCAAAGGTCTCATGGTTACTGAGAAATCATAAAAGCCAGAGTTCTAATATAAAGAGGCTGTGCCATTGAGAGGTTATCTGTGGAACTGCCAAAAAAACAAAACAAACAAAACAAAAAAGTGGAAGGGCACACCTGGGACTTCAGAATCACTTTATTTTCTGCAAAAGATATTAAAGGCTTTTATTTACTTTGGAGAAGATAGTTAACCCTATGGAACCATTAGGGGCCAATAAGCCACTGAATCCAGATAAATTACTTCTGTGAAAGTTAAAGAATGCACTGAGGGAGGTTAAAGAGCATCTGGTTGAGAATCCTTTTATAACTCATAATCCCAGTCAGTCCAGTTCTCTTTCTGGCAGTCTTCCAGGTCTCACAGCTGGAGCCTCCTAACCATGACCTACAGGCTCAGCCAAGCCTGGGCATTTGGAGGCCAGAAGCAAAATGTTCTTAAGTCAGGGACAAATTAAGGATCCCAGATCATGAGTTTGGAAGCTCCCTGCTTTTCGACTTTGAGTCCTACCCTGACCTTGGATCAAAGTTCTACACTCTTGACTTCAGATTATTCTTTTTTTTTTTTTTTTTGAGTTGGAGTCTCACTCGGTCGCCCAGACTGGAGTGCAGTGGCCACTCCCGGCCACTGCAGCCTCGACCTGCTGGGCTCTGGTGATCCTTCCGCCTCAGCCTTCCAAGTAGCCGGAATTACAGGCATGCGCTACCATGCCTGGCTGATTTTTTGATTTATTGTAGAGATGAGGTCTTGCTGCCCAGGTGGGTCTCGAACCCGTGGGCTCAGGCAATCCACTCACC
This sequence comes from Cephalopachus bancanus, assembly GCA_027257055.1. Taxonomy (NCBI): domain Eukaryota; kingdom Metazoa; phylum Chordata; class Mammalia; order Primates; family Tarsiidae; genus Cephalopachus; species Cephalopachus bancanus. Next base: position 355,839 of record JAPVLO010000675.1, on the reverse strand, counting down.
TCAGCCTCCCAAAGGCGCGGGATTACAGGCTGAGCCACCAAGCCCGGCTTCAGATTATTCTTTAATTAATGATTTCAGGTTTTGTCTTTTGATATGTAGACTCTGATTTGGTTCCAGATGGTTGTCCTAGAAGAATTCTAGAGTCCTTTGTTGATTTACCACTTTCCCCCTTGAAATTAGGTTCTGTATGAGAGGTATTCACAATCATTGTTCTATCTGCATGCACTGCTGTAAGATGACAGGCTGTCAAACAGTTTCCCTAAATGAGACCCTATTTCTCCTTCCTCACTTTACTCCAGGATCTGCTAGCCCCACAACTTGACTGATCTTGGTTGTACCCTGATTAGTTTATTTAGTACCCGGGCCTTGATAATTTCCTGTGTAGTCTCTCCCTATATTGCCTGATCCCTTATTCTGCCCCACAAGAGGTCAGATGTGGTATCTAGGCTATAAAACTGGGACCACAGTTACAATGACAGTGTATTATAGAACAATAAGAATAATACATTATTTTAAAAGATAAGAATTTACCATATTAAAAAAGATCAGAAGCAAATTTAAGAAGTTTAGAGATCAGAAGATCAATTTTAAACCATGAAGTGATGTGGAAGAGTGTTCAGGGAAGGGATTATGTAGCACTAGAAATGCATAATGGTTAACAAATCATTACTGATTTCTAAAGAGAAGTCTCAACTTGATAAGCATGTGTTACTTTAATAAGTGCTATTCGAGAAGCAAGATAAAAACAAATTAAGGGACCTCGTTTATTTCCCCTAAAAGCTTAATGCCATTTCACTCAAAAGATTAATATCTGATGACAATCATGTACACATTTACATGGCATTAAATGAATGGCTTGAGAGCTATTATAGGGTTTTAAACCAAGAATGATGGACAGAAATCACTGTCAGATGATGCAAGCTGAGGACTTGGATGCTGGAAAGACCATTATTTGTTGGAAGCTATTCATCTATTGGCTGGGTAATAACAGAATATGTAACTTTCCAAGTAGTTAAATATTTGCAGTTGGGAGTGGGGAGAGAATGACTTGTGCCTAGAGTTTGGTGACAGCAAAATTTGAAAGCTGACATCCGCTACTTAATCTCTTTAGAATGAAAACTAGAAGGAAGCATGGGCCCTCTGCAAGAGTGTGCTTTACTGGGATTAGTAAAGAGGGATGGATTTGCTTCAAAGAATTAATAGCATTCATTAAAGAAAGGGCACTTGAGACAGCATTGATATTCAGAAGCAGACTGGGAAAATGAAAAATCAGATTCTGGAACCCTGTCTATTAACCAGCTATGTGGTGCTAGACCACCTCAGACCTCAGTTGCCCTATTTATAGAAGAAGGTACTTGGTCACTATTCTCTGTAAGAACCTCCCACCTCTAAGAACGTGTTGTTCTGTAGTTCTATGACATGCATGTGAATACTATTATGTGATTTGTGCTCATCCTTGGGCTACTACTCTCTTCCTTAACACCAGTACAAAATTGAAATGTTTATTTCTTGATTTTCCCTCAGTTTTGCACCTGTTTTCTTCATTTTAGTAACTACACTCTCACTCTGGCACCACTGCTTTGTGTCTACTTGGAAAATAATTCACACTGAGAAACTATTGGACAAATGAGTCACCCTTCCCACATGCATTGATTTTTCCAAAGACAGTCAAGAGGAAAGGCAATTCGTAACACCAAGAAGTGACTGGTCAGTGCAAAGAATTCAGAATCGGAGACAGATGGTGGGAGGAAATATTTTTGAGAGGGAACCTTCCAGAAGATAATTACACTATGATAAAATCCTTTGTCCTTCTTTTTGCTGTCTTCTATCCCAGAACCTCAATCATATTGCCTCCATTGGTTTAGGAGCAACCAATGTTTACATAGAGATAATAATAATGTAATAAACAATTTTTATTTAAATAATAGTGGGAGAATGGGAGGAAGCAGAGGACTGTCATGGAATTGGTTTTATCTACTATATAAACAAATTACAGGAAGGGCACAGTGGCTCATGCCTGTAATCACATCACTTTGGAAGGCCAAGACAGGAGGATTACTTGAGTTCAGGAGTTCAAGACCAGCCTAGGCAACATAGTGAGATGTCGTCACTACAAAAAATTTTTAAAAAATTAACCAGGCATGGTGGCACCCGCCTGTAGTCCCTGCTATACAAATGGCTGAGGTGGGAGAATTGCTCAATCCCAGGAGTTCAAGGCTGTGGTGAGCCATGATCATGCCACTACACTCCAGCCTGGACAATAGAGTAAGACCCTGACATAAAAATAAAGACGTTATAGATGAAATTTAATAAATTTGGTAAATATAAAATAGCAGCATTCATGAATCAGCAGATATTTGTTAAGTACCTTCCACATACCTGGCATTATTCCAGGTACCAGAGCTACAAATGAATGACACAAACAAAAATTCCTGCCCTCATAAAACTTACGTATGTGAAGAAATGAGATCAATCAAGATAAATAAATAAAATACAGTGAATTAGATAAGTAAAGAAAATAAACATAGGAAGCATTGCCACAGTGAGTATAAGCTGTCATTTTAGCTATAGAAGAAAGTTTTCATTGAGATGATGACTTGTGGGGAAAGACCTTGAGAAGGTAAGGCAGTGAGTCTTGAGTATAGTGCTAGGTAGAATATTCCAGGCACAAGAAACAGTTAGTGCAAAGGCCTCCTGGTGTGTTCAGGAAAATAGCCTGCCATGTATGTTTGATGAACACCATCCTCGCATGTTTGAGAAGCAACAAAGAAGCCCCCATTGCTGTTGAAGAATGAGTAAAGGGAAGAGATAGGTATTGAGGTCAGAGAAGTAAGAGGCTTTGTGTGATTTAGAAATATTAAAATAAATACCAAAATAAGTAAGAGTTGAATATGGTGGTACCTAGAAAACAAAACAGTTGAATGTGGAAGGGATAGAAGTTTTGTGTTATAAGCCTTTCAACACTGAAATTGTGTGCTTAAAGTCTTTCAGTAAAAATAGAAATTATTTTTCTAATGTATGCAATTATGTGCAGACAACAGAAATTATGTGGCAGAAAACTCACTGTGGGGAGTTTAAGCTACAAATGATCCCAAAAGGCTGGGCTTGTGAAAATTCCTGTTACAGCATGTAGAACTTTCACTGGGCCTTGAAGGATGACTACCATCCGGATAGATGGAAAGGAAATTAAGAATGTCTCCATAGGACCCCAAATGACCTGGGAGATCATGTAGCTTAACTTCCTCATATACTTGGCTATGAGGGCAAGGAGATTTAGAAGGAATAAAAAAAATCTGTAAGGTCTCTCAACTGCTTATTGGCACAGCTAGGACAGTAATCTCTGTCTTCTTTACACTCCCAATGCTCCATCCCATTCACTGCAAGGGTTTTTCTCAAACCTTCTTCCCTCTCCTCAAATATTTGACCTCATCACCTGCTTCCCTCACCCTCTGCAGCTGATTTAGCCCATTGCTTCACATAAAACATAGACATCAGATAGGAATTACCCAGTCTTCTGAACATCAAATCTAGATTCCCTCTAGTACTTTTCTCCTCCCATCCTTCTTCAACAGAAGATGTGCCTATCATTCATGACTGAGGCTTCTCATCACATCCTCCACTGTGAGACTTTTGGGTTCTGTGGCAGCTTTTTCTTAATTATTTTATAGACCACTCTTTTATAGTACATTTGCAATTGTTGATCTTTTCAGGACTATACTCAGACCTCTTCTTTTTATGTTCTTCTTATTTCCCATTAGCAAGTCACCCGCAGACATACTTTATCATCCTCATGCTGATTAACTCCTAGGTCCATAGCTCCTGTTCTTTTTTCTTCAGGCCTGTGACCTACTGCCTATCAGCCATCTATACTTGGATAATCCACAAGCATGAGCTCAAATGAGTCTCATGAAATTATCAACTCTCCCACTTCTCCTTCATTGTCTCCTATAACAATAAAGAGTAGTACTGTACACCTAACAGCGAAAGTGAGAAACCTGAAAATCATCTGAGATTTCTCCCTCAACTTCCATCCGTTCAGCTGGTAAACCCAGTCCATCCACTTCTCCAGTATCTTCTGTTGTCATCACTACAACCCCTATTACCATAAAACGAATTCAGATTTTTCTCTATTTTCACTTGGATCACAGCTGCAACCTCCTAACAGGTTCCTCAACTTTGTTATTGTTTTAACCTTTTCTGTGTCAGTCAATATAAAGTTAGGGCAACAGAACCCAATCTATGCCAGGTATAAGGTGTTTAATGTATGAAATAGTGCTCCATAACTATTGGAGAAACTGGGAGAGTCAAGAATAAAGAAGCAGACGTTGAAGACCAGGGAAGCTGGTGCCTAAAGACACAGCCTGAAACCCTTAAATTGGTAGCTCTCAGTAGCTCACCAGGAAGCTGCTGTGAATGTCACATTTTCCCATGGATCTTACTGCAACTGTTTCAAGAAAATAATGACTTGACTTTATTTTATGCCTTCAAAATATTGCACAACTGCCTGTATTAGCAAACTATAATGTACAACAAAAAGTAGAAGAGTATTCTGAGAAATGTAGTCATCTTCTCTGTGATACAGAAAATGACTTAGAAGGGGTTGTAGTGATACAGAGTAATCAACAGATAATCTTTCTTACCTTTCAATTCTATTTTTAAAAATGAAGTCAGAGCTTCCTATAAAAATAGTTGATCATATCATCCCCCTGCTTAAAACTCTTCAATAGTTCACCATTCCTTTTAGGATAAAAAAGAAATGCTAGCCGGGCTCGGTGGCTCAGCCTGTAATCCCGCGCCTTTGGGAGGCTGAGGTGAGTGGATTGCCTGAGCCCGCGGGTTCGAGACCCGCCTGGGCAGCGAGACCTCATCTCTACAATAAATCAAAAAATCAGCCGGGCGTGGTAGCGCATGCCTGTAATTCCGGCTACTCGGAAGGCTGAGGAGGAAGGATCGCCGGAGCCCAGCAGGTCGAGGCTGCGGTGGCCGGGAGCGGCCACTGCACTCCAGTCTGGGCGACAGAGTGAGACTCCAACTCAAAAAAAAAAAAAAAAAAAAAAAAAAAAAAAAAAGAAATGCTTTAATATTTTTCTCAAAACCCCTTATATATTCTTGTCCCAGCTTATTTCTCTCACTGATTTTTACATCTTAGCTATCTTTAAAATATCTCAATCTAGTTTGGAATGGATCTTTAAATAAAGAATCCTTAGTGAAAAAGTTATGACATTACTGGTTAGAGGGGATTTAATTTGGCCACAGAAGGAAAATGTTTTGACTGATGTTTAAAACTAAACAAAGAAAGTTTGACTTGGTATGGTAGGAAATTGGTTCTTGAGTAAAAAGATAACTTTAATAAAATAAATATCCTATGAAATTTGGTCTGAAATACTACAAAGACAGAGTAGGTGTTGAGAGACACATGAGTAACACATTAATAGTGTTAAAATCATGTATTACTATTCCTCTGTTATTACATCCCTAAGATGAGGGACAGACAGGGTGGTAACCAAGGGAATGGTGGGTAAATGGGAAACCTCCTCATAAAGTTTTTGATGAAATAATTAACTGGCTTTGGTAGAAAAATACAGGAAGAGGAGGAGGAAATGGGCAAGATTTTTATGTGCAAGGATGCTAACATGACTGATTTTGTTAAATACGAATTGGGGAGGAGAAACAGTAGATACATTAGATTTGAGAGGATGCTGGAAACATAACCAATTATTCAGCTAAGTAATACACAAAAGTTAGCTGCTAATTATGCTAAAATCATGCAGTTTGTCTGAATTATCCATATAATTGTGTCATTTCATACCCTCACTTTGCACACATAAAATAGCCTCAAAATTGAAAATGCTTTCTTTCACTCTTTGCCAATTCCAAAGCATCATGATAAGCAGAAAACATTTCCCAGGGCAGGAGAGTTTAAGCTCAATGCTCTCTCTCTCCTTTTATGAATGTGCTCTCTTGAATACTGGTGCTGTCAAAAGCTAAAGAGAAAGTCACCTGGATTTATGTGACAGGACTTCCTTTTTTTGAACTCTCTTTTTCATCTTTCAGAGAAAATCCACAATACCATTTGAAGTAGAATCAACAGTTCAAAATAAAAAGTGAAAGATTAGGAAAACAGGTTTCTTAATTTACAAAGAAATTTTTTAAATTAAGCAAATGCTGATTAAGTTTATAGCAACATTAGTAAGGGATGTTCTAAAGGAATGAAATTCTCTATAACATTTGCTTATACGATTGAATTAGTTGTATATTTTAAAAAATGAAATCATCCTTTTTCATTATCGTTCAGCACTACAAAGGGACATATGTTATTTTCTTACCAAGTTACCCTACATTCTATGAGGAGGGATGAAGCACTAATGCCTGTTTTCATGAGAAAGTGAACATCTGCCTGAACTTCCTGGGGGAGTCACAGAAAAGGCGATAGAGAAGGAATCAAATATCTCTCATAGATTGTGTCTGTGTGGCTTCCTGGAATCATTGAAAGGGGGTAAAGCCAGGATGTGGTTGGGCCACCAGTGACTGGTGAACAGAGCTTCTCCAACCATAGAGCAGTCTTCACTCACCCTGTGTGGCTTGGGGAGAAGCCAGAGTAAATGACCTTGCATTTGGTTATATCTTTGTCAAGTCATATGTTTGAGAGTCAGTTTAAGAGAGGAATTCATAACCATAAAGCCACCCTCTTTCTTAGATAACAGTAGGGCCACTCGCAATTGAAAATACATACACACACAGAAAAAAAAAACACCCCTCACATTGCTCTTAATGGAGTGATTGATATTATTAAATCTCCTCTAAAATGATAGTAACTAAAATGATAGTCTCTTATTTTAGTATTTTTGTTCTTTTTTTTTTTTGAGTTGGAGTCTCACTCTGTCACCCAGACTGGAGTGCAGTGGCCGCTCCCGGCCACCGCAGCCTCGACCTGCTGGGCTCCGGCGATCCTTCCGCCTCAGCCTTCCAAGTAGCCGGAATTACAGGCATGCACTACCACGCCCAGCTGATTTTTTGATTTATTGTAGAGATGAGGTCTCGCTGCCCAGGCGGGTCTCGAACCCGTGGGCTCAGGCAATCCACTCACCTCAGCCTCCCAAAGGCGCAGGATTACAGGCTGAGCCACCGAGCCCTGCTAGTATTTTTGTTCTTATGTGAGCCCCTCTGTTAAGTTGCTATATAATCTATTTGCATGATTTTTTAATCATATTGAGCATTAGATTGTCATGTCACTTACACTCCCTATAGAAAAATGACAGGACTTTGAGCCGTGTGATAAATGAAGTGGTATAAATCCATAGGTTCATACTATTTCTTTACAGAGTATAAATAATAAATTTTTCTTATAAACAATAGTGGAGTTTGGATTGGTGATGCAGCCTGTGGGCTTGCCAATCCCAGCAGTAAGCACATTGATGTTGGCAGAAATGTTTGTTAAAAGTTTCATGAATGTCCCTGAAGTACAGTGAATCTTTACCAAATTTCTGGAAGCCTAGTATATATAGGCATAACATTCTTCTGAGGAAGCAAAAATGTACTCTCTTTAGAGCTGTGACTTGTTTCTTACAATTGAGTTATAAATTCCCAAGCAGTGTGACTGACTTGAAGTCACTTTCACAAATAAATGCTTTAAAGCACCATGCTAATACCAATGTCATTACTCCATTTTTCAACATATACTGTTTTGTTAAATTATTTGCGTATTTTCTGTTTTCATCCAAGAATTTAATTACAGAGCCTAACATGATTAGTAGGCAACAGGAGTGCGGTATAATAGAAGGCAGAGTGCTGGAGCAGATTGTGCTTAGACTAGGCATCTAAAGACCTGGATTCAAGTCCTGGCTCAGCCACTTCATAGTGTGTAGCAGATGTTCTCAATACCCTGCCCGTATCTCCTCACTACACACAAGGCCCCAACTTCTGTCTGCCAGCATCTGCACCTGTATTTTTTTTTTTAGAACATTGAGAATTCTCAGGCTACTGGCATTCACCCCACTGCCAGTGCAGCAGGCTGAAAGTGCTAGGTACTTTTGCCTCCCGGGAGCAGCTCTCAAACAACGAAGATATCAAAACTCCAGCTCCATCACCTTGAGGGCATTAACTCTGGGGCACATGCTCTACATTGACTCCTACAGTTTCCGCAACAGAATTAAGCTCCCATCTCCCACAGCTGTAGCTGCCTAGATAATGCACCATGTAGTCTACAGTTATACCGCCCTGAACGCACCCGATCTCATCTGATAATGCACCATGTATTGGCTTTCTGCCCTTCCTTGTCTCACTTTCCCACTCCCTCCTTGGTACACAGTTGCCTATGGGACAATCCCAAATAAGACATAGTTATTGGACTTAGCAAAGTCATCTAACCACTCACTATCTCATGTAATAAATGACAGAATTTAATAATCGCTTCCTTCCAATTATAAAATGTTATGATTTTTATTTTCCTTCCTGCTTCTCATCTGGACTTTGAGAGAGGATCTGAAATTTATAACAAAAGAATATTTATTGGCAATGGTGACCAATTTGTGGTTTTCTTAACACATTTCCAAACTATAGATAATAGGGAAGAGTCTCCACTTACACACTGTAGAAGTTCAAAAGTGACATTAATGCGACATCACAGATGACATTCTTTTCCAGCATATAGACTCAGTTTTTAGTTTCTGCACTGTTTAATAGTAAAATTAAAACTTAGCAAAAATAATTCAGTATTCCAGATATACCATGAAAAACCCTTAAAAGGTTGTTTTCGGAATATAAGCCAAACATATTCCCTCTATGACAATTCATATATAGACAAATGTATATATTCTCATCCTTTAGTTAATGCCATCCTTGCAACATGCCTGTGAAGTAGGGCAGGCAACCTGAGTAGCCCCAATCGTTAGATGAGAAAACTGAAGCTTAAAATTGTAAAATAACCTTCCAGAACCTAAGCCTTTTGTGTTGTGGTCTGTACATTTTCTGCTACATTTAATTTCTTTTTGTTACTCAACAGTTCTAGTATATATTAGCAGTGTCTCCATTCTCTTTGGTGGATTTTCTCTTTAGGATTCCTGTCTTTTAGTGTGTAGTGATAAGAACACTGGAAATCTATTTTAAGGGGACAGTCACTTCCTCCTTGGAAGGTGAGTTGGAAATGGATGCTCCATTGCAGATTCTTTTTGGCACTTCTTAGCACTTAATTATATTAAGAGTGTTCTTATCCATAGTATCTCATAGCATTATGATTTAGGCATACTATGCTTAATATTGGACAACATACTCAGAGAAGAATGTAACAAATGGAGAGATTTCAGGCATGCAAGGAAGAACCTCATTTACCTCCCTTACTTGCCCTGCCTACTAGTGAATTTCTGAAATGTTCTATCTATTTAGCTTAGTTTGATTCCTGTTAAAATAAAAATATACTTGATATGTGTCACAGTGGAATTTGTTTCCAGTCATTTTCACTATGAATCATTTTGGGCCCTTTTCTGACAATAGATCTGATAGAAGAAAAGGGAAACACCATTTAAGAAAGAAAGGTAGAGGAACAATGGGGATGGTGATGGGAACAGAAGGGAACAGGGAACAGTATCCTGGCATATCTGATGTCACTATCTGCCTGAGTCCTAGACAAAGAGTCACAGAATAAATCTACTGGTTATGTTGCCTTGGGAAACGCATTTACTTTTCTGAATCGAAGTTTTTTTTAATTATTATTTGTAAATTACAGGACCACACAATCTGTCAGTTCTTTTTAGATCTAGGATCCTATGATTCTTTGATTCCATTTATTACATACTCCCATGGACATGGTAATAATGATAGATGATACAATCCAGTTGGCTTCTGTTTTCCTGAATATTAGTTAAGAATTAAAAATGGTAGTGAGATTTTGTGTTTGGGCGTATAATTCACAAGGATCTTCAAAATGAGAAATGAAGAAAGACAAACTGCTAGAGAGCTAGGAGTTGGTATTATCCACGAGTAGTCTTATGTACATGCTTATAATGGACTCCCAGCAATTTGGTGAGGCAGAGAAAGTAAAAGTGTATATCTGTTGTTTTGTGCCTAATTTTTTATCCGGCTTTAACCTGGAGGCAGCTGAAGGGTTATATGAGATGCCTACCCACAAGGAAAAAAATATGTGTTGTTTTACTATCATTCAGCATTTACTCACCACTTTTCATTTTTTCCATGTGCCAGGTGCCGTGATTGGTGTGTGGGTTTTCTCAGACACTGGGCCTGAAACAAGGATTTAAGTGCTAGTGGGTTTTTTTGGAATTTTAGGGAGCATAGGTAGGGGAGTAAGGACATAGCAAGAAAGGGATGGCAGCTGGTAAAAGGTACATTATACAGCCAGGTACCACAGTGGGTAAGTGAAGCTTAAGCCTGCAAAGAACCTCTGGGAAACTGTATAAAGCATATACCTCAGATTTATCCCCCTGAGGGCCAAGGGAGCTTGAGTATTTATGCCACAACTCCCATTAGTTGCTGATTTTAAGCTAACCCTGTGAAATGTAATTTTCCAGCACTTCTGGCCTCCATGTGGCAGGCAAGGTAAGCCCCGATGGGCAGACAAAGCAAAGCCCTCCAGAGAAAAAACACAGGCTAGAGGTTATAGCAGCCTTTGTTGAAGCAGTAAAGGTATGGGGATGTAGGTAGGGTCCCAACATATCTATACAACAATCATCTCAATTCATCCTTACCACCACCCTGAGAGGTAGGCACTATTACTATTTCTGTTAAACAAACCAGAAAACTGAGCTTCAGAGGCTGTAAGTGTCTTCTAAGGGGCAGAGCTGAGTTTGAACTCAGGTATCTGTGATAAAATGAACCATATTGTTAGAATTACACTTCTGCATGGTAGAAAAGGGAAGAAATTTGTCATCTGTGGCAAGACTTGACCCAAATGCCCGCCTTCTATGAAGTGTTCCCTAATTTTGTCATCATTTTTCCTGTACGTTGATACAGATTTTTCTTATTTCTATAAGAACAACTAACACACCTTACTGTGATTAAGTGTTTATATTTACCTTCAATATTAAGTAGAAGTTACTTGGGGAAATAAAGAACATTGATCTCCTCATTTTTGTATTCCCTTGCAAGTAAGGAATTAGCACATAGAAGATCCTCAGTTAATGCCAATAAAATGTCAGTGCCTGATTTTTCTTATAGAGGCTCAAATTGACAATAATTTAGTCATCCAAGGCAGCCAGTAGTCATAGAATTCCTACTATGGGCTAAGCAAGAAATAGGTACAGAAATAAAAGAAAAAATGCGTACAAGAGCAGTTACATGTATAAATTTTGTTCATCTGTTTTTCAAATATTTCTACCTAGTGAACTTACATTTGATTAAATTTTTGTAAGTCTTCCAGATGTTGAGAAAAAAGTAGTTTTTCATTTTAATCTCATTTTGCTCATGTGTGATAAACACCAAGAAACACATAAATGATGAAGTCTGTTTAATTTGTTTTGTACAAGCTAGGGTTGTGTATTAAAAGCTGGTTCTAAGTTTCTACATTTTGTGGTACAATTTCTGATGTCAAAATGAACCTATTTCAATAAAATTTTATTTACAGCCTATGGCCCATGCTTCTTTTGGCTGCTGATATACCTCATTGAGTACAGGCCAGGTGGGCACTCATTTTCTACATATTTCCACTGCACAACAAGAAGCAGTTAATTTCCAGGTGCACATTGCTTTAATCTCAGTTAGTCCAATCATTTGTCAGTACAGTGCCAAGGTCCTCTCTGCCAGGGGCTATAATTTTATAAGAGCAGAACTCTTGAAAGTGTGTGAGAGAGATTAGTAGGGATGCCTGAAACATGCTCTTTCTTACTTTGTACTGTGGAAAGCCTCAGGCAGAAGGTTTAGGAAGTATTTTCATTTGGAGACTTTCATAGGATTTGGATGAACTTTGGAGAAAAACTCAGATTTTCCTTAAAGTCTAGTCATTGTAATTGAGAAGGGGTATTATGTGCCCAAGATGATGTGTGAAGAATATATGGGCTTTACATGGAAGCACTTCTCTCTTTTTGGAAGGAATACTGATTCTCAATTTGAGTTGGCATGAAAAATGAAGACTAAGTTTATTCCATGCCAATCAGAACCTCTAATACAGACCACATGAGAAGTAGGGAGTCAGTGATAGGCCTGGGAAAATTAAAAAGTCAAATGCATGTAGAGAGAAAAAAAGTGCCCAATACTGGCCCAGAACCCTAAGCAGTTTATGCAACTGTCTGCATTTTGGCACAGTGGCATATGCCACTGGGAGGTCAGTATGTAATGACACCCGCTGAAATTATGAATGGGCTGTCAGAGTCGATAGCATATTTATGCTGTGTGGTTTACAGAAAAAGATACAGCCCAAATACAGAATGACCCAGAGTCCAAGTTACCAAGTTGAAATTGTATGTCTCACTTGTCTTATATTATTGGCAGAGAGATTGCCAGGAAGACTTGAAGAAGAGACTGTAAAAAACGTCTGTGTCACAAGTATTCATTCAACAATTAGGTGGTGTCCACAATGTTATATTCCAGCATTTTTCAGTGTTTAAGACTCACAGTCAAACCTATTAGTGAATAATGACATCAATTTTGTCGATTTTTAATAAACTATAGAATAGAATGAAAGAGAACAAAATACAGAAGATTACATGTCACACAGTGAGGTTATCATTTTATAAAACTGTTTTCAACTACGTGTGCGTTAATATACATAAGAATATATGTCTATATATCCATCTGTATGTAGATATATTTGCTAAATATATGAGATCAATGAGTAGACTGACATAATATAAATGCATTTTCCTTGTTATGAATTACTATCAAGGCAGTTTGAAAGTCACTGTGCTAGATCCTAAAACTGATACAAATAAATTCAACCCACACAGAACCCCTGCTTTTCAGAATCTTACGATCTAGTTAAAAATAAGGCATATGACAGAAAAGGAAATAAGTATTTGTTTTACTCATCATTCACCACAATCAAGGTGCATAGGTTGTTTTATCTAGTTCTCCTGAAAAATCTTAGGTAGAGGATTTATTGCTATCATCATCTTATAGAAGAAGAAATGAGATAGCTTGCCCCAGGCAAGGCAACCTGGCCCAAATCTGCAGAGTCAAATGGTTAATACCACAATTCTCCCTATACCCTGCTACCTTCCTGGAAAGGTGACAAATTTGTGTGAAATGAGTACTGTGAACAAGAAACTGAATTTTTGAGAAGGAAGAAGTTATTATTAGCTGTTAAGGAAGAGAAAGGAAGTTTCACAGAGGAGGTAAGGTTTTATTTTAACTTGAAGTTAGGAGGAGAGGAAAGGAAATAGTGATGAATTCCAAGCAGTGGATAGAGAATGACCAAAGTCTTACAGTAGGGATTGAGCATGAAGTGCTTGGGGCCCAGAAAAGTAGACCAGTCTGGTGCAGGGAAAGATATGTGCTTGGAAAATAAAGAAAGAAAAGACTGGATACAAATTGGTCCTGTGAGAGACTGCTCAAATACTGTGATCACTGTGTGAAGAGCTGTTTTATACATTATTTTATTTAATTCTTATGACAACCTTGGGTGGTGGATATTATAATGCTCATTCTATAGAGGAGTTAAATGAGATTTAAGGAGTTTCATAAGTTGTCAATGCTGTTAGTATGGTGCTGTGATATTTCCTTCTGTGAAGGACACTGACAATAATTCACAGATTTAGCTTATAATATACCTCCCTAAGAAGTACTACACAGCCCCAAGACTGATTCCCATTATAGTCTTTATGAAATGAGCCCCTAAAGTTGTGTATAACAAAGCCTGCATAGTTATGCATGTGGGGCCCTCTTTAGTCAGATGGTAGAAATAGGAAAGGGAGATGGGGAATAAATGAATGTGGCATAATGAAGAAATAACTGACTAGATTAACAGATTAAAGCAAAGGCATATTCAGAGTTAATATGGACATTTTAAGCCTGAACAAATCAAATTATAACATTTGTGAGATGGAGAAATTAATCCCTACATTGAAATTATGATCGTGTTGAGAGAATATTACCTACATGCCTTTTAAAATAACAGTAAAAAATAAAAATAAAAATAACATCTTAACAATGTTGATTCTTCCAATCCATGAGCATGGAATAGTCTTCTATTTGTTTGTGTCATCTTTGATTTCTTTGAGCAATGTTTTGTAGTTATCACTGTAAAGGTCTTTGCATTCTCTGATTAAGAAGATGCCGAGGTATTTCATTCTTTTGTGGGGAGGTATTATGAATGGGATTGTGCTTTTTATTTGGTTCTCTGTCTGTTTGTTGTTGGTGTACAAGAATGCAATTATCTTTTGCACACTAATTTTGTACCCTGAGACTTTGTCAGTTTTGTACCCTTCCTTTGTCAGTGCAGAAAGGTTTTTGACAGGTTCTTTTGGGTTCTCGAGGTATAGAATCATTATCAACAAAGAGGGATAACTTGACTTCCTCTTTTCCTATTTGGATACCCCTGATTTCCCTCTCTTATCTGATTGCTCTAGCTAGGACTTCCAACTCCATGTTGAATAGGAGGGATGAAAATGGGCTGCCTTAACTATATATCTGACAAAGTCTAACATCGAGGATCTACAAGGAACTCAAATGTGCAGAAAGGAAAAAAAAACAAAAAACAAAAAACAGCCCCATTAAAAAGTATGCAAAAGACATGAATAGAGACTTCTCAAAAGAAGATATACGGGCAGCCAACAGACACATGAAAAAGTGCTCAGCCTCACTGATCATCAGAAATGCACATCAAAACCACATTGAGATACCACCTAACCCCAGTAAGAATACCCATCACTAATAAAACAGACAACAACAGATGTTGGCAAGGATGCGGAGAAAAAGGAATGCTTCCACACTGCTGGTGGAAATTCAAACTAGCGCAACCTATTTGGAAGACAGTGTGGCGATTTCTGAAAGAACTAGAAATTGACCTTCCATATGACCCTGCAATTCCCCTATTGGGAATATACCCGGAGGCACTCAAATCATTCTACAAAAAAGAAACCTGCACACGTATGTTCATTGCAGCTCTATTCACAATAGCAAAAACATGGAACCAACTATGCTGCCCATCGAAGCTGGACTAGATAAAAAAAAAATGTGGTACATATACACAATGGAATATTATGCAGTCATAAAGAAGGACAAACATATGGACTTTGCAGCAACTTGGATGGATTTAGAGTCGATCATATTCAGTGATCTATCACAGAAATAAAGAAGAGAGTACCATATGTTCTCACTCATAAGTGGACCTTGAAAAATTATCATAATACTGTAAGAAAGAGACTGGCAGTTGAGGGAAACTGCTAGGGGAGGGAGGAGCACATCTCATCAACAAGGGTACCTGCATAATCAGTGTTTGTATACCTAACCGTGAATTGTACGCCACTTCTTTAAGATAAAATAAAATAAAACAAAACAAAAAAAGAAAATGGGCAGCCTTGTCTTATTTCGGTTTTCAGGGGAAGTGCATCCAATTTTTGTCCATTTAGCAATATGTTGGCTGTGGGTTTATCATAGATGGTTCTTACTATTTTGGTATGTTCCCTTTATGCCTTGGTATTCAAGGGTTTTTATCAAGAGGGGAATGCTGCATCAATAAGGGTACCTGATCTCAAACCGGGTGAAGTGGGGACCAAAGTGAGGCTAAAACTTTACCTGGACAATGACCATTTGTATACTTAACCCTGAATTGTACCCCACATCTTTAAAATAAAGTAACAATAAAGTAAACAAATTTGTTGTGTGCTTACAATGTGCCAGGCATGGTGCCAAGCATGTTATGTAGATTAATTTGTTTAATCCACACAGTAACTCAGATGAAAAAATGGAGGAATGGAGTAGTTTAGCAACTTGCCCAGGACCACACAGTCTGTAAAGGTCAGAACCAGAATTCAAAACCACATGTATAATTCCAACCCAGACTTCTCTTCTAAACTCCAGTTTCACGTGTTCATCAAACTTCTTAACATTTCCACTTGAATTATATTCAAACTTCACATGTCCAAACAGAACTCATGATTTACTCTCACTACCTTCACCATCCTCAGCTAAACTGAACTTCCTACATTTTCCCCATCTTCAGTAATGGTAAGTACATCCTTCCATTTGCTCAGACCAAAAACCTTGGAGTCAGTCTTGATTCCTCTCTTTTGCTTGCACCCAACTGAACCATCAACACATCCTATCTAATATCTCTTCACATCAGATGAAGAATATGATACTTTCCACCACCTCCCTGTGCAAGCTACATCTTATGCCTAATGCACTTGCCTCCTGTCTAGACTCTCTGAGTTTTCCTTTTCCTCCCTTTCAGTCTGCTCTCAAACCAGAATACTCAGTGATCCTATTAAACACAGTCAGATGAAGTAACTCCTTTGCTTAAAACTCTCCAGTGACTTCTCATCCCAGGATAAAAGCCGGTCTTTATAATGGCCTTCCTGGCCCTACACAATCCAGTTGAACTTTGTGACTTCATCTCCTACTTCTCCTTTTTCATTCAACTTCTGCTGCATGGTTCCTCAAATACTGCAGGCATATTCTTGCCCCAGAGCCTTTGCAATTGCTGTTCCTCTGCCTGGGATGCTCTTCCCCAGTAAGTACATGGGGCTCACTCTTTCATTGCCTTCAGGTTATGCAAACATCCCCTTCTCAATGAGACCTTGCCAGATCACCTATTGAAAATCACAAAAGTCAACTTTCCTATTCCTCATTGTAGCTTTATCTGTTTTTCACCTTAGCTCACCTTGTTCATTAACACACCATTCATTTTGCTTATCTCTTTATTATCTGTCTCCATCACTTGAATCTAAGCTTCATGAGGACTGGGATTTTCTGGTCTCTTTTGTTCACACCCACAGTATCTAGAATAGCACCCAATATACATTAGGCCCAAAACAAGCATTCATTGAATGAATGAATAAAACCCAGGCAATCTGATTCTAGAAACAACACTCAACCCCTAACCTGAACTGGTTGTCAGAAATGGAAGAATAAAGCTGGGCTCGGTGGCTCAGCCTGTAATCCCGCGCCTTTGGGAGGCTGAGGTGAGTGGATTGCCTGAGCCCGCGGGTTCGAGACCCGCCTGGGCAGCGAGACCTCATCTCTACAATAAATCAAAAAATCAGCCGGGTGTGGTAGCGCATGCCTGTAATTCCGGCTACTGGGAAGGCTGAGGTGGAAGGATCACCAGAGCCAGCAGGTAGAGGCTGCGGTGGGCGGGAGCGGCCACTGCACTCCAGTCTGGGCGACAGAGTGAGACTCCAACTCCAAAAAAAAAAAAAAGAAAGAAAGAAATGGAAGAATATTCTGATTGTGTTTACCCAATATTAATTATTTGTCAAGTGTGACTAGCATTTGACTATTTCTAAATAACTGTTAAATATTCAATGCAGAAAAATTATACTACGATGTTGTATATTTTTTGTTTGTTAGTAAAATGCCCCCTTGAGAGTTGTTAATAAATGTGCTGCTATCTGTTTTGTCTTATTATCACTGCAAATTTCTCAGGACGGTTTTATTGCTCTATATGTAGTAAATGCCCTGCTATAGAGTATATTTATAATAAGTGAGATGAGCATATATAGTATTTTAATTTGAACATAGACTTCACTTTTTATTTATTTCTTGATCTATTGTCTTTTAAATTGAGTGTTCTAAAGTTTCTTATTATTAATTTGTTGTTGGCATCCTTTTTTTCATTTAAAAACCAATTAAAGTTAGTTTAGACTTTATACCATGCTTTTGGCATGAAGATATTTGCAGATGTATAAGAATAGTTTGCTCAGTTCCTATCTTTAAAAAAAATCTCTTTATTAGATACCTAAGATTGTGAAACACCCTATCTTCTTAAATTTCCTAGAATTCTTTAATGTGTATAAAAAATTCTACTCTCTTGGTGCTCATTCATGAGTTTTCTTTGAATTTTCATTGTTTGGCAGGCTACACTAATATTGGAAGACTATTTGTACTTAGTCCACCTTAAAATGTGAAAACAATGTAGAATCTACAGTTGCCATGAAACCTCTGTTTCTTCTTCCACACAACATAGGATATGAATAAAACTGTGTCCTCATTAGTACTTGGTGCTAATCAGTACCTTCTTTTTAGAACAATACATTTTATCTGATGAACATGTTCATTAAAAATTAGCCCAGGGCAAATTTAATAATCTAAACCCTTACACTTGGAAGCAACAAACTTTTTAAAAGACTTAATCAATCTGTTAGTAAAACAGTTCAAATACCTCCTTCTTAATTTCTCTGTATTTAAAATGGTTGATTTAATTGCATTTGATTATTCTAAGTTTCTTGATAAATGTTGAAAAGACTCACGTTCTGGCTTAGGTTAAAGCAGTGTTCCCCAAAGTGCATTTCACAGAATACTAATCCTACAAGTGTTAATTGGTGATATTCAAGTGAAGAAAAACTCTTTCCATGGTCAAATGAATTCTGGAAATGCTCAATTAGACCAAGAACAAAGTTTAACATGTTTCTTATTGTGGGTCTTCTCAGAACCTTTAATATTATGAATTGTGAATCCCAAGAGAAGGAATAAAATTTACAGGAATTTAAATTGCTTTCACCATAAAACATACTTTCTGTGAGTACCTACCTGTAGTAATGTTGCAAACACAGTATAGGAAACATTAGGTTAAAACCCTAGCAAGAATTAGGATTATTAATAAACAGGAGAATTACTCTGTATAGAGTTTAGAGTGCCTGTTGTTCAGAGACATCAAAATTTCTGTTGTGTGTCACTGCAATTTTAATTCTCAACTTGCAATTTTAAATTTATGTCTCTCTGAGGGAGGGAAGGGTGACCCAGTCATGATAAAATGAGAGAGAGAGAACACAGAGCAATTACAAAGCATTTTTTCCATTCTGATTACTCTTTTTTAAAAATCTTCTGATGTCTGTGCATTTTGTCTCTGTGAGATAAAGTTTCTGAATTCTAATGAGGCAGATCCCAAAGGTGATGTATTTTTAATGATATCTTCAGGTAGGAAATGCCCAATCTAACTGTTAAGGTTAGTTGCCCTGTTACCAGGATGATATGTTGTGGTATGCCCAGTATAATCAAGATTTTTATTTTTTTATCTCTGTTTAATGATTAGCATTCCCTTTTAGTCTAAAGAATAGTACTTTTTTAATGATAAATTTTACTCTCACCGTCCCTATTACACATGTATGGCAGACTATATTCTCCAAAGAGGTTACAGCAATATTTCCTGTCTGCATGCCACTCTCCCATCAGTAAATGAAGTCTAATTTCTCTCTCTTGGAATATGGGAGGGCCTGTGACACACTTGTAACCAATAGAATACAACAGGAGTGACATTGACTGACGTCCCAGCTGAAGACATTAAAGGAATTCTGCTGCAGCCTGGTTTAGTGGAAAGCCCACACTGGAGCTATTAGTCGTCATGTAAGCAGTCTTAATGTCCTAAAGCTACCATGCTGTGAGGAAGCCCAAGCTAGCCCTCATAAAGGGATCATATGGAGACGCTCACATGAAGAGATCACAAAGGAAGGGAGTGAAGCCTAGCTATCTCCCAGATGATTTGACTCTAGTTATCATCTGACTGCAATCACATGAGAAATCCTGAGCCCGAAGTGTTCAGCCACACACTTCCTGCAATCCTGATCGAAATAATAAAATGATTGCTGCCCCTTTAAGACACTGTTTTGGTGTGATTTATTATAAAACAAAGATAAATGGAGCACTGTGGAATTTGGATCAGACAAAGTTAGAGTGCTAGGGGTCCACTTACCTTGTTTTGATTTTGAAATTAGGCAGAATATATTTAATTAACATTCTGAAATTCAAGTTAACCTGGAGACTACATATAAATAGTACATCCAATACCTCCTATCCAAATATGAGTTTACAAAATAACAAAATTTGGGGGAAAAAGTAACAAAGGACAAGACTACTGCCTTTCATATAGCTCTAATTATATTTATTGTTTGTTTTTATCAAACATATATAGAAACGAGTATAAAACATATCTGTTTCAGTAAAAGATTGAGAGCAAGATGAATATGTGTGCACTTTTGCCACCAACATATACAATTTGAACATAACAAGAAACTTTGAATAAGTGAGTTATAGAGTTATGACTCGAACTTGAGTTCTTTTTTTCCTCCAAGTTTCTCTCTCTGAATTGCCCCTTCTACTCTATCCCAGAAGTAAATGCTATGCCAAAATTTTAAAATTTTGTTCCCTTAATTCTGTGTAGTTTTACAACTCACATACTTTTCTTGAGGCAATATATTATTAAATTTTTCTAGGTTTTTAACATGGAAGCATAAACTATATTTTTTGTCACTTAGTTGTTTTTCCCAAATGTATTTTTTTGAGATGTGTCCATGTTAATGTGTATAGTAGTAGTTATTTCCTTCACTTTTTACATAACTCTTGTTCCAATTAACTAAATTGATGGGGAAAGGGGGAATGCTACATGTTCACTTGCCTCAGAAGTTTCCACAGAGTAAAATAAATCGATGAAGGGCAAGAGTAAGAAAACTTGAAACTGATTTAAATCATTTATAACCCATAGGTAAGGAAAAGAAAGATCTGTTCCTCTCTTGGTTCTGAAGTACTCCAATCAAACTACTTTGGTCTCTGAAACAAATTCATACGGTGTCTATATAAGAAAGCAGCCTAATATTTAAATCATTTTGACCCAGCAATAATAGAAATTTCTTAAAATACTGTCATTCTCTCCTCAGTCTTATCATTGTAGTAGCATAGGCTGCCTAGGTGGTCACTCATACTACTTTCTCTTAGGTTCACAGTTATGTTGGTGCCATGTGAAATTCTGGCAAGTAGAAAGTCTATCCTAGACCTCATCATACATGCCCCTCCATGAAAATTCATACTCTCCTTTCCCCCACTGATATGAACTTCAAAGACGACTGTATTATAGATAGTTATATTATTGGGACCCTGGATCCCATAATTGCGCTAGATCTGTCAAGAAGAGTCAGTTGCCCAACTGAAACATGACTGTGAAATAACTGAAAATTTAGGGTTATTACAGCGGCATGACCTTGCCTATTCTGATCATTATCATCATGAATAAACATCAAGAACTAGAAAATGTTATTTTGTTTCCTTTTAATCTCGTTTAATTCTCCTTTCACAGAGGGTCGGTAATTTTTGTGAGGTTGGAAGAGAGTATGAGATAAAATTCTATAAAAAGAATAGCAAATACCATTGCCTGGCATTGTGCCAAACAATTTATAAGCAATATTCACTGGGTTACTTACAGCAACTTATGAAAGAGGTACTTGCTTAACCATCACCATATCATTTATGAGTAACAAGAGGGCTAGGCATGAGAAAAAAACTTTATCAAGGTTCTAGAACTAGTGAGTTGAAGAGTTATGACTTGAACTCGGGTTCTTTTTTTTCTCAAAAATTTCATGCTATAAACAATGATGCTTAACT
Organism: Cephalopachus bancanus; assembly: GCA_027257055.1. Lineage (NCBI taxonomy): Eukaryota > Metazoa > Chordata > Mammalia > Primates > Tarsiidae > Cephalopachus > Cephalopachus bancanus. The sequence continues at coordinate 334,365 of JAPVLO010000675.1, read as the reverse complement.
CAACTTTGAAACTTCCAGGAACTAGTCAGTTTAGTGAAAAGTAATTTCAACTGGAGGCAGTGATTGGAAAGATTCCAGTGTTTCTTTGCCATAGTTTCCACACTGTTAATACTCTCACTCTGCCACAGAGAGTGGGCTTACTGAGGCAGTGTGGGATGGAAAATATTCTCACTGTGGCTACTTGCCTGTGGATGCTTCATTACTGTCACTGCCAGGAAAGCAAACTCTAAAGAAAGAAGAGGCAGATAAGTCTGAGAACCCACTCTGTGATGTACATCAAACAGCCCTTGGAATCATTCAGGGCTGCTGGCAACCCAAAGATATATTGAGTTGCTTGTGTCTGTGTTGAGTTTGAAAGTCCACTGCCATTTTGCAGATGAGGCTTAGAAATGCCAAAAAAAATGTATGTCAGAGCACTGTGGCTGTTTGGGCATTCCAAATTGCATGTGACGCTTGATATGTGATTGTCATTAAATAGAATTTTCAAGTGACACATTTATTAGACCTTGATGAATCTCAGAAGTTGGAGAAGCTCAGATAAGCATCCTGAGATTCTGAAACTCATCAATTGCACTTCTGACATGTTGAGGGTTTCCTTTTTTAGTTTAGATGTAAACTACTTTCTTTCTTTCTTTCTTTCTTTTTTTGAGTTGGAGTCTCACTCTGTCGCCCAGACTGGAGTGCAGTGGCCGCGCCCGGCCACCGCAGCCTCGACCTCCTGGGTTCCGGTGATCCTTCCGCCTCAGCCTTCCGAGTAGCTGAAATTACAGGCATGCACTACCACGCCCAGCTGATTTTTTGATTGAGTGTAGAGATGAGGTCTCGCCTGCAATCCACTCACCTCAGCCTCCCAAAGGCGCGGGATTACAGGCTGAGCCACCAAGCCCGGCTGTAAACTACTTTCATGATGCCTTCTGAGTGTGAAAAATTGTGTTTAAGAAAACTACTTTTTATGAACTAGAGAAAGACAAGACTACATTGTCTGTGTAGAAAATACAGAGGCTTTTGGGATAATATAATACTGTTACTAGAAGAAGCATAAAAGAGAAGAGATGAAATAATATGGGGAAAAGACAAGAAAAATCATAAATAGAAGCAGAGGGGAGAAATTACATCTAAAATGGGAGGAAGACATAAAGGAAGACTATCTTTTAAAAAGGAGCATGCAGCCGGGCTCGGTGGCTCAGCCTGTAATCCCGCGCCTTTGGGAGGCTGAGGTGAGTGGATTGCCTGAGCCCACGGGTTCGGGACCCGCCTGGGCAGCGAGACCTCATCTCTACAATAAATCAAAAAATAAGCCGGGCGGGCATGGTAGCGCGTGCCTGTAATTCCGGCTACTCGGAAGGCTGAGGCGGAAGGATCGCTGGAGCCCAGCAGGGGAGGCTGCGATGGCCGGGAGCCACTGCACTCCAGTCTGGGCGACCAAGTGAGACTCCAACTCAAAAAATAAAAATAAATAAAAATAAATAAATAAATAAAAAGGAGCATGCTCAACCATTTACAATTTTCATGAAGAAATATCATGGGGGATAGCTTAAGAACATTCTATATAAAAGAAGGCTTAAAGAAAGTCAATCTGTAAATGCTTTTCTTACTAGAGAAAAAGATAAAGATTAATAATTCAAAACAGTAGACAATCTGAAATCATTCATTGTGTACTTATCCTTAGGACGCAGTTAGAGGTCAGTGCTTCTTACACATATACACGCAAACACATGCATTTTGTGCTTCCTTTTAGTTCTTGCCGACTGTAAGCAAGGGGTATGCATGGATGAACCCACCCCCACTCACATCCCATATCAACACAGATAAACCACTTAAGAAGGATGGAATTGATATGGTTGCTTCATAATCCTCAGTAAGCTATAAAGGTTTTTCTTTTCTTGTCTTTTTTTGAAAAGCAGATGAGATAATATGCCTATGGTATCAGGATAATGTTCCCTGTCAGCAAAGGGAGAAGGGAGAGAAGAGATAAAAGAGGAAGTCCCTTTAATCTGAATTGCTTTGTGACTGGAAATTCACAAGTACAGCCTGGAAGGCCTGGACAGCTACTGCACTGCTGCTCACACTGTGCTGATAAGCAATGCAGTTTATTTCCATCATCTTAGGATAACTGTAGGGAGGCCACCCGCAGGCATGGGTGAAAGGAAAAGGAAGGAGGATCAGGAAGCTTCAGAGAATATCATCTCACAGTCTGGCTTTACCACCCTTTATTTCTGTTCCTATTCCCAACCCTGTCCCCTCAGCCTCCTTACCCACCTTAGCACACAAGTGCAAGATTTAGTAGTAAAGTTGTGATTGGGAAAGGAATGAAGCACTTACAGCTGCAACTGAGATTAATTCCAAAGTCTGCCCACAGATGTATGTCAATATCTGGCTGAGCTCCAAGCACATGGTTGGCACACACAAAACGTTAGTTTTCTTCCTTTCTAATCATCCCTGCTCCTTCTAATCTCCAATTTCCCAGGTTGATTTATTTGGGGTTGACATCTGGGAGTAGGTTGACTAGATGCCTGTATAGTCTCGTCTCTACAAAGCATACTACAGACGTTTGAGAACCGCAATTTCACAAAATGTACAGTAGCTCATTAAAACCAAAATTAGTTATTTGGGTCTCTTTTCTTCCTCTTAACATTTGAAAAAATAAGAGATAATAATTCTTTTACCTTTCCTAATTCATTTCTAGTGAAAAGGTTTTGTTACTGAGATATTTTATCTCATAAAGTTGTTGCCTTGTATTTTCTAGAAATAAATTTATATTAATAGCAACAAAAAATGACTTTCCTGTATTGAGAACCACCATTGGTAAATTACTGAAGTAATTTACATATCTTATTTCATTTTATCTTGACAACAAACTTCAAAGGGGTTATTATTATCCTTAACTTCCTAACTTATGACTTTCAGATTACAATTAAATTAACTGAAAAAGAGCACTGGTAAATTATCAGAAAATTTGTTAAATACACTTCCAAATCCTACTAGGGCTTCCATTAATCTTTGCTGAAAAGCAAGTTCAAGATTGTAATGTTGCTTTAATAAGCATGAGCTAACCATAATACAGCTGAGCTGGAAAACGTAGATGACTCACTTTACAATCATCCCCCTTTGCCTGCCTGTAGCTAACACTATCAAGCACTTCCTTATGTTACCATTTAAACTCATCCAAATAAATTAATTGATGGAAAGATATTGGAGATTATGTAATTACTTCCTCTGGCTCTGGTGGTGTTGCCATCTGACTTCCAGGCAGCAAGATGAGATCTAAATTAAATGCAAATAATTGTTCACAATTAGAAAATGAAATGCCTGGAGAACCCCATGATATTTTAAACAAGCCGATGTACTTGCCATTGATCAACAATTGAGGCTTTCTAGCATATTTGGATTGAGTCCAATGATGACACTGTGCACAACAACAAGATACCCTTCCACATCAGAGACAATAATTCCCAAGGATGCACCCTTCAATAAGATGTGAACTTTAAAGAATTTGTGTGCATAAAAAGTATTTTTAGTTCAAGTTTGTGAGTAGTGCTAGGTGGTTGATTTCAGGTCACACAGTGCTTTGTAGTATCAAAGTACCCAGATAATCATTTAAGCTAACCATCTTGGATATGTTAAATATATCTAGCCTTCTCTCGGGGCAGTTAAATTGGTGAGTTTTGTATTAATTTAGTTTCCAGGCAAAGAAGATATTTTTTAAAAATATGTTTCTCGAGATCCTTGGGGATGACCTTGATGCCAAGGGATCCATCCATACTTATAATGACCACATCTAACAAAAAAAAACTTTATTGTCTTTGAATATGCTTTAAAATGATGCTATCTTTTCAATGGGGACAAGGGCAGAATGAGGAAGGAAAGACATAGCCGAAAAGAAGGAAGTGGTTCCAAAGAAAATGACCTTAACAGGCTAACAGCTTAGATGGCTACAAAGGTTTTTATAAACACCATTAGTATTCATTTAGTATAGGTAGCTGACAGCAACAAGAATTGGAAAATAACTTAGATGTGATCACTGAAAGGACAGAAGAAGGCAAAAAAAATTATTTATATATATATATACATATATATATATATATGTATATATATATATATATATAGGCTTATTCCTGAGCACAAATCTCAGTGTCACCAGAGAACACAGTTAGAATGTCCTCCTTTTCTGATTAGCAACCATCTAATCAAGGTCACTGACTGCCTGCCAGGTCTATATACATGCCATGCCAAGAAGAAACAGAAGGGCTCAGGCCATGGTGTTTACTACCCATTGTATGCACCAGGTTAAGAGCAATTTGAAAAGTAGTTGTTTGTGATAAAGTTGATGAAATGAAGGAAGGGTAAATCTTTTTAAGTGAAGAGAAAATCTTTTCAGAAATTTTTATTAAAGAAATTCACAATCTCAACATTTATCTATACATTGCTAAGGTAAGAAGGCACAGGGATAAAGCAGAGGAATCCCAAATACATATATACAATACAGATTTAAGTGGAATAGTTGTCCAAAGAAAGGTTCCTTAGTCTGGAGGGGCAGAAACCACATTATATAAAGGCTTTCATTTACACTATTTAGTGAGACTTTCTCACAATGTTACTACATCAAGGCTAAAGTCTATAAACTGAAATACTAATTTATTTGATTGCAGTGTGAAATATCACTGTTCAAGTCCCTCAGCCTTGGTGGATACATGACTGAGGTCACAGAGCAAATGTGTGTTCTCCCTATTGTCATATTACATGGAAAAGCAAATTACTATGATCAGGATACTCTGTGAGTAAGAAATCAGAGCAGGAAGAGAAGAAGTGATTCAAAGATTTCTTACATTAGCATCAGATGGTCCAAAATAGGGATATACCTGCCAGATAGGCAAGAGTGTAGCATCTGTTTGCCTGGGCACCCTCTCTGTTGTTCAGCATTTGGAAAATCTTGAATAGTGCTGGTTTCTCAAGGTCTTTTTCTCCTTGTATTCCTGGTGCCTTCCTAGCATACCCCAAGGCTCAAAGACAATCACAGTAGTGATTGAAAAGTAAGTTAATTTATGAATGACCTTCTCTTCTGATGAACACAATTTTTTCTTTATATTTCTTATTTTCTTTGAAACCATTTTGTTTTGATCAATAGAACAATAGTCTGTGCCTTAAAGTGACTTTGCATATCTCTGTTCTAATCTGGTGTATGTTTTTGTGTGTAATGTTCAAACTGAATTCTGAGTTAAGTGATTCACATTTGAGAGGAACACATAATGGAAAGCCTAGTCAGTATTATGGCATAGGAATAGGTTTACTATGCAAGATAAAAGTAAGATCACTTAATTAAGGAGGTTGCCATGCTTATCAGATGCTCTTTGGGTTTATTGATATATGTTTTTCAGCTTTACAAGTTGATTCTTTTCATAGATCCTGCTCCACAGTTCCCATTATTTTCTCAAAATGACAATGGTCTTGGGATTATTTTTTGACTTTCCAAGATCACAAGATGGTCTTTATGTGATTAATAATGACCTCTTAAATTTAATTTTCAACTATGTTAATTTCTGTATTTAACTAGAAAGAAATTTGGACTTTTGTTCAACCTAAAAAGACCACGTAAGAAGTAGAAATTATTTTGCAAAATAAATTTCTTCTTTGCTTCCCTACCAGCTCTAAATCAACTGCATTTTCAACTTATGTCTAGATGTAGGACACTTGAGAAATTGTGATGCCTTTTGAGGTCATAGGGCAGTCTTGGAAACACAACTGTATTGTGAGTGAAACCATGCTGTTCAGGTACTTTGATTACTAAATTCTCTATTTCTTAGTAATCATTCCATTTACTGATTTGTCTTAAAAGACTTGTGGGTAGTTGCTGATACCCAACAGAGAAATTGTTTAGGGCTTTTTTATTCTCTCCTTTAATTCAAAATACTTATTTGAGAGGTAGCAGAAAAATGTGGTAGCCAAAAGTGCCCTGAGGGAGACAAACTTGTGCTGAACGTTATTTGCCTGTCTTTTGTAAGATTCCTAAGTGTACATTTCAGACTCTTTACAAGGATACAGTCAAGGTATTGATTATTTTAAACCCTGGAGAGAAAATGCTGATTACTCTAGAATGTTAAGAATCCTAATATCCAACCAAGCCAATACATTAAGATTCCTTGTGTTTCAAAGATATATACGTCATTTCTAACATTCTTGTCTATAATTTTTTATTCATTTTAGAGAGCTTTAACTTCTTTAATATTCTTCTATCATATTTGCATCTTCTGACGTCATTCTTTATTGAAATGCAACATAATCATACTTTTTATACATGTATGTATAATGTTTTGTATGTATGAGAAATAACATACAACAAACACAAACACACCAAAAAATTTTGGGTATTTGACATTAAATGTTATCCCTTATAAATAACTCCCTGGAAGGCTCTTTGTAAGAGGCAAAACAATTTCAAGCAGCTATGTAAATATGTCAAGTAAAAATGAAGCTAATATTTATTTGTAGAGGCATTTGCCATTTAGATGCACAAACATTTGACCATTTTTGGTCTTCCTTCAAATTAAATGACAAATTTTTTCCAAAAACCACAGAATAATTATTATGGGAAATGTTTTTAGTGGATATGTCTCAAAATGGAAAAGGGTATTGGAAGGGCAGTTTAACTGTTGAGCAAATATTGAGAATCTATCAGATAATCTAAGGAGGAAGAAAAATTATTCCTGAACATAAATGAGTTAGGAAAAAAAATTATATTCAATTTCATCACTGGGTGATACTTTAATGAATCTAGGAGAGAAGCAAAATGCAATAATTAAAGATGAAAAGAAAGCCAAATTAAAGAATGACAGCAATATTAGTGTGGAAATGGGTACCTTGGCTGAAGCAAGACAGGATTTTAAATAAATGATTTTGTAATGGACCCATCTGTTTGCTTTGCAAAACTATACTATAACCTGGCACAGATCGTTGTATGTTGTTTTTAGAAGAAACTACGGAATTAAAATTTCTCATGAGCAGTAGGTAAACACTCTTTGTTCTTATTTGTCTTAAATATAACTGATCATGATGGTTTGAGCATCTTAGTTAATAATTTTCCATGTCCAGGCTGCCAAATTCCAAAACTGGATGATTACTCTAGAATGTTGAAAATCCTAAACTAGTAATGGGCTATTTCCATGCGTCTCTAATATCCAACCAATACATCCGTTCATTTGCTTCCTTTCTTGCCTCATTCATTTGCTTCCACTCATACTGCAAAACCAATCACCTGTGGCCGGTTATTCTAATGAGCTGAGAATCTCAAGTTCAACAATCACTATTACAAGTAATGTATGTAGCCTTACAGAATATAAAAAACATTTGCTTGGTGCAGAAAAGTAGCATCTTTGTATATGTTCAGATTTATAGGACTTCCTTCTCTGATCTGCCAGTGTTCCTCCTTACCATCATTTAGTCAACCACAGTCATAGAGCACCTATATTAGGCAAAACTGTACCAAAGGCACTACAGTCACAAATATTTTTAAAAATTCCGCCCTCTAGCCGAGCTCGGTGGCTCAGCCTGTAATCCCGCACCTTTGGGAGGCTGAGGTGAGTGGATTACCTGAGCCCGCGGGTTCGAGACTCGCCTGGGCAGCGAGAACTCATCTCTACAATAAATCAAAAAATCAGCCGGGCGTGGTAGCGCACTCCTGTAATTCTGGCTACTCGGAAGGCTGAGACGGAAGGATCGGCGGAGCCCAGCAGGCGAGGCTGCGGTGGCCGGGAGCGGCCACTGCACTCCGGTCTGGGTGACAGAGTGAGACTCCAACTCAAAAAAAAAAAAAAAATTCCGCCCTCAAGGAGCTACCTGCATATGGAGGAAGAGAGATATGCAAACACATAACTATAACAAAGTATTAACTGGTAGAAAACCAAAGTTAGATAAAAGGGGCCATGAGTACATGGCATAGTTCTTTAGAAAGGTCCTAAAAGAGAAATGATGTGCTGAATTTGTTTTAGGTCTATAATATGACAACAGTAGCAACAACAACAACAATAGCTGAAATTTATTGAATGCTTAGTAAGTTTGAGACACACTGCTAAGCACCTGCGATTCATTTAATCTTTTTAGTGACCTCAGACATTAATATCAACAATAATTTATATTATTATTTTCTTCATTTACATAGGAAAAAAGTCAAGCAAGGAGAATTAGGTAAGATTCCTGTTGTCACACAGCTGAGTGGAGGCAAGGCTTGGGTCAAAAAATGTCAACTGTCAAAGTGGTCTGTTCTCATATTTTTAACTTTTAATTTGAAAATACTTTTACTACAAATTCCAAGGGGTAAAAGATTTATACTCACCTGCACCACACCTGTACAGGAATCCAAAAAAATGCAGCCTTTAGGTTCTTTAGATATTTTTTCATCTTTGTAAAAATTCATAATGTAGGAGTTATCTGGCAACTGAGTCAGCTGGGAAGTAGCGCTTTTTGAATGACTAAATAAAGAAAAAGATATAAGGAGGTAGTTCAGATTGCAGTGTGCTATAGTATTATTCATGGAAATTAGAATTGTTATAATTCCTTCAAGAGTGCTATATTTCAGGTCACTATTCTAGAGAAAAGCATCTTACTTCCTCATAAATAAAATATCGCGTGAAACATAAAAAAAGAAAGAAAGAAAGAAACTACTTTTACTAGAAAAAAATTGCAGGAATGAAATGAAAATTTTTCATTAATCCTCATGTATCTCCTCAATTTTTGATATTTTATCATATTTGTTTTACCATTGTCTCCCCCATAGACAGATACATATATAGATATATAGAGATAGATTTATAATTTTTCTTCTGAATCAATTGAGAGTAGGTTTCAGCATGATGCTCCACTTTTATATACTTCAGTGTTTATTTACAGAAGGATAAGGAAACTCTCCATGTACCCACATTACAATTACACAAATCAGAAAATTAACATTGATGAATACTGCCATCTAATCAACATGCTATTAAAATTATACTAATTGTCTCAATAATGTGCTTCATAGCAAAAAATAGATATATTTTCTAGGAACCATTCAATCCAGAATCATGCGTTTTTTTAGTTGTCGTGTCTTTTTGGTGTCTTCTGATTGTAACAGTTACTCAGCTTTACTTTCTCTTTCATAATGTTTATATTTTTGAAAAACAAAGGCCAGTTATTTTGAGGACTACTTTTCAAGTTGGGGCAGTCTAATGTTTCCTCATTATTTAATTCAGTTTGTGCATTTTTTGGTAGGAATACCACAGAAGGGAGGTTGTGTCCTTCTCAGTGCCTCATATCAGGGGCCATGATGTGTTTGTCTCATTACTGGAGTTATTAACTTTGATCACTTGGTAAAGATGGTATCCACCAGATTTCTCCACTGTAAATTTACATTTTTCCCTTTGCAATCAATAAGTATTTTGTGTGGGATACAAATATCCTCTTCTTCAACAAACACTCACCCACTAGCATGATGATTGTTGCCTCAGCTAATTATTGGTTATGATGATGACAAAACAGTAATTTTCTAATTCCATCATTTCTTCTGCATTCATTGGTTGGCATTTTACTGCAAGAAAGAGCTTCCCCTTCTTTCCTATTTGTTTGTATATTATTTATTTATTATTCATATTTGTCTAAGTGCATTAATTTACATTTTATTCAGTGAGTTATAATTTGTTATTATTGTTTACTTTTCTGCTCCACTTGTCCCAAATTTGGCCAAAAGTGTTCCCTTCAAGCTTATTCCTGTGTTCTATGAACACGTGTCAATCATTCTTTCAGCATTTTCTTACTTTTTTGCACCGAAAAATATTCCAGGTCCATCTTGTACTTTCTCTGCCCCGGTCCTGTAATCAACTGTTTCTCCAAGGTAGGTCCTTGTTCTTAACTGTGTCTCTTTTTCACCACTCACTGGTTATTTTTATACATGTATAAATGGAAGTAATATTAGTATTTAAATATCCAAAATCTCTATTAATCAGCCATTTGCACAACTACTAAAATGATTTTTTTTAAAAACCTCCAAACTAGCTTGGAGTCTATGTATAAGTTTCTAAAATGCCTTTTAAATCCTCAAATAAATGACTTGGGTCCTAGGGAAGATAAAACAAAAGGCAAAGAAAAAGAGAGCAAGAAAAGGAAAAGAAAGTAAAAAATACACAAGCAGAGTGATACACAATTTTTCTAGTACCTTCTCTGGGTCAAACACTGAAATAAATACTTTCACATGTAACCTTTCATACATCTCTGCAACAATTTCTTGGAGCAGAGATTATGATCTTCACTTAATAGATAAGAAGATAGAAGTTCACATATTTTGGTGACTCTAACCTACACAGTAAGTGAGAGAACTAGGAAATGAATCTATGTCATATTCTAAGCCAATCTTCTTCTAGCCGGCACTGCCTCTATACAATTTTCATGCTAATTCATGTCCTATATCCTATTTTTATAACTGGCCAGCTCTCTACAACTTACACAGTAGCTCTTTATTTACCCATTTCCCAAATACCAGAACACCTTATGCTCAGACAGATGATAAAGATTTTCCTTAGCTCCAAGAACAACCTGTTACAACACACATCTTTTTTAGAATTAGGATTCTCCACCTGCTTTTTAGGTTTGCTATAGTTGCTAAATTGTGAGACACAGTATTCTAGAACCACTTGATATGTTGTAGACAGCCTTTATTCAGCAGGCTGTTATTAATGCCTCTTAAAATAAACACTATACCTGGTGTCTCCATTTCTTAAATACTATAAAGAATGAAGGCAATGCAGTTCACACATCAGTAGAAAATTTGAGACCATAAGGAATTTTAGTTTTCTAACAGAGAAAAACTAAAATGTCTGATTATATAGCAAAGCAAGAGGATGGTCATGGTGTATATTTTGTACATGATTCTATTACAGATCAAAACTAAAATGTCTCCACAGATATGTACAACCAAGTTAAAACAGTCAGGATTCAGGTAGAGTTATGTCAAACCTGTGGTAAAATATAAAGAAATACCCCCCAATACAGCAACTAGGAATAGATCATAGCTAATGTTTACACAATTTTCAAAAATTCTGTTCACAGGTACTTTCATCTCAGCATATCCCACTGAAGGAGAATGGACGCATTACCGCATCTTCATTTTATACGTGACAAATATTGAGGTTCAGAGAAATGATTTCCGCAAGATCTCACAGCTCATCAATTGCCACTTGATACCCAACTCTGCCTCATGTTCCTTACACCACACCTTGATTAAAGTCCTACAAATTAGATTTTTGCTAGACTCTTTCCAGGCTTAATCAAATCAGTGTGAGCAGATGAAAAGTAAAGGAAATACATTCCCAGTTTATTCCATGAAACCTCTTAATAAAAGATAGAAAAAGCAATGTGGGGCCCTTTATTCCATACTTTCAGTAAAAATTGTTTTGTGTTTTTAGTAGACCACAGTATGATGTATGAGATATATTTTTGACCAAATTAATAATATAATGTCACAGAATTTATTTTACCTCTGATGTTACCTAATTGTTTCGCTGTAGCAATCAGTAAACTCTTCTATCATGTGAATAGGGGTAAATATAAACCCAAAAATAAGCAGTGGAGAGGTGAGGGGGCACCATGGGATTGGAGGATTTGGCTACACACACACATGCCCCACACCACACTAGACTAGAGTTACTAATTGCTTTATGACACAGGTAATATATAGGAGAATTACTTTATTATATTGTGGGAAATTGTAGGCAGATGCATGGCCATTACCTGTAGAACTTACGAACAAATTCTTAAACTAAACATACTGATTGCTACCATGCATTGAATACCTTCTATGTGTCGATTAGAACACAAGATGCTTTGTTGCAATTTTATCATTTGATATTAAAACAATTCTACTGTAAAGAACATAGTGGTATTCCTATTTTATAGATAAAAATACTGAAGTACAGATTACATAGCTGATAATCAGGGAAGCCAGGATTAGAAGCTCACTGTTTTGGATGCCAAAGCCCATTTCCTTGGCAACTTGGCTATGCTATACTATACTATACTTTTAGAATGTTGGCGATACTATGGTAGATATGAGTCTGCTATTGATTGCCAAACCTTCCTCACACAGAAAGTTAGTAAATTATCTCCAACCAAGAGTGTCTGGGTTCTCTTTTGCCATCATATCTTCTCTTTATGTGCTGCCATTTTCCCTTTCTTCTAACATTATACGATGCCTTTTTTTCTTAGTGCTGCAAATACTTGAATTTCCCTTTTGCAGTAAACTAACTGCCAGTTAATCTTTTTCTAGTTATTTGTACTTTTTGCCAACTCCTTCTCTCACATTCTTACACACTTCTATTCTGCAGTTTCTCTCTCCTGATGACTTATCTTCATCTTCTGGTCATTGCTGATGTCACTGCCTGGTACACTGTGCTCTATTTCTATCACCTGTTTTCAGTGCACTATCTGTTTTTCAAAGTCATGCTTCATGTATGTGTCCTGTAACATTTATGGCCATAAAACTTTGCCTTCTCTTCTATGGGACAATTCTTAGAACCTATCCATAATTAAGAGTCTACAAAAGTAAAGGACTTGCTTGTCTGTACCTTTTCCATTTCTTTCATTGGGGAGCAAACAATGGCCATCAGGCAAAGTACAGGCAGGAGGATAATTTTCTTAAAACAGTAAGTCTCAAAATATAGCCCATATAAGGATCTCCTGGAGGAGTTCTTTTCTTTTTTAAATTTTTCATTTTAAAGATGTGGGGTACAATTCAGGGTTAAGTATACAAATGTTCACTATGCAGGCACCGCTGTTGATGAGATGTGCACCCCTCCTCCTCCAGCAGATTCTCACTACTACCAATCCCGCCCCACCCCCTGGCAATTTCCCACTACTGATAATCCTTTTCTTATAATATTACGATAATTGTTCAAGGTCCACTTATGAGTGAGAACAAGAGAAATTTGGGGCCTTACCCCCAGAATTTTGGATTTAATACATCTTGGAGGGGTGATGGGTAGGTCTTGAGACATTGCTTTTCTAAAAGATTCCTAGTTGATGTTTATAGTACAAGTCCAGAGATCATATTTTTAAAAGCACTGCCTTAGATTGAGAGGAAAACAGAAAGTCAATCTACCTTATTCCCCATATCATAGTACTCCTGTTGGGACCTCAGTTGTCTGACAGTTTTAAAAAATCATCCATCATATCTCAACACATTTTTAGGTACTGTGTATAAGAAGATAAAGAAGCCATCATCCATTACTTCAAGGAGTTCACAATTTGATAGAATCAGACACATAAACAAATAAATGCAATAGGGTATGATAAGGCCTATGACAGAGGTAAAACAGTCAGAGGACAAAAGAGTGGTGACTTCTCTCCTTAGAGGTTACGTAAGCTACATAAATAGGAGGCAACAGTTTTCAGAGGGGTTACAAGAGATACATCCTAGGCAAATGGAAGTGTGTTCCAAGCCACAAAAATACAATGTTTGGGGAATTAGAAAGAACTGGTAGGTACTGGGTATTATTTAAGTATTGAATAAGATGAAGAAAAGCAAGAGACATCAAAAGGATATGATTGAACAAACAGTGAGACTGGGTCTTGTGTGTGACCTAGCACACCCTTTTCCTGGGGGTTGGGAGAATAATTTTAATGTGTCTATCAGTGGAAAACATTATTAAATTTGAGTTTTAGAGTCTATGATACTGAGTGATCTCGCACAGAAGCAAAGAACTTAGTACCACATGTTCTCACTCATAAGCAGACCCTGAACATTTACCTTAATACTATAGGAAAGGAATTGGCAGTAGCAGGACACTATTGGGGAGAGGCATACTTCATCAATAAGGGCATCTGATCTCAAACCAGGAGAAGTGCAGATCAAAGAGAGGCCCAAACTTTACCTGTATGATGACCACTTGTGTACCTAATCCAGAATTGTACCTCACATAAAGAAATATCCTTGTGGAAGGTGGTTTAGAGGACAAAAGAACATGGTGACAAATAAGGAGCCTGAAGATCCTTGATCAAAAATAGAAAGACATGTGGAATGGAATACCAAAAGTATTGATAATAGGTATATTTCTGCTTAATTTGGAAATATTCTGTAGACATCGTATTGTAATGATTTCTTTATATGCTTGTCTTATACAGTAGACTGTAAACTCCTTCATCATTTTTCTATCATCAGTACCTATGGTAGTGCCTGACTTTAGTAAAAGCCCAAGAAATGTGGACTGAATGAATAAATAAATTAATGAAATCCTACATATCATTTATTTTCCTTTGGACTTCAATACCCTTCTCTAGAAAGTGAGAAGATGAGGATTTATTTTATTCTCTCCAGAGTGTGACAAATGAATGGATGAATATTAATAAAGCAATATGTGATTATTAGGAAGCAAGTATAAATGGGTAGCATTCTGGTGATGGGATTTATCACACAATTGATAACCAGTTGAACCTTCATTTATTTGAATAAAATTTCTGAAATTATCTCCAAATTGCTTTGGTATAGATAGCTGAACTGAATTAAAAGTGTTATTACAGAAGTCTTCAAATGTCCATTAATTCTTTTGTGCAAGTAGACTAATTTGCAGAAGATTTACCTATTCCTATATGAAACCAAGGGACCGCTGGTTCTGTCAGATAACTTTCCCAATTATATCTCTAGGCAATTACATAAATTATATTAAAAAAAAAGCTCCATTTCTTCTGGTACCTCATGTTCTAAGAAGAGCAAAATTCTTACCATAGCTAAGTATCTGTGGTCTAAAAATCAATTTTAAAGTGACTGATTTTAAACTTATCTACCTACTATCCTGATCAATCTTTTCCCTAACACCATGTCATTGTCCAAACCAAGATATTTTCATGCTTCTGTGATTTTATTTTTTATTTGTATTGTCAATAAAATGTTCAAGGATACATATTGTAAATACCAATAACAAATAATGAAATAAAAATTACATTGAGGCACAGGATAGGGAGAGTTCTGAACCCAAAAAATAACATCTTAAAAAAAGAGGAGGAACATATGTTCTCACTCATAAGTGGACCTTGAACAATGATCATAATATTATAAGAAAGGGATTGGCAGTAGTGGGAAACTGCCAGGGGATGAGGGGCAGGATTGACAGTTGAGAGAAACTGCCAGGAAGGGGAGGGCACACCTCATCAACAAGGGTACTACATAATGAACATTTGTATACCTAACCCTGAATTGTACCCCACATCTTTAAAATGCAAAAAAGTGAAAAGAGGGTAGACTATTTATATAATAAAGAAAGAGAATTAGGCTTTTTATTTATTCCAACAGGGAGTGCTAGTGGGCAATGATGAAGCATCATTAAAAGTTTGATGACAAAAGATTCTGAACCAAGATTCCTAGGCTTATTCAATTACTTTTTTAAAAGTGAAAAATTCTTAAACATGAAAATAAATTTAAAAGCATACTGTATGCACTCTTTACCTGAAAAATAATATTCCTGAAATATATGATCTAACAAAACTAAAAAGCAAGGGAAAAAAGAGAAAGACATCAGTTACAAGGAGCTGTGTGAACAAAGAAATTAACAAAAGCTAATCTTAGGCTAAAATCAATTGGGGAGCTGTGGGCATTTTGAGTGAAAGACTGCTTGCTTTGTAGACTGTTCTGCCTGCTGCAAACATCTAGCATTTGTGATCCTAAAGAAAGAATTCTGAGAATTAGCACATAACATTTTTTTTTAAGTAAATTAAAAATGGAACTTTCATTCTAGGTGTGTGTGTGTGTGTGTGTGTGTGTGTGTGTGTGTGTGTGTGTGTGTGTATGTGTGTGTGTGTGTAGGATGGGAAGCTAAAGATATTGTTTATCATGATACTTTGCTATTATGAAATTAATAATACCTTAATAAAAAAATACAAACATTACAAAAAGCAACAAAATGGAAAATAAATGTCACTCAAACTCTCATTCTGACTTCTCAATCTGATTTCAATTTTTGTACATGTTCTCGGATCATATTTATGAATGTGAGCACATATTTATATATACACATATTACTCTAAAGTTTCCTTATTCCACTTAATTTATCTAGGATATATTTGCAGATCAGCACAAAAATATAACTTAAACTTCTTATCTTTATTTTCTACTTGCTCATGTTTTGTTAAATGTTATAAAATAAATACATGCATGTGAGAGGGAACATTTGGTAGTGCAAAGAAACACAAAATGAAATGTATCTTCTTCTCATCTTTCCATGTCTAGCCCCACTTCTGAAGAAAACACTCTCCAAGTTTCTTTTGTCTCTTCTGGGTTTTACCACTTCATTGTAATAATCTCTCAATCATGGTCTTTCCTTTTTAGACAGTCATACATAACTTTCTCTCCCTTCCTCTCCTTCTTTCACCCTCTCTCTCTCCTCCTCCTTCTCCCTCCCTCATAATATGTAAACAATTTGGCACTGAGCATTATATCCCCTTGCATTTTTTGTAAGTTTTTGGTACATGACCTTTGTCAGATTAATAAAGGTTTTCTATTCTGATTTGCCAAGAGTTATTATAATGACACATAATTCGACTTGATCAACTGTTACTGTACCTACTAAAATGTAATATGATTTTTCTTATTTTAACTGTTAATATGGTTAATCACACATATTGATATTCTAGTATGATGTCAACCTTGCAATACTTGAATGAATCAAAATTGGTCATAATCCAAGCTCTTCTTGCCCTTGGTAACTAGTAACCATAAAGTTTCACCCCTTGGTGACCTCAGACAGGAACAAGAACAGCAAGCACTACTTCAAGTGTGCCTTCATCCATGCAAGAAAGATCCTAGCCTTCCAGCTCTCTAAAGAGCTATGGAAGAACTGCAATGACTAGTCCATGCCCATCTACAAGAGAAAGAAGGTCTAGGTGGCTTGAGGATACCACAAAAAGGAGTTAATCAGCAACTCTGGTTTGCAGAAAAAATTTGTCATCCACATGGAGAAAGTACAGCATGCTAACAGGGTAACTGTCCACATGGGCATTTGCTATATGACATAGCTAATATCAGAGGCCAAAAACAATTAAAAAATTCCTGAACACAAAGCTAAATCTCAAGTTAGAAAAGAGCAAGGCAAATATAAGAACTTAATGAGAAAATGCAGAAATACAGATAATATTCCATGGAACAATGATTAAACTGTGGATTTTTAGCCTATTTATTTGTTTCCAAGGAACTTTTCACTGAAATGTTTGATTTAGTTTCTCATTTGGTGAAATGCAGAGAGAAGCTTATGGTTATCCAGAATATGCAAATAAGTCATTGTATTTCCTTTTTTCTTCTATATTTTAGAATATTTTCCAGATTTTATCATCTAGCCCAAGTTATCATATGTCAGAGTCCAAATTGCTACAATAAAATTTAGAATGTTTTTATATTTGAAAAAAAATCTTCATTAACTGATACTTGTATTAAATTTATATTGATTTAGAGAAAAATAAATTATTATAATATCAAAACTAGCTATTTAAGACAATACTATTTGTAAATTTTTTTGATTCATTCTTCATTGGAATGTCAATTTTTTCCATCAGTTACATACATATCCTTATTATATGTTATGTATATTATAAACATATAGAACACATGTGTAGGAGGAAACATTTAATTACATTTATTATATATATAAAGTTTATTCCTGGATGTTTTTCCCAGTTTTCCGTTATTATAACTGGGAGTTTTTTTCTTCCACTATTTACACTAATTTGTTGATATTTACATACAGAAATAATGCTTTGTAGTAAATTTTATTTAGCCTCTTTATAGTATTAGTCATTATTATAGCAGTTTTACATATATGAGTATAAAATGATGCTACCTGTAAATAATGATTGTTTTTCTTCTTCCTTTGCAATATATATGCTTCTTATTTCTTTCTCTTATTAAATTACATCAGTGGCTATTTTCACAGCAATAGTAAGAAACATTGGTGATAATGGGATCATTGTCTTATGGGCTTGAGATTTTTTTTTCATTATGCCAGGGAAGAATCCATGAATTCATATTATATGAATATATTTTTTCAGTTTGGTGTATTGGTTTTATTAAAAAAGCACGTTGAAATTTGTCAAAGACATTTCCAGTATTTATTGATATTATCATATTAATAGATTTTATATGTGATATACAAATATGGTGAATAATAGTATTAAATTGTTGAAACAATATCATCCTTGCATTTTATATGCAGTGTATATGTACATTACAAATAACTTGTATTGTACATATTATGCCATTTTGTATATATATACATATATATGTTTTATATGACATATATTAAAATATATTTGAAACATTTGATTTTTAATGAAAATTTGTTTCTTAACTCATTGAAAAAAATTTCGGTCAAATAATCTTGTTCTCCATCCACTTGTTGAATAGCTGTGATAACTTTCTCAATTTCTTCCATGGTTATTGTTTTTTCTTGGTTCATAATTCCTTTGAGTTAAATTTTAGCGATTTATACTTTCTTACAATCATCAATTTTATCTAAGTTCTCTAATTTATTTCAATGAATGTTAGCCAAAACCTCTTTTTTAAAACTTTTCTCTAGTTCTATGATTATTTTCTCCTTTTTATATCTTCTTTGGTTATGTTTTATCTTTTCCTCAATTAAGCTGTAGAGTAATTAATCTAATTATTAAGCCTCTCCAAAAAAACTTTATATTTCATTCATCCCCTCTATACTTTTGCTTAATTCATTTATATTTTCACTTTTTTTGTTTTCTTTGAATTTATTTTGTTGTTTGCTTCCTAACTTAATGAGATAAAGACTTGTTTAATTTATTACATTTTTTCTTATTTATTAAAGTAAGTACTTAAGGCTGTGGGTGTTACTCTGAGCTAGCTTTAGATTGACTTCATTTATTTTGATTTTTTCATTATTGTTATTGACTACACATTTGAAATTTTACTTTTGGTTTATTCTTTAAGCTAAAAGTTAAGCGAGAGTTTAAAATTTTCCAACTGGAGCCTTAAGAAAACCTATAATATTCAAAACAAAACAACAGCGACAGCAAAAATGAAGTGAAGGGACTCTTATGCATTCACTCCATCACCCTAACATCTTTAACACTGGCCATGTGGTGTAACTTATTATGGGGTCCTGTGCTTTCTAGGATTATCTGGCTCTGAGAATTGATCATCTATATTGATGTTTATGTCAGAACATGGCATGAGTCATTTAGAAGCACAGGGTCATTTCCTCTCCCTCATCTTATTATAAAACCACATTTCTTTACTGAAAGAAGAAAGGCTGACTTAAGAATCCTTTCATTGGGTTTTCCCAAGACTTCTAATAGTCTTCTTATTAAGACCACAATACATTTTCATGGGACTGCACACCAGGACAGGGTGGGGGCGCGTGTGTGAGATCAAGAAACAGAGACATCTCCTCAGACATTCCATTCTCTTGCAAACATCCAAAATTTCTCCTGCTTTCAATTTAACGCTAGCATTAGCAGTGGTAAGAATAGTAAGAGCTATAAAAGCCCCTAATATTCCCTCCTTGGTTTTCCCTTTTGACACTCACTGTTTGACCCTCCCACTGACTTACATTGGGGAGATGCCAGAGGTTGTATTCTGGGGTTGGAGCTGTTATTATTATTATAGCTTGGGTAAGGAGTTATTTTTGGTTTTTTAAATTTATTTTTATTTATTTTAAAGATGTGGGGTACAATTCAGGAATAGGTAGATCAGAGGTCATTATATAGGTAAAGTTTGGGCCTTCCTTTATACCCCACTTTGCCTGGTTTGAGATCAGGTACCCTCTTTGATGTTATGTGCCCCCCACTCCCCGGCAGCGTTCTGCTACTGCCAAACCCTTTCTTAGAGTATTATGATAAATGTTAAGGGTCTGCTTATGAGTAAGAACATGTGGTACTCAGCTTTCTGTTTCTGTGATAGATCGCTGAGTATGATACACTCTAAATCCATCCAAGTTGCTGCGAAGTCCATAATTTTTTTCTTCTTTATGGGAGTGGAAGGTATCACACTTCCAGACTTTATACTTTACTATAAGACAACCATAATAAAACAGTCTGGTACTAGTACAAGGACAGGCATATAGACTAATTGAACAGGACAGAGATTCCGAAAGCAAAACCTCAATTTCTCAACTAACTCATTTCTGACTAAAGCCTTCACCAACAACCACTGGGGAGAGGATAACTTATTCAGTAAATGGTGCTGGGAAAACTGGCTGACCATATGCAGAAGAATTAAACAGAACCCCTAACTATCAAAAACCAACTCTAAATGGATCAAAGACCTAAACGTAAAACCTCAAACTATAAAAACCTTAGAAAACGCAGGAGACACTCTTATAGAAACTGGAATAGGTAACCAATTCCTGATCTAAACCCCAGATGCCCATGCCAAAAGAGATAAGATAGATAAGTGGGGTTTCATCAAACTGTAAAGTGTCTGCAAAGCAAAAAAGAAAAAAGAAAACCATCAAGAAAGCAGGAAGACAGCCCACAGAATGGGAAGAAATATTTTCCAACTGTATATTTGATGAAAGCCTAACATTCAGGATCTACAAGGAACTCAAATGTGCCAAAAAGATGAGGAATTTTAGTCAATGTGTCTAAGAGTAGGAAAACCCAGAAGTATAGGGAAAATATAGAGTTCTTCAGATAACAGAAAGGCTTAAAAAAAGGAAATTAAGGTCAACTGTCAAATCCAGGGATCAAAGCAAAGCTGAAAATGCAGCAAGGAACAAGATAAATAAAGGACAGCAAGAAAGCAATAAGTATTTGGACAATTGGCAGAAAATTGTCTTTGGTCCTGCTTCCTCAACTACTTTCATTTGTTTTATATTATTTTGTTTCTTGGCCTCTGGCTTCATGGTGCCAGGAAAGATTTATTTTGAAGATAATTATCAACTGAGGTAAACTATTCTACAAGATTCAAATGAAACTAATTGCCTCCAATTCCAACCCACATATTTTGAGAGATTTCAGTGAATCCTAGATTTTTTGAGAACCTTTGAAATGGATCTTATTTTGTTTCTCAGAGACTTTGGCTTTCAAATTTTTTTGATTAGTGTTTAAAGAACATCTCTCCCACCAACAGTGTAGAAGTGTTCCCTTTTCACCACATCCTCTCCAGCATCTGTTATTTTTTGAGTTATTGATAATGGCCATTCTGACTGGAGTTAGGTGGTATCTTAGTGTAGTTTTAATTTGCATCTCCTTGATGACTAGTGAGGTTGAACATTTATTTCTTCATGTATCTGTTGGCCACTCGTATGTCTTCTTTTGAGAAGTGTCTGTTAGTGCAGCCTCTGTGGGAATCAGTGTGGAGATTCCTAAAAGCTCTAAAAATCCACCTTCCATATGACCCCACAATCCCCCTACTGGAAATATACCCTGAAGAACTCAAATCATTCTATAAAAAGGATACCTGCACACGTATGTTTATCACAGCATTGTTCACAATAGCAAGATCATGGAACCAACCATGCTGTCCATCAAAAGAGGATTGGATTTTTAAAATGTGGCACATATACACAATGAAATATTACGCGGTCATAAAAAAGAACAAAATCATGAATTTCGCAGCAACCTGGATGGAATTAGAGTTTATAATATTGAGTGATCTCTCATAGAAAAAAAGATCTGAGTATCACATGTTCTCACTCATAAGTGAACCTTGAACGACTCCGTAATACTATAAGAAAAGGATTGACAGTGGCAGGAAACTATGGAGGGGGCAGGGAGGGGAAGGGAGGTGGGATTAATGGTAGTCAATATCAGTCTGGGGACAGGGGGGCACACCTGATCCAACAAGGGTACCTATACAATGCGTATTTGTATACCTAATCCTTAAGTGTACCCCACAATTTTAAAATAAAAAATATGTTAAAAAATAATTAAAAAATAAAATAAAATAAATTTCAAGGGGAAGACAAAAAAATAAAGAACATCTCTATTCTACATATATTTTCTGTTCAAATTCACATCTCAAAGAAGACATACAGGGGCGGGGAAGTAAAAGAACCAGAATTCATTTTTAAAAGTTTATTTATTCTTTTTTTTAAGATTATAAAATATAGTTTATTTAGGAAGTAAATTAGAGAGAAAGAGGAGACTCATCTCTCCAAAGTAGGGGACGGGCCAAAACCAGGAAACATGACCTGGCCATAGCTCAGAAAGCACATGGCCACACCATAGCTTAGCAAGGCAGTGGCCACAATGGCCTGGCAATGCCCTATTTATTTTTACATGTTTAAACTTCAGTCACCTTCAAAATACTCTCTGTTTGATGCAATATACCTATCCAGACACTTCTACTGCTCAAAATATTTCCCTTTGAGGGCTTTTCTCATTTAGGGAAACAAAAAAGTTATTCAGGGTGAGATCAGGTGAATAGGGAGGGTGGGACATGGGGGGCATGCCATTTTTGGTCAAAAACTGCTGAACACTCCATGCAATGTGGGCAGATGCATTGTCATAGTGGAAGAACCAGTCACCTGTTTGCCACAACTTGGGACATTTCTTCTACAAATTGTGATTCAACCTTCTCAAAACTTTCGTTGATTGTTTGATTCAAAGGAAAAATTCTGAGTGTACTACAAGGGGCCTGCCCTCCAAAAGATAATTCCAGGTTTTTGGAGGTCCCCCTTGTAGAACCTTTCTCCTTAATTTACCTCAAAACCTCTCACCCATGGTATTTGTATAGCTGGGAAGCTTTGCTGAGTGTTTGGGATGCCAAGCTTTACATCACTTTGTTGTTTATCTCATACCTCTTAGAGCAGCACTATCCAATACAATAGCAACTAAGTTGGCTATGGCTCTTGAACATTTGATACATAGTGTGTGACAGAGCAACTAAATTTAAACTTTTATTAACTTTTAATTTATTTAAATTCAAATAGCCACTGTGACTAGTCAATACCATATTAAACAGTGAAAGACTAGCATCCTTTAATCTTCTTATCCATGCAGTTTTCCTCTTTATCTCCTCCCCACTTAAGACTCAGTCCCTCTGTTTTTATTATGCAGAAAAACATGTCTCTAACCCACTATTAAGCTTGAGATCTATCTTTGCACTTGCAACGACCCATGAATATGCTCTGCTAAATGATGATCCATCCACTCCCAATCCCACCCATATAAAGCAGAGAAGTAGTTAAATATTTGAAAATTTATCCTTGAACTTCTCTTTCCTCCATCATATCTGAAAGCAAAATTGTCCAATATAAGCACTGTTTACCAATTTATATCATTAATAGCTACCTCCCCCACTAAAGGGCAGAAAGGGCTACTCAGTTTTAGTTTCACATAACCATTTTTCTTCTCTATTACACCTCTTTTGTGTGTGTACATAAGTATAAAACATGAATAAAATGATACAGTTAATTTCTGTTTTGACATTATAACACCCTTTGTCCTCACATACAATATTTAAAATAAACCTCAATTCCATTTATGAGAAAACTCAAATTTGGAAAACGTCACTACTAACTTATTTGGATAAATTTAGAGTACAATGTTGTCATTAGCCATCCACTGATAATGATAGGTATAAAACCCAAAACAGATGAGCAGAGCAAATTATCACTGTATTCCCTGGAACTATTTATAAGCATTCTGAATAGAACAATAAAAATAATGCATGTTTTTCACATAGTCATGAAGAAATGTATATGAGTTATTTCTGAAACAGAATGGTTTTATCCAAGTAGACAAAACGATACCAGGGAACTGAGCAAAGATTTTTGTCAGATTCAAACTAAAACCTTCCTCTTGGGATTTAAATTCCAAAGCTGTAAATTATGGCTTGACACCTGCTAGTATCTTACCAACAGATTATACCTGAAGGTCTAATGGGGTGTAAAAATGGTTAGGTGCTCATACTTAAAAAAAAATTTAGTGGTACTCACTTATTTGAAAATTAGGTATTCAAAATTCAAATATCACTTTTATGTACATTTTAACTTCACTTTATTGAGGTGCTTGTTCTGTTTCATCATGAGCCAATTTCTGCATACAAATATTTAATGAGAAATGTGAGAACTCCTGGTTTCTGGACAAGCTTGTAAGAGGCTTGGAAGTCGTCACTTTGTTTTCATAATTAAAAATTGCACAAACAAATTCAACAACTCTTCTTAGATATGTCAGAGACTTAAGGTCATAGAGCAAACTTCTGCACCCCCAAATTGGAGAGACACACAGGCAGATACAGCGAATTACAATTTTCCATATCAGAAACCTAGAAGTAGCAATCAGTACCATGGTAGGAAAGGCTAAACCATAATTGATAGATTGCTGGAGGCTCAATGTAAACAAATATGAAACTTAAAAACTCCAGGGTGCGTGACACCAGGAAGAAAACAGAATGTGATATCCCAATCTTTATATCACCACAGAAACACTGATTTAACAAGAATATATGAGCTAAAACACCTTCATAAGAACTCCAGAACTCACTTAAGAAATTGCAGCACCCAGAGGAGCAAAACCCCCCAATAACCACATTGGAATAGATAAGCGAAATTTCACTTTACGCATTTTACCCTGTCTTCTAAGTTGGCGCAGTTTAACAACAAGAGAGATACCCTTGGTCTACTGTTTCTCTCACGGGAGAAAGAAAGAGCAAAGTATCAATTTAACTTCCCCAGCCTTTTAAGTCATTGCCTGAGAGACCTGCTTCTGTCTTGCCTCACCCACAATTTTGAGGAAACTCATATAGATAGAAGACCTGGGAGCAGCTAACAACAGAGAAAAGTGAGAGCTCTCAACAGCTGGTGCATAGATCTTAGCAGCCAGTATAACTCTTAGCAGCTGGTGCAGCTCTCTGCAGCCAGTGTGCAGATTTCAGCAGCCTAAATGGTTCTCAGCAGTCAATGTGTGGTCCTCAGCAGCTGGTATGCAGCTCTTAGCAACAAGAATGAAATCTCTGCAGTTGACTCAGCTCTGCAGAATTGGGAGAAGGTGCATAATCCTGATAGTTCTTCTTCGGGAGGGAGGAGAGTTATAAAGTTTGTACTCAAATTCCCAGAATCTCACTCTAGTGCCATAGGGGAAAAAAGGGGAGTGGCTGTCGGCACTCAGAATAGATCTGCAGGGTAGGAAAAAGGCACATAATTCAGAGAATTTTCCTTCACAAGAGAGGAAGAGAAGTTGAACTTTCATCCTGTGTCTTGGCTTCTCAGAGCCTTGCCCTGAGGAGTTATAGCAGGCAGCTCTCAGCACCAGGTATAGGTTTACAGGATCAGGAGAAGGTACACAATTCTGACATTTTCTTCCCCAAGTGGGAGGGAAAGAAGTGGAGTGGGAACAACTATAGAAAATATTTGAGAGAATCCCAGAATCTCTAGCCAGGCTTATGGGTGAAGGTCTGAACGATTAAAGCCAGATCACAAAGGCTAGAAGAAGTGCCTTCTTCTTTAAGTCAAAAACAGTTACAAGGACACAACAAAAAACTACAAGAAATGAGGAATCAGGGAGCTACGGAACTACCTAAGAAGCAAATTAAATCCTCAGTAACCAACACTAAAGAAATGGAAAGCTAAGAATTACCTGACAAATAATTCAAAATAATCATCTTAAAGGAGCTCAGTGAGTTACAGGAGAATGAATAAAAGAAGTCAGGAAAATGAAACATGAACAAATTTAAGAATACAATTTTAAGTATCTTTTCTAACCATAATGGTTTGAAACCAAAAATCAATAACAGAAGGAAAATTTTAAAATTCACAAATATTTGAGAAATTAAGCAGTGTAATCCTGAGCAACCAATGTGTCAAAGATAAATCAAAGAATATGTTGAAAATCATAAAAGTGAAAAAAACAATATGCCAAAACTTATGGGATGCAGCAAAAACAGTATCCCATACTGCTTTTTTCCCAGATAGGGAAGTTAATAACAACAAATGCCTACATCAAAGAAGAAGAAAGATCTCAAATAAACAACCTAACTTTACACCTCAGCACACTAGAAAAATAAGAAAAATTAAGACTAAAGTTAGCAGAAGGAAGTAAGTAATAAAGACTAAATCATAAATCAATGAAATTCAGCCTAAGAAACCAAAAGACCAATGAAACCAAGAGGTGGTTTTTTGAACAGATAATCAAAATTGACAAACCTTTAGTTGTACTAAGAAGGAAAAGGGAGAAAATCCAAATAAAAATAGAAGTAAAAGAGAAGACATTAAAACTGATGCCACAGAAATACAAAGGATCATAAAAGACTACAATGAACAACTATATACCAACAAAGACATAAGTGAATTAAAAGATATCTCATGTTCATGCATTGGAATAATTAATTTTGTTAAAATGTCCACATTATCCAAAGCAATCTATAGCCATAAAAACTGCAATGACATTTGGCATTAATAGAAAGAATAATCTTAAAATTTATGTGGAACAACAAAATACCCAGAATAGCCAAATCAATTCTGAGAAAGAACAAAGCTAGAATTATCACATTTCCTGATTTCAAAATATAGTACAAAGTTATAGTGAGTAAAACAGTATGGTAATAGAATGTAAACAAACATGTAGACTAATGCAAAGAAATAAACAACTCAAAAAAATAAATTCATACCTATGTAGTTAACCAATCTTCTACAGAGGCACCGAGAATACACAATAGGGAAAAGACAATCTCTTCAACAAATGGTGGTAGGAAGATTGGATATCCTCAAGCAAAAAAATTAAATGAGACCCTTATACTATACACAAAAATCATCTCAAAATGTATTAAAGAGCTAAAGATAATACTTGAAGTTTAAAGATGGGGAAAGGGCAGAAACTGAGAAACACTTGTAAAGATCACAGTCCAGAGGAACAAGTTCACTGAAAGACTGAGACTTAATCATAGAAGTATGAAACATTTTCCTTTCCCCTACATCTTATCACCACATCACTAAAGGTCTATTGACCATGGTTCCTGCTTCCCAATACATCATGTGCTACTTTCAACAAAAACTTACAAAGCATGAGAAAAGACAAATGTATAGTTTGAAGAGACATAGCACCCATCATAACCAAACTCAATTATAGAAAGAATGTTGAGATTACTAGACCCTTAATTTAAAACAATTATTGTTATGTTAAGAACTCTTATGAAAAAGCAGACAACATCCAAGAACAGATGAGCAATAAAAAGAGACATGAAAATTCTACAAGTCAAAAAAATTACTGTAAAGTACAAACACTAACAGAAATAAATAATGTCTTTGATAGGCTCATTAGTAACCTGGAAACAGCTAAGAAAAGAATCAGTAAGTTGATGATATAGGAATAGAAACTTTTAAATCAAAGAGAAGAAAGAGTGAAAAAATGGAACAGAATATTCAAGAACTGTGAGAAAACTACAAAAATTGTAACATATGCATATTTGGAATTCCAGAAGGAAAATAAAGAAACAGAAGAAATATCTAAAGCAGTAATGACTGAGACCCCCCAAATTAATGTCAAACACTAAACCACAATTCAGGACTCTAAGGACACTAAGCAGGATAAATATAAAAATGCACACACCTAGGCATATTATATCCACACTGCTTAAAACAAAAAATAGTAATTTTAAAAGCCTTGAAAGAAGTCAGAGGAGAAAATAATATTGCCCAAAGAGGAACAAGGATAAGAATTACATGGGACTTTTCATGCAAATAAGAAGAGAGTGAACTGAAATATTTAAAATGTTGAGACAAAAGAAAAGCTACATAGAATTTGCATCCTGAAAAATTAGCCTTCAAAAGTAAAGGATGAATAATGATTTTTCCAGACAAACATTGAGGTAACTTGTTGCAAATAGATCTACCTTGTAAGAAATATTATCTAGGCCAGGCATGGTGGCTTAAGCCTATAATCCCAGCACTTTGGGAGACCAAGGCAAGAGGATTACCTGAGCCCACGGATTCAAGACCAGCCTGGGCAACATGGTGAGACCTCATCTCTACAATAAATCAAAAAATTAGCTGGGCATGGTAGTTCCAGTTATTTAGAAGGCTGAGGCAGAAGGATTGCCTGAGCCCAGGAGATCGAGGATACGGTGGCTATGAGAGTGCCACTGCACTCCAGACTGGGTGACAGAGTGAGACTCCAACTCAAAAAAAAAAAAAAGAAAGAAAGAAATATTATATTATCTAAAAAACTTCAAAGAGAACAGAAAAGGTATAGGTCAGAAATCAATCTACACAAAGAAAGGAAGAGCATTAAAGAAGGAATTGGTGAAAGTAAAATACAAATTTTGTTTTCTTATTCCTAATTAATCCAACAGTTTTTTCTAAATTATAATAGCAACAATGTATTCAAAGATTATAGTTTATGAATAAATGAAATGAATGTCTGATCATACAAGCAATGGGAAGAAAAACTTGACATTACTTTGTTACTATAAGGTATCTGCATTACTTATGAAGTGGTACAGTGTTATTTGAAAGTGGACTTGAATTGGTTGTAAATGTACAACACACAATATAAGGTAATTACTAAAAATAGGTTTTTTTAAATCTATAGTTGATATATGAAGAATAGAGAGAACATTGAGTCATGTAAAATACTCAATAAAACCACAAAATGCAAAAAGTTGAAGATAAAAACAGGAACAAGTAAGGATAATGAATTAAAGTAATAACCAACATGAAAGATATTAATCCAAACATATCAATAATTCCTTTAGACATCAATGGTTTAAATACACCAATTAAACGACAGAAGGTATCAGAGTGGATCAAAAAACAAGACCCAACTATATGTTGTCTATAAGAAACTCACTTAAGAAGTCACTTCCGGCAAGATAACGACGGGGAAGCCTGGTCTATGAAACCCTCTGCAAAGGAGAATACAGAGGGTCTCTGGCTCTCTCCCAGGAGCTGCGGATCCCAACGTCTGCAGCCTGCTCTTCACACAGAGCTCAGCAATCGCTACCGCTAGGGCATCGCAGTGTCTGGACAGCCACTGCAGCCGCGGACACAGCAGACACTGACACAGCAGCCACTGGTGCCGCCGCGGCCTCCATGGTGGCCATAGCGCATGTGCCACCCGTGCCTGATGCAATCCACGACTTCAGTCCTTGAAGTCACTGCAGGCAAGATCTGCTGGGATCGCTGCCACCTCTGTTGCCACTGTGACATCCTGCCAGTCGTGGGTCTCCTCCCATGTGCCCTGAGGCAAGATCCCATCTTGGCCTCTGCCCAACTCCTGTCCAGCTCCACCCCCTCTGGGGTGAGCAGCTGAGATAGCACCACCTGCTGGTAATTCAAGGTAACAACACCGAAATGGGAAGAAGCTTGAAAAATAGACACAGGCCAGATTTGAGTGAGCTGACGGTGATCTGTACTGTCCTTCACAGCAGGCCAGGGGCAACTGATTCTAACTGTGAACTAATGTACCAGTTAGAGAAGACAGCGAGAAATCAGAGCTGAAAGGACATTGGACTTAAACGAAAAGTCTCAGAGTGTGCTTGATTGGTTCTGTTAGTTTAATGACTTGATTCTATTCCTACTGTTTTGTTCCTTTTTTTTTCTTTTCCTCTTCCTTTTCTTCTCTTTTCTCCTCTCTGTAAACCATATCTTTGTATAGAGGAACAGCACACCAATAAGGTGGTTGGTTAGCTTGTATGTTAGCATCATTGTATGTTTTATTTTTTTGTATGGGAAGTGGTTAGTCTGTAGCCATGGTCTATTGTTTTTTTCTGTTTCAGTTTAGGTCTCTTTTTCCATTTGTTGGTACACTTGTCTGCTTCCCCCCTTACTCCTCTCTCTCTCTCTCCAACCCCCTTATCCCCCCACTGTCTGCTCCATTCTCTTCCCTCTGCTAACCACATTTTATTCCAGGGAGTAAACCTACAGCCCCACTACACGGACAGATTCCAAGGCAGTGGGAAGTGGGTTTCAGATTATCCATACACCTGTCAGTGAAAAGCAGGACCTGCAGATAGATTTTTTTTTTTGAGTTGGAGTCTTACTCGGTCGCCCAGACTGGAGTGCAGTGGTCACTTCTGGCCACTGTAGCCTCCACCTGCTGGGTTCCGGTGATCCTTCTGCCTCAGCCTTCCGAGTACCCGGATATACAGGCATGCGCTACCACGCCCGGGTGATTTTTTGATTTATTGTAGAGATGAGGTCTCACTGCCTAGGCGGGTCTTGAACCCGCGGGCTCAGGCAATCCACTCACCTCAACCTCCCAAAGGGGTGGGATTACAAGCTGAGCCACCGAGCCCGGCTTGCAGATAGATTTTAAATCATAGCTCCCCCCTTAAGTAAATCTCAAAACTGCAAAAAGGACCACCCCCAACCTACAGTGCAACTCCAGAATAGAGCAAAGTAAGAGGGCATACATAAAGAATAGGAGAATGAACAAACAGAAGTAAAAGCAAACCCTCTACCCCTGAATAACAGAATTAAAGAAGATGGTGACATGAAGGGAAGGAAAAAGTAGGGAAGGGGAAAAATCGCATAAATGAAGAAAAACCAAAAGAAGAATATAGGTCTCACACAGACCCCTGGGAGATCAGACACTGAGAAAACAGATTCTGGAACACAAACAATGAAGAGCCCCCAGAATGACTGATCAAATGCAACAAACCCAGACATCAAGACATTAATAGAAAGAATTTTAAAAATTGAGGAGAGACAAGAGGAAAATAGGAAGGAGTTGATGTCAGAAATAACAGCAGTAAATAATACTGTGATGGAAATAAATAACAAACTAATAAGCATGGAAAGCAGAATTAGCCAAGCAGAAGAAAGAATCTCAGAGCTCGAAGACCAAAGCACAGAACAAACCCAAACTGTCAAAAGCATAGAAAAGAAGCTCAAAAAGACAGAACAAAACCTTCAAGAGATGAATGATCACTTCAAGAGACTGAACCTAAGAGTAATTGGCCTTCCTGAGGCAGAGAGAGAAACAGAGGTCACACTGGAACAAACATTTCATGAAATCATTCAAGAAAACTTCCCTCTCTCATCAAGGATGAAAAAATTCAAACACAAAAGACTCAGAGAACCCCTGCAAGACAACAAAGGAGAAGACCAACTCCCAGACATATAATAATTCGTCTAAACAAAGTAGGTATAAAAGAAAAAATCCTAAAGGCTGCAAGAGAAAAAGGTCAGACTACATACCAGGGAAGACCAATTAGAATAGCAGCAGATTTATTCACAAAAACCCTCCAGACTAAGAGAGCTTGGAGCCCTATCTTCAAAGTTCTAAAAGATAAATAATTCCAACCGAGAATAACCTACCCAGCCAAGCTAAGCTTCATCAGTGAGAGAGAATTGAAATCTTTCCCAGATATCCAATCCCTAAGAACCTACGTTGCCACCAGACAACCGCTACAAGAAACACTTAAGAAACTATTGAACACAGAAGAAAAGGAAAAAAGAACAACAACGTTATTCACAAGAGTACAGGCAAAAGACTAAAAACACACATGATCCAACTCTAAAACCAAAAGAAAGACAACACACAAACAGGAAGAACAACAACTCTGTAAGAACATTATGATAAGGATCAACTCTAACATTTCAATAATTCGTTTGAATGTGAACAGACTAAATGCACCACTGAAAAGACATAGAATGGAAAAATGGATAAAATATCACCAGGCAACAATCTATTGCCTTCCAGAGACTCACTGCACTAGAAAGGACACTCACAGACTCAAAGTAAGAAGATGGGAAACAAATTTTCAGGCAAATGGAACACAAAAGAAAGGAGGAGTCGTGATCTTAATCTCAGACAAAATACCCTTTAAGCTATCAAAAATTAAAAAAGATACAGCAGGCCACTACATAATGATAAAAGGTTCAATCCATCAACAAGAAATATCCATCCTAAACATATATGCACCGAACATAGGAGAATCAAATTTCATAAAGCAGCTCTTAGGTAAACTAAAAAAAGATATCGACTCCAATACCATCATAGTTGGGGACTTTAATACCTGACTCACAACCCTAGACAGATCATCAGGACAAAAAATCAGCAAAGAGATCTGGAACCTCAATGTGACTCTTGATCAAATGGATGTAATTGATACCTACACAACCCTCCATCCAAAGACCACAGAATACACATTCTACTCATCACCACATGGAACGTACTCTAAGATCGACCACATACTTGGCCATAAATTAAGCATAAGCAATATTAAAAGGACTTAAATATTACCATAGACCTTCTCAGACCACAGTGGAATAAAAATAAACATTAACACCAACAAGGTCCCCCCAAAACCCACAAAGACATAGACACTAAACAGCATGATGCTGAACAACTCCTGGGTCAATGATGAAATCAAAACAGAGATTAAAAGATACCTGGAAACAGCCAGGTTTGGTGGCTAAGCCTGTAATCCCAGCATTTTGGGAGGCCAAGGTGAGTAGATTGCCTGAGCCCACGGGTTCGAGACATGCCTGGGAAACTTGGCAAGACCTCATCTCCACTATAAATAAAAAAACTAGCCGGGCGTGGTAGCACATGCCTGTAGTTCCAGCTACTTGGAAGACTGAGGAGGAAGGATCACTGGAGCCCAGCAGGTCAAGGCTACGGTGGCTGGGAGTGGCCATTGCACTCCAGTCTGGGTGACAGAGTGAGACTCCAACTCAAAAAAAAAATAAGATCCTGGAAACAAATGAAAATGAAGAAACATCTTACCAAAATCTCTGGGACGCCATGAAAGCTGTAGTAAGAGGGGAATTTATATCCCTACAAACGCACATGAAGAAAATAAAAGGATCACAAATTAACAGCCTAAGAAGTCACCTAAAAAAGCTGGAAAAGCAAGACTACAAAAAACCTAATTTCAGTAAAAGAATCCCGATCACCAAAATAAAAGCCCAAATACGGGACATAGAAGACAAAAAGATAATACAAAAGATCAATGAAACAAAAAGCTGGTTCTTTGAAAGGATAAACAAGATCGATGGTCCCCTAGCTAGACTGACCAAGAAAAAGAGAGAAAAAGCCCAAATAAACAAAATCAGAAACACAAAAAATGAAGTCACATCTGATCCTGAAGGAATACAAAAGATCATTAGAGACTACAATGTACACTTGTATGGAAACAAACTTGAAAACCTTTCGGAAATGGAGGACATTCTGTCATCACACAACCTGCCTTGGTTGAAACAAGAAGAAATTGAAACCCTAAATAGACCAATAACAATCAAGGAAATTGACTACGTAATAAGAAAACTACCTACCAAAAAAAAAACCCTGGACCAGATGGCTTTCCAGCAGAATTCTATAAGACATTTAGGGAGGAGCTTATACCAATCCTACTGAAGGTATTCCAGGCGATTGAGAAAGATGAAACTCTTCCCAAATCATTTTACAAAGCTAACATCACATTGATACCCAAGTCAGGTAAAGACCCAACAAAGAAAGAGAACTACAGGCCAATATCTTTGATGAACATAGATGCTAAAATTTTCAAAAGATCCTAGTGAACCAGATTCAACAACACATCTCAAAAATCATCCATCACGAACAAGTAGGCTTTATCCCTGGAATGCAAGGCTGGTTCAACATTCATAAAACCATAGATGTAATTAAATACATCAACAGATGTCAAAACAAAAACCACATGATTATATCATTAGATGCAGAAAAAACTTTTGATAAAATCCAACACTCCATTTTGATAAAAACCCTCAAACATCTAGGCATACGAGGAACATACCTCAAAATAGTAAAAGCCATCTATGAGAAACCCACAGCCAGCATACTACTCAATGGACAAAAACTGGAACCATTTCCCCTGAAAACTGGAACAAGACAAGGATGTTGACTTTCACCCCTCCTGTTCATTATAATATTGGAAGTCCTGGCTCAAGCAATCAGAGAAGAGAAGGTAATCAGGGGTATTCAAATAGGAGAAGAGGAAGTCAAGCTATCTCTCTTTGCAGATATCATGATCATGTACCTTGAAAACCCAAGAGAATCTGTCAAAAACCTCCTTACACTAAAGGACTTTGGCAAAGTCTCAGGATATAAAATAAATGTGCAAAAGACAATCACATTTCTTTACACCAATAATAAACAAACAGAAACCCAACTAAAAAGCACAATTCCATTAACAATACCCACAAAAAAAATGAAATACCTTGGCATCTTCCTAACCAGCAATGTGAAAGACCTTTACAATGAAAACTACAAAACACTGCTCAAAGAAATCAAAGATGACACAAACAAGTGAAAAAATATCCCATGCTCATGGATTGGAAGGATCAACATTGTGAAGATGTCTATCTTATCTAAGGCAATCTACAGATTTAATGCAATATCCATCAAATTAACAGCAACATTCTTATCAGACCTAGAAAAAAAAGAACAGGAATTCATATGGAAACACAAATGACCAAGAATAGCCAGAACAATCCTCAGCAAAAAAAAATAAATAAATAACGAAGCAGGTAGTATCACATTACCAGACTTCAAACTTTACTATAAAGCTACAATCATCAAAACAGCTTGGTATTGGTACAGGAACAGGCATATAGACCAATGGAATAGAACTGAGATTCCAGAAGCAAAACCTCAATTTCTCAACCAACTCATCTTCGACAAAGCCTCCACCACCTACCACTGGGAAGAGGAGAACCTATTCAGTAAATGGTGCTGGGAATACTGGCTGACCACGTGCAGAAGATTGAAACAGGACCCCTATCGATCCCCATACACAAAAATTAACTCCAAATGGATCAGAGACCTGAATGTAAAACCTCAAACCATAAGAACCTTAGAAAATGAAGGACATGCCCTCATGGAAATTGCAACTGGCATCCAATTCCTGAACAAAACCCAAAACCCACAGGCCATAAGAGATAAGATAGACAAGTGGGACCTCATTAAAGTGACAAGCTTCTGCAAAGCCAAAGAAACCATCAAGGGAGCAGGGAGACAGCCTACAGACTGGGAAAAAGTATTTGCCAACTCCAGGTCTGACAAAGGCTTAACATCTTGGATCTACAAGGAACTCAAACATGCTGAAAAGAAAAAAAAACCCATTATAAAGTGGGCAAAAGATATGAACAGACACTTCTCTAAGGAAGACATCCGAGCAGCCAACAGACACATGAAGAAATATTCAACCTCACTAATCATCAGGGAGATGCAAATTAAAACCACACTGAGATACCACCTAACTCCAGTCAGAATGGCAATTGTCAATAAATATATCAAAAAATAACCGTTGCTGGAGAGGGTGTGGCAAAAAGGAAGCACTTCTGCACTGTTGGTGGGAGTGCAAAATAGTGCAATCTCTGTGGAAAACAGTATGGCGATTCCTAAAAGTTCTAAATATTGACCTCCCATATGACCCCGCAATCCCCCTACTGGTAGTATACCCTGAAGAACTCAAATCACTCTATAAAAAAGATACCTGCACACGTATGTTTATCACAGCATTGTTCACAATAGCAAGAACCTGGAAGCAACCATGCTGTCCATCAAAAAAGGACTGGATTTAGAAAATGTGGTACATATACACGATGGAATACTACACAGCCATAAAAAAGAACAAAATCATGAATTTTGCAGCAACCTGGATGGAACTAGAGTCTATAATACTGAGTGACCTTTCGCAGAAACAAAGATCTGAGTATCACATGTTCTCACTTATATAGTGGACCTTGAACATCCAACATAATACTATAAGAAAATGACTGACAGTGGTGGGAAACTATGGGGGGGAGGGGAAGGGAGATGGGATTAATGGTAGTAAATATCTGTCTGGGGATGGGGAGACACCTCTTATCAACAAGGGTGCCTGAACGAAGCATATTTGTATACCTAACCCTTAACTGTACCCCACAATATCATAATAAAAAATATTGATTAAAATTTTTAAAAAAGAGACTCACTTTAAATATAAAGACACGTATAGATTAAAAGTAAAGAGCTGGAGAAATATACCATGCTGACAGTAATCAAAAGAAAGCTGGAGGAGCTATATTAATCTTAAATAAAACAGAGTTAAAAGCTAGAAAATGTTCATGGATAAAGAGGAGTAATAATTAATGATAAAGGTGTCAGCTTTGCCGAAAGACATAAGAATCTTTAATCTGCATATGCCTAACAAAAGAGTATCAAAATACATGAAGCAAAATCTGATAGAACTTTAAGGAGAAATAGATGATTCCAGTATTATGGTTGGAGACTTCAACACCCCTCTACTAGTAATGCACAGATATAGCAGGCAGAAAATCATTAAGGACATAGCTGAACTAAACAGCACCATCAATCAACCGACTCTAATTAACATCTATAGAATTCTTCATTCAATAACATCAGAATAAACATTCTACTCAAACACGCATGGTCTACTCACTAAGACTGACAATATTCTGGGCCATAAAATATACCTGAACAAATTAAAAAGGATAGAAATCATACAGTGTGTGCTTGCATACCACAATGGAATTAAACTCTAATACAATCATAGAAAGGTAGCTGGAAAAATCCCATACTACTTGGAGATTAAACAACACACTTCCTAGTAATACATGAGTCAAGGGAGAACCTCAAGAGAAATTTAAAATTTTTTTGAACTAAATGAAAATGAAAATACAACTTGTCAAAATGTGTGGGATTCAGTGAAAGTTGTGCTTAGAAGAAATTTTGTAGCATTAAATACACATATTAGAAAAGAAGAAAGATCTAAAATCGATAATCTATGCATCCATCTTAGGAAACTTTAAAATGAACAGCAAATTAAATCCAAAGTTAGCAGAGGAAAATAAATACAGTCACTCACTGTTTAATGATGGGGATACAATCTGAGAAATGCTTCACTGGGCAATTTCATCATTGTGTGAACACAACAGAGTGCACTTACACAAACCAAGATGGTTCAGTCTACTACAGACCTGGGCCATATGGTATAGCCTACTGCTCCTAGAATGTAACAACACTGTACAGCATGTTACTTACTAAATATCACAGGCAATTGCAATACAATGGCAAATATTTGTGTACCCAAACATATGCAAACATAGAAAAGGCACACCACTGTACTCCAGCCTGGGTGATAGAGCAAGACCTTATCTCTAATAATAATAATAGTAACAATGGAATATTATGAACAACTCTATGCCCACCAAATTTGATAACCTAAAATAAATGTACCAATTCTGAATAAGATGAATAGATCAAACAGATAATCTGAATAGGCCTATATGTACTAAAGAAATTAAAAAAAAAAATAACATCTCAAAATTAAAGCACTAGTCCAGATGGGTTAACTGATAAATTCTACCTAATATTGATGGAAGAAATTTTATCAATTCTCTATTATTTCTTTCAGAGGATAGAAGCAGAGAGATACTTTCTAACTGATTGTATGGGACCAGAATTATCCTAAAGCTCAAATGAGGCACAGACATTACAACAATACTACAGATCAATATCTCTAATGATTGTAGAATCAAAAAATCCCCAACAAAATAGCAAATTTTATCCAGCAATACAGAAAAAAAACTTATACACCCCAAGGAAGTGGGATTTATTTCAGATATACAAGGATGGTTCAACATTCAAAAGTCAATTAATAAAATCCATTCACATCAGCAAGCCAAAAAAGAAAAATCACATAATCATATCTATAGACACAGAAAAAGCACTTGACAAGATCCAATATTCCTTCATAATAAAAACTCTCCAGAAACTGAGAATAGAGGGAAATTTCTTCAACTTGATGAAGGGCATATATAAAAAAAAATACAGTTAACATCATACCAAATGATAAGAAACTAGAAGCCTTCCCACTAATATCAGGATCAAGACAAAATATCTCCTTTTACCACTCCTTGTCAATATTGTAAAAATATGGACTGAGACAATTAAAGTCAATATAGTTAACATTACCCTACCTCAAGCCTTACTATAGTGCCCCTGTTATCAAGAAAGTGTGGTATTGGCAAAATAGCAGAAAAATATATCAGTTGAACAGAATAAAGAGCCCAGAAACAGAGCCTCATAAATATAGTCAACTGATCTTTGACAAAAGAATGAAAGTAATACAATGGAGAAAACTGTATTTTCAACAGATGGTGCTGCAACAATTAGTTATCCATATACAATAAAGAAGAAGAAGAAGAAGAAGAAGAAGAAGAAGAAGAAGAAGAAGAAGAAGAAGAAGAAGAATAATCATCTGGACTCATACCTTTCATCTGTCACCAAAATTAACTCAAAATGGATTATAGACCTAAAAGTAAAATGCAAAACTATAAATTCCTAAAGTAAACATAAGAGAAAATCTATGTATATTTAAGTATGGCTATGATGCTTTAGATACAACATAAAAGGTAAGACCTATGAAAGAAATAATTAATGAGTTGGCTTTTATTAAAATTAAAATCTTTTCTGCAATAAATACTGTCCAGAGAATGGGAAGATAAGCTATAGATTGAGATAAAATATTTTCAAAAGACATGTCTGATAAAGGACTGTTTTCCAAAATATACAAAAAACTCTTAAAAATCAACAATAATTTTAAAAAGCATGATTAAACAATGAGCAAAATATTTTAACGGATACCTTGCCAAAGAAGATATACAGATGGCAAATAAGCATATGTAAAGATGATTAAAATCATGTCACTAGAAAATTGCAAATTAAGACAATGAGATCGCCACACTGTTTTCCAAAGAGGTTGTACAAGTTTGCATTCCCACCAGCAATGTAGAAGCGTTCCCTTTTCTCTGCTTCCTTGCCAGCATCTGTTGTTTTTTGTTTTATTAATGATGACCATTCTTACTGGGTTTAGGTGGTGTCTCAATGTGGTTTTGATTTGCATTTCTCTGATGATGAATGAGTCTGAGCACTTTTTCATGTGTCTGTTGGCTGCCTGTATATCTTCTTTTGAGAAGTGTCTATTCATGTCTTTCTCACACTTTTCAATGGGGCTGCTTTTTTTTCCCAGCACATTTGAATTACTTGTAGATCCTAGATGTTAGATCTTTGTCAGATATACAGTTGGCAAATGTTTTTCCCATTCTGTGGGCTGTCTCCCTGCTCTCTTGATGGTTACTTTTGCTTTTCAGAAACTTGTTAGGTTGATGAGATCCCACTTGTCTATCTTATTTCTTAAGGTATTGGTCTTTAGGGTTCTGAATAGGAATTGGTTGCCAGTTTCAATTTCTATAAGGGTGTCTCCTGCATTTTCTAAGCTTCTTATAGTTTGAGGTTTTACATTTAGGTCTTTATTCCATTTGGAGTTAATTTTTGTGTATGGTGATTGGTAGGGTTCCTATTTCAATCTTCTGCATGTGGTCAGTCAGTTTTCCCTGCACCATTTACTGAATTGGTTCTCCTCTCCTCAGTGGTTGTGGTTGGAGACTTTTTCAAAGATGATTTGGTTGAAAAATTGAGGTTTTGCTTTCGGAATCTCTATCCTGTTCCATTGGTCTATATGCTTGTTCTTGTACCAAAAGCATGCTGTTTTGATTACTGTAGCCTTATAGTAAAGTTTGAAGTCTGGAAGTATGATAACTCCTGCTTTGTTTCTTTTGCTAAGGATTGTTTTGACTGTTCGTAGTTGCTTATTTTTCCATGTGAATTTCTGTATTGTCATTTCCAGGTCTGAGAAGAATGAGGTTGGTAATTTCATGGGTATTGCATTGAATCTATAGATTGCCTTTGATAGGATGGACATTTTAACAATGTTGATTCTTCCTATCCATGAGCATGGAATATTTTCCCATTTTTTTGTGTCTTCTTGGATTTCTTTGAGCAGTGTTTTGTAGTTCTCATTGTAAAGCCTTTTCACTTCTCTGGTTAGGAAGATGCCAAGATATTTCTTTTCTTTTCTTTTTCTTTTTTTTTTTTTGGTGGCTTTTGTGAATGGGATTATGCTTTTTATTTGGGTCTCTGCCTGCTTCTTGTTGGTGTATAGGAATGCTACTGTCTTTTGCACATTTATTTTGTACCCTGAGACTTTTCCAAAGTCCTTTATCAGTGCAACCAGGTTTTTGACAGATTCTCTTTTATTTTTGAAGTATAGGATCATATCATCAGCAAAGAGGGATAACTTGACTTTCTCTTTTCCTATTTGGATACACCTGATTTCCTTCTCATATCTAATTGCCCTAGTTGGAGTTCCAACACAATGCTGACAAGAGGGGTGAGAGTGGGCAGCCTTGTCTTGTTCCAGTTTTCGGGGCGAATGTTTCCAGTTTCTGCCCATTTAGCAATATGTTTGCTGTGGGTTTATCATAGATGACACCATCTTGAGATATGTTCCTTCTATACTTAGGTTTTGAGGACTTTTATCAAGAAGTGATGCTGGATTTCATCAAAAGCTTTTTCTGCATCTAATGATATAATCATGTGTCTCTTGTTTTTACATCTGTTGATGTATTTAATTACATTTATGGTCTTGCGAATATCGAACCAGCCCTGCATCCTAGGGATGAAGCCTACTTGGTCATGGAGGATGATTTTTGAGATGTGTTTTTGGATCCGATTTGCTAGAATCTTGGTGAGGACTTTTGCATTTATCTTCATAAGGGCTATTGGCCTGTAGTTTTCTTTTTTGTTGAATCTTTACAGGGTTTGGGTATCAGTGTGATGTTAGCTTCGTAAAATGATTTGGGAAGAATTCCATCTTTCTCAATTGCCTGGAATACTTTTACTAGGATTGGTATCAGCCCCCCTTTGTATGTTTTATAGAATTCTGCTGGAAAGCCACGCATCCAGGATTTTTTTTTTTTTTGTACATAGTTTTCATATGACAGAGTCAATTTCTGAGGTTGTTATTTCTTAATTTAGTGTCTCGGTGTCTTCTTGTTTCAACCTGGGGAGGAAAAAACCACTTTTAACATCTACTATATGGCTTGCACTTTGCCTAACCTTCAATGAATTCTCTGACTGTCATTTTATTATCTTTATTCTGGCACTCAAAGAAAATGACACCTGATGACCTTCTTGGAAAAGGGAAAATCTTGTGACTCATACACTCCCATCTGTATATCTGAAGTATCTTCTATTCTTACTGACCTTATCTTTGCATAGCATGGTTAGATTATGTAAATACATTTATTTATTTTCTTCAATGTAGAAGACTTTGGTTAAGTAAAAATTAATATAGAACAAAGTCGTTATGTTGGCTCTGAGGGAAACTACAACTATTGAAACATATTTTCCTTTACAAGGCTTAAGTAGCACTGTTTCCACAAAATAACAGATTTGGGAAAGACGGTTGTCAAAAAAATATAATTCATGCTCTTTTGTAAATCTACTTAATCAGTTAAATGTTGTGAACACACATCTATGATTCCTTTTCACATTTAGAAAATGTAGCTGTAGCCATATGGTTGTCTTGAGAACTCTGCCCCTACTTTTGTGACAATTATCACCTTGTTTCCATTCTAGGTTACTCTTCTCTATATAGTACCAGACTTTATTATCAGATAGCACTATTGGTTCTGAGGGAAAAAATACAGAAGATCTTAGGAAAGTGAATTCAAAATAATGTAAGAGTCTCCTACAGGTTTTC
Source organism: Cephalopachus bancanus (assembly GCA_027257055.1). Lineage (NCBI taxonomy): Eukaryota > Metazoa > Chordata > Mammalia > Primates > Tarsiidae > Cephalopachus > Cephalopachus bancanus. Next base: position 292,883 of record JAPVLO010000675.1, on the reverse strand, counting down.
TCATCTATTCATTTGGAAACAAAAAATTATGCTTTTCCATACACTTGATTGCATTAGATATACACATGCCCGACCAGATTTTGTGTTCAATTGAATGTTAAACCTGGGTGACCTTGACTATTACCTTTTTCTCTCACTTTTATTCATGGTGATTTTTTTCATATAGCATCCATCTAATTTTATTGATTCCTCAACATACAAAATGTTTCATGGATGGTGAGAGAAACATTACATGAAAAAAAAATTGAAGGGAAGGCCAGTGTTAAAATAAGTGGAAACATAAAGGGCACTAGCAACAACTGCTTGCCATCTTGAGACACTATGGAAAATTCCCAAGTTGCCCAAAGATGCTATTACATTTACACTGCTTGATTTTATGCCATTCTCTTAGGATTTAAAGCAACTATCAGAAGTCAGTTGACATTTTTCTAGTCTACTCTCCACCTCCCCTTCCATACTCTTAACATTCCCAAAAGAAGAAAGAAGTTAATGAGAACGGTTGTAGAATTTTTCCTTTTAATCATAGGATGAAATAATTGTATCTGAGGAACTGTATAGGGTCTATGTGAAGGAACAATCTAAGTAATCTTTTAAAGAGATTTGTTCCAAGATTATGCAAACATCTACTTAATTTACAATGTTACAATAGAAAGAATGATAAATTTAGTAAATGAAAGATAAGGCATACTTTTTTTTCTTGGAAGTATATTTTATTTTATTATAAAGATGAGGGGTACAAGTAGTGAGGTGATATCTAATTATATAATTTTATGCAGAAAAAGCCTTTGATAAAATCCAGCATACCTTCTTAATAAAAACCCTCAGCTGGGTTCGGTGGCTCAGCCTGTAATCCCGCGCCTTTGGGAGGCTGAGGTGAGTGAATTGCCTGAGCCCGCGGGTTCGAGACCCGCCTGGGCAGGCGAGACCTCATCTCTACAATAAATCAAAAAATCAGCCAGGCGTGGTAGTGCATGCCTATAATTCCAGCTACTTGGAAGGCTGAGGCAGAAGGATCGCTGGAGCCCAGCAGGTCGAGGCTGCGGTGGCCGGGAGCGGCCACTGCACTCCAGTCTGGGCGACAGAGTGAGACTCCAACTCAAAAAAAAATAAAAAATAAAAAATAAAAATAAAAATAAAAACCCTCAAACACCTAGGCATAGAAGGAGCATACCTCAAAATAGTAAGTACCATCTACGATAAATCCACAACCAGCATATTGCTAAATGGACAGAAATTGGAAGCATTTCCCCTGAAACCAGGAACAAGACAAGACTGCCCACTCTCACCTCTCCTGTTCAACATTATGTTGGAAGTACTAACTAGAGCAATTAGGCAAGAGAAGGAAATCAGGTGTATCCAAATAGGAAAAGAAGAAGTTAAGTTATCCCCCTTTGCTGATGATATGATCCTATACCTAGAAAATCCAAGAGAAACTGTCAAAGACCTCCTTGCATTGATAAAGGACTATGGCAAAGTCTTGAGATACAAATTAAATGTGCAAAAGACGGTCACAGTCTTATAAACCAATAACAAACAGGCAGATAACTAAATAAAAAGCACAATCCCATTCACAATAGCCACACACAAAAAAGAAATACCTTGGAATCTTCCTAACCAGAGAAGTGAAAGACCTTGACAATGAAAACTACAAAACACTGTTCAAAAAAAATCCAAGAAGACACAAACAGATAGAAAAACATTCCATGCTTATGAATTGGAAGAATCAACATTGTTAAGATGTCCATGCTACCAAAAGCAATCTATAGATTCAATGCTATATCCATTAAATGACCAACATCATTCTCTGATCTGCAAATAACAATACAGAAATTAATATGGAAATATAAATGACCATGAATAGTCAAAACAATCCTTATCAAAAGAAACAAAGTGGGAGGAGTCATGCTTCCAGACTTTAAAATTTACTATAAGGGTACAATAATCAAAACAGCCTGGTATTGGTACAAGAACGGGCATATAGACCAATGGAGCAGGATAGAGATCCCACAAACAAAACCTCAATTTCTCAACCAACTCATCTTCGACAAATCCTCCACCAATAACCACTGGAGAGAGGAGAACCTATTCAATAAAGTACCAGGTAAACCGGTTAATCACATGCAGAGGATTGAGACAGGATCCCTATCTATCACCATACACAAAAATCAACTTTAAATGGATCAAAGAATGAAACGTAAAACCTCAAACTATAAGAATCTTAGAAAACGCAGGAGACACCCTTACTGATGTCAGAATAGACAACCAATTCCTGATCAAACCCCCAAATGTCCATGTCATAAGAGGTAAGATAGACAATTGGGGCCTCATTAAACTGAAAATCTTCTGCAAAGCAAAAGAAACCATCAAGAGAACAAGGAGACAGCCCACAGAATAGGAAAAAATATCTGCCAACTATATATCTGGCAAAGGGTTAACATCCAGGATCTACAAGGAACTCAGGCATGCCAAAAATAAAAAAAACAAACAGCCCCATTAAAAAGTAGGCAAAAGACATTAATGGACACTTCTCAAAAGAAGATTTACAGGCAGCCGACAGACACATGAAAAAGTGCTCAGCCTCACTAATCATCAGAGAAATGCAAATCAAAACTACACTGAGATATCACTAACCCATTAAGAATGGCCACCATTAATAAAACAAAAACAACAGATGCTCACGAGGATATAGAGAAAAGGGAACTGAAAGGAGGGATCCCAAGAAACTTAGAGTAAACTTACTTCACATTTTGCTTCAGCATAACCATTTCGGCTTAGACTGACGGGCTTTGACTCTAGCACAGGCTAGACATAGATAGATACATTTCCAATAAGCAGGTTTTAGAAAGCGTTCAGACATTTTTTACTGCAGGGCAACCTGGAAGCCTACCCCTCCCTCTTGACAAATCTCCATCAGATGCAAGACAAGGATAGAGCAACCTTTCAATTCATGGTTTAGCATAATCTCTAAGAAACTTTCAGGCCTCTTCACTGGTTGAAGCCTTAGAAATGATAATAAGACTACCCTTTTGCTGAAGAGCTTGTGGATTGAAAACATTTGAGTAGGAAAAAAAACCCCTCCCCTTGTCTCCTCTCATCTAGCCCACCACCATGGCAGCAATCATGTGACTAACCCACCCTTCTGCCTGTTGTCCATCACCTGATGTCAGTACCTGTGCTTACCAGCCCCTTCATGATGATATGGAACAGACAACCACCAATCACCTTAATGACCTTCCCCCATCAAAGGGAAGGGTTAAAAGGACTCAACCACAAGCAACCAGGCAATTGCCAGCCCATTGCAGTCATCGCCAGGCCATTGTCAAGGTCATTGCCATCACCATTGCCTTGCTAAACTATGATATGTCCATGTGATCTTTGAGCTATGACCAGGCCATGTTTCCTGGCTTTGGCCCCCTCCCTTACCTTGGGGAGGTGAATCTCCTCTTTCTCTCTCTAATCTACTTTCTAAATAAACTATATTTTCTAATCTAACTTCTATGCAATTCTTTGCATCTTTCTCATGGCACCAGATAGCACACCAGGCACCCACATCCCCAGCGGGCCTGACCTAGCATTCTGGAGTCCCCACTGGGAGTGTGACCCTAATAGGAACCCTTCTACACTACTGGTGGAAATGCAAACTAGTTTAACATCTGTGGAAAACAGTATGGCAATTTCTACAAGAACTAGAAATTGACCTTCCATATGCCCCAGCAAACCCTGTATTGGGAATATACCTGGAGGAACTTAAATCATTCTACAAAAAAGATACCTACACATGCATGTTTATTGAAGCACTATTCACAATAACAAAGACATGGAACCAACCATGCTGTCACTTGAAACTGGACTGGATTTAAAAAATGTGGTACACATACATGATGGAATGTTACACAACCATAAAGAAGGACAAGCATATGGACTTTGCAGCAACTTGGATATATTTAGCATCTATCATACTCAGTGTTCTATCACAGAAACAAAGAACAAAGTAACATATGTTCTCACTTATAAGCAGATCCTGAACATAATACTATAAGAAACGGATTGGCAATAGTGGGATACTGCTGTGGGGGGGGGGGGACCACAACATCAATCAGAGTACCTGATCTCAATCTAGGCAAAGTGGGGACCAAAGGGAGGCCAAAACTTTACCTGTACAATGTCCACTTGTATACCTAATCCTGAATTGTACCCCACATCTTTAATACAAAATATGAAAAAGAAATATGGTACATATACACAATAGATTATTATGCATCCATAAAAATGATAAAGCATACAATTTTTAAGTATGCAAATATAACCAAAGTAGTATGCCAACTATATTGGCAAGAGACACTTTTGGCTGAAAAAATATATAACTTTTACCCAAAAAAATAATCTGAAGAGATGATGGTAAGCAGTGTTGGTGCAGATGTCCATTAATATCATTAAGGATCCAGATTTTTTTCTCTTTTTGTGCTCCACTATTTTGGGTGTGCTGTCCTTTGGTCTTCATGCCCTGATATCATGGTAGCAATGGGAGTTCTAAAGCTCTAATAGTGAAGTCTATGAAGAAGGGAAAGGACTGATACTGCCACACCTATCCACTTTATTAGAAAATCAAAATTTCCTAGTAGGGCACTGGTATACAATCCTTTACTTCTCATTGCTTGGATTTGGGTCATGTGGTCACTTTAAGATTCAGAAATGTCAGCAAGATTTTTTTTTTTGTATTTTTATCCTTTAGTATGAGAAGGAAGAAAGGGGTGGAGGATTGGGATGGCCATTGAGCCAAACAATCAAGTGTCTGCCACACAAACTAAATGTATTGGGTTTTATGAATCTTTGTCTGATGCATCATAAGTATGTAACTCTAGAAAACAAATTCATGAAATTAGGTATTGAAGGAGAAAATGTCATGCAATTCCTTATCAAAATAAGTTATTATTTCTCTACGTAAATCCTTGGGTTGGTCAAAAAGGGAAAAGAATACCATGAATTAAAAGTGAACTATTACAAATGTCAGTTATTTTATTACAAATAAAAAGAATTTAAATGATGAAATGAGAATTTGAATATATTACTGGAATTGTTTCCTTTCTAACTTAAAATTTAGCTGCCTAAGCTCTTTACCCAAATTTTCTTTTTTTTTTTTTTTTTTTTTTTTGAGTTGGAGTCTCACTCTGTCGCCCAGACTGGTGCAGTGGCCGCTTCCGCCACCGCAGCCTCGACCTGCTGGGCTCTCCGGCGATCCTTCCGCCTCAGCCTTCAAGTACCCGGGAATTACAGGCATGCACTCCCATGCCCGGCTGATTTTTTTTTTTTGATTTATTGTAGAGATGAGGTCTCGCTGCCCAGGCGGGTCTCGAACCCGCGGGCTCAGGCAATCCACTCACCTCAGCCTCCCAAAGGCGCGGGATTACAGGCTGAGCCACCGAGCCCGGCTTACCCAAATTTTCAAGTAAAAAGAAGACTTAAGTGTTGTTATTGTTTGAAAAACATTGTGGTAAATAGAGATTTGGGAAGTTAAATGAATGTTATTGGACTCTATAATCATTAGATTTCTAATGTGGATGCTTCTGACAAACAATTAATCAAGCTTCAACAGTTTGGATGAATCATTCGCATTCTCTGACTTTGTTACATGGGACATTTTATTATTTAATTGCATACTGAATATATTTCAAATGACGTTGATAATAATTATTGATGAGCAAATTGCACAGGATTGTAAAATTTGAATTAGTTTGGATAAGAAAAGTCAAACAATTGAGCAATTAAATCCATTCCAATTAACTGAGCTTCTGGAAAATCAGCTTGAAATGGCTTTGAGGAAACTAATTTAATTTCTACATATTATGTGCTAGTAAAACCATGGGCCAAGGATTTAGCATCACATACTAATATTTGAAGTTAAAGAATTTGGAGATCATCTTCTGTCACCCCAGATTGTATGGTAAAAGTAAATGAAGTTTAAGTTAACTCCCTTAATTCTTCAGATAAAAAAACCTAAGTTTAAAGCAGATTAAATGACTTGATCAAGGTACAGTAACATAACTGGTTATTTAAATAAAGAGCTAGAACCAAATTGGCTTAACTCTTGTGTCAACATGTAATTCACTAGTTTTATATTTTTATGTAAATTGCAGTCATAACCCTATTTCATTTGCTACTTTACTTACTACTTTAAAAAAACAGGAATAAAAATCATGGGCCAGCTAAAATGTATAAATAATGTTAATGTATGAAAGGTATGAGGTTAAGGGACCTGCATATACATATTTATGTAGTCTAGCAAAGAATTAGTAATCCATGTAGTTAGAAACAAACAAAATGTTAGACTTAAAAGAAAAACAACAAGGTACCTAATCAAAATCAGATAACGGAATAATGACTTTCCATTGTATTCCTTCTATATTGTTTTCTCCAAGAAATCAATTTGAGGGTAGGACAATGAAAACATTTGTTGCAGTCAGATGATTGAGTTCTCATTTCGGGAGTTACAAAGGTAGTTAGAAAAAGAAATGTTTCCTGTTAACCCCTCTGCATTTTCTTAAATTTGCTGGGGTCAAAGTTTTCTTGCAAGGCTAAAAATAGTTTTCCATTTTTCCCAATAGGAGTACTTCCTATGTAATTCAATACTGGGTAATAACAATAGCTAATATTTAGTAAGTTCTGTATTTGTATATACAACTGTACTTCATGTGTGAAGGCTTCTTCTTATTTAATTTTCAAAAACAATTGTGAAAGAATGTGGTAATAATTAGAACTGATCTCAAATATTTCTTATTCTTCTGGGTAATGGCAGGATTGCTCTTCTCCCTTCCCTCTCTTGGAGTGAGGTGTGGTCATATGTCTTGCTTCTAGCCAACGAAATCAGGATCTCTCTGTCCTCTGCTAGTGAAATTAGCAATATTACAGAGAGTGTACTCTATTAGCCTGCATCTTAGAGGGAGAGCCACTGGAGCACAATTCTTAGTTGCCTAGAAATGTAAAGAGAGTGAGAAATAAACTTTGTATTAGGCCATTAAGATTTTTAGGGTAATTTTTTTATTGCAGCATAACCTAGTTCATTCTGACTGATACATGTAATTATTATCTTTATTGTCTTCAACTTACAGAGGAAGAAAATGAAGATAAGTAATTTTTCCATGATGACACAATTAATTAAGTAGTACTAGGATGTAAACCCAGAAATCTGACTCCAGCACTCACTCACATGCTTAACCACCTTTTTATATAGTCATACATAATATACTTATTGTGAAGAAGTATTGTCCACTACTATGATGCATACTTAATTTCTAAGCATAGAGAAGTGATTATTACTTTTAGTTCACTTCAGCTTGACATATTTTTAAGATTTTCAAATTACACATGCATAAAGCCCATTGTTTATTAAGTCAATAGTATATGCCTGAATATTGTTGCCCTAAGGGAAGGAAAGTGTACATATCTCTGTATAAGTCTACTCCAGCTGCCATAACAAAATCCCACAGAGTAGGTGGCTTAAATAACAGAAATGTATTTCTGCACAGTTCTGGAGAATGAGAAATCCAAGATTAAGGCACTTGTCAATTTGGTTCCTGGTAAAGTATCTCTTCTTAGCCTTCAGACAGTCACCTCCTCACTTTGTTCTCACATAGGAGAGAGAGAGAGCACTAATATCTCTTTCTTTTCTCACATGGGCCCTAGCCCTATCATTTTACAGCCCCATCTTACAACCTCATTTATTACCTCCTCCCAGGACCTATCTCCAATAGAGTTACATTAGGAGTTAGGACATCGACGTATGAATTTTGAAGGAACGCCACATTCAGTCTATAAAATTCTCCTAGGAACTATAAGCAATTGAAGAATGTTTTATTAATAAGGACTTGCTCCGATCTATTTCTCAGTGTTTTCTGTCTCTCCACATGGAACTGTAAGAAAATTCCAATGAGAAGTATTTCATTCATCCATATATTCACTTATTTAACACATATCTATTGAACATCTATTATGTGCCAGATTATTCTAGACACTGGGGTATGGCAGTGAACAATTTTTTTCTTTTATTTAATTTATATTCTAATGGAGGGAAACAGAGACATGTGACTATATTATAAATCACAATATATCAGAGAGTAACACATTAATAAAAATAAAGGCATAGAGAATGGTAAGGTCCAGAAATTCTACTTTTTCAATAATAGATAAACTCTCTCAGATGAAGCAACTTTTATGCAGAGACCAAAATGTATAACTTTAGTATCTTCAAATATTAAAATTGAAAAGATAACAAGACAGCATATTCTCGGATTCCTTCTTTTTACAGAAGGATAAAGTAGGATCTAGAACAGGGGTTGGTAAACACTTTCTTTAAAGGGCCAGACAATAAATATTTTCAGTTTTTAGGCATCTCTGGAGCAGGTTATCACAACTAAGAGACAGAGTTAAATAAATAATGCCAGGGGTAAAAAAATTAGCTACTTAACTGGCATCTGAATTTATTTTAAAGAGGTAACTGTCTTTGTTTAGGATAACAGATTTATAAGCTGTTTCTGGGAGAAGGTGACACCCTGAGTGCCAGGTTCAGCAGGAAACAATAAAACAAAAGAAATGATTGAACAGTTCTGCCTCAGAGATGAACAGAAATTGAGAGGAAAGGAGAAAGGAAAAAAGGGAAAGCAGGGAAAGGGAAAGAGGGAAGAACCAATCAAAAGAACAGTGATAAAAGGCATTTTAAGGAAAAGAAGTCTAATCAAGTTTAATGGGCTGAATTGCTACAATGCAAACCACCTATTGTCTTTCAAAATTAAGTAAACTCTGATGCACAAATGAAAAACCTTTTATGAATGGATTTTTGAGGATATGTGTAGGAGGAGGAGGAATTAAGTGAGGAAGTTGAGTTTCTTGTCTGGGCCAATTCTTTTGTGATGTGTGTGGCATTTAATTAAATCCCAACCTTCTATAGCACAACCATCTGTTTTTGCTATTCCTGTAGTTAAACACTGCCAGAGAAAGTCCTGTTAACAGAGTATATTGGTACAGTTATAAATAGAGGAAACTCTCCAACCTCAAAGGGACCTCAAAGGTGTCCATAAACTCTCCTACCCTTGGCAGCAGCTATTTCAAATCTTCTCTACTCTACTCAAAGCATCAAGCTCTCTTCTCCATCTCCCCACTTATCAGAAAATAACCTGGCATTTTATAAAACGAAAGAGAAGGCATCAAATGGTAACTCTTTTATCTTTCCCCTACCTAACATATCAATCAAGGAAACTTTACCTTTGCAGTATCCTCTTTCCCTTCTGTGAAAGAGAGGGCTGCCTCTCCTCCCATATGCATTTGTGCCACCTCATAAACTGTACACTCTTTGATTTTTCCTATCACTCTCATATTCTAAACTCTCACATGGAACTGAATCTTCACATCAGAACTTAAGTTGTTACTGTATAAAAGACATCTTCTGTGTCTCACATGCCACTACCAACTATTACCCCGCCCACCTTCTCTCCTTCACCACTTAGCATCTTGAAAGTGTTGCTGGGAAAATTGTCCTCACTTCCGTATTATTTCCTTACTCCTTAACCCACTCGAATCTGAACTCTTTTTCATCATTGACATGTCAATAAAGCCAATGGAAATTTTAAATCCTCACCTTATTTAAGTACCTGATGTTGGTGACCATTCTCTTCCTGAAAAATCGAAATTCTTTGGTTTGCGAGTCATTATACTGCCCGGGCTTTTCCTCCACTTTGACTTCTCACTGACTTATTTGCAGTTCCATACTTTTCTACTCCCTGGTCACCTAATGTTGAAATTTCTCAAAACTGAAACTTAAACTCTTTTCTTCTGTATTCTCTTACTAAGTGATCTTATTCTCATTTAGGGTTTCATTTAGCACCCATCATCTGGTGACTTGAACTTGTATTTCTACAGAATGAAACTCTTAGGAACTCTAGACAATAATTCCAAATGCCTATTTAACACTTCTCTATAGATTCCTCAAATCCATGTCAAAAATCAAATTCATAATGTCCCTACTTCATCCTCTCACATGGTAGACTGAATAGTACCACCACTCAACGACTTAGGAAGAAACACACAAGTAATCCATAGCTCTTTCCTAAACTTCAACCCTCATATCCAATTTATTACAAAGCTGTCAGTTTTCTTTCTAAATACATGTTGAATTTTCCACACCTACTGCCATCACCCTAGCCTAAGGTATTTCTAATCCACTTAAACTCATGGCCTCTCTATCCACACATTCTCCAATTGGAGTATCCAGGGTGCTCTTTAAAAATAAAAATCTAATTATATCATACCCTATATCCTCAGTGACTTTTTACTGTTGCTTGGATAATAACCATATTTCATAACATGACTTACAATTTCTAATATGACACTGCCATTTTCTTTCACATCACTTCACACCATAGTCCCTCTTATTTCCTGTGTGGAATTCTTTTACCATCTCATTTAGCATACTTAACTCCTACTATTCTTTTGGATCACATATTAATAGTTATTTTCTTCAGGGATGATGCTGCTAACCTCCTACATTAGACAAAAACTACTTTTATGTTTTTGTGTCATTATACTCTCCTCCCTCATAACACTTATCATTTATAATGCTCTATTTATTTGTGTGACTATTTATCAAGTGTCTCTTCCTCAGGTTAACCTGTTTTTTCATACAACCAGCCCAGTATCTCACACATGATGTGACCTAACAAATAACAGGACTTCAATAAATAATTGGTAATTGAATAAATGAATGAATAATGCCATGAAGAATACACTGTATTGCAAAACACTTTATACTATGTAGTAATTAAGAATAAACAAGAGAATAGAGTCAGAGGTTACTATGAGATTTTGACCTTTCTGGGAATATGTATAAATTTAGGAAATGGCATTGAACTTTCTACAAGACATGAAATTGGGGGTTAAACAAACTCCTCTAGGATATAGCTGACATCTATATTGGAGTAAAATTTATACAGTATGTGCAATGTAATTCAAATAGAAAACCAAGAGCTGAAACATTTTTAACTTGGAGACATTACTTGGGACCACTAGTGGGGAACAAAATGAGTTTTGCATTAATTTCTGTAGTGGCAAAACAAGGACTTCACCTGCAAAATGACTTGACAATTTTGTGAATTTTTAAGTGTTCACCTCACTCTAATATTCTATAAGGCTAGATTTTTTGGAAGTATGTCTCATTAAAAAATAAAGAGTTAATCAGTATGTATTATCAATGAAGGTCTAAATTCGATTTTCACTGGAGTTATCTCACAGAGGGACATCACACCTGCTACATTAAGAGCCAGTCATGCCGAGTAAAGCCTATTTAGACAGATCTAAATACTCTTTTTTGGCTGGGAGGGATCATTGCAGTCATGGAACATGTCATATTTTACATACTTTGTGCCTTGGGTTTTGTAAGAATTAGATAACGCTATGATTCCCAGATATTAATTCAAGTTCTTTATCAATTCTCTGATAGGCACTCCATGTTCCATGACTTGGTTCCCCCAATTAATCAACTTCTTTTTTGACTCAAATTGCTCACAGCTGTGATCAAACATTGGCAAAGCTCCTAAAAAGGAGGAACATACAAGAACTGTTATTGGACAAATAATAAAAGCTGTCACACAACCTATGTTTAGTTACAAAAAGTTTGCAAACTTAGAAAATTCTGGCTGTTGAGTTAGTAAAAGAATGTCATTGGGAATGGAACCCAGTTATTTAGATTTGTATAGCATTCTTGCTCAAGATTGGAAATCATACCACTTAGGCTATGAATCATGTTTAGGAGGTTTATAAATACTTCATGAATAACTCTTTGAGGGCACATTTAAATAGACTAAGTAGAAGGGATTTTACAAGCAAAAAAATTCTTACATATAATTAATGTACAAATTTATAAGGACCTTTTAAACATTATAGATATATGTGTCTATCTTTTTTGATAATTAATCTTTAGGCACAAAGATAAAAATTATTCTCCTTTCTGCTGACTGTATTTTCTCTGTATGAAGAACAATATCAAGGTAGAGTAATCTGACATACTAGATTCAAGGAAATTTAGAACTTAATCATTAATTGTGTTTTATTTCAAAGTCGATAACTCTGGAAATTAATAAATTTCAGATTTCTGAGCCTCAGAGAGGTTGAATAATTTCCCCATGCTCATATAGCTACTAGTGACATATCTAGGTCTCAAGTTGTAGTGAAAGGACTCTAGAACTCAATCTTTTAACAAGTCTCTCAGTCACCCTCTTATTTTGTTTCATATGTTGACCTGAATTAAATATGATTTAAACAAAACCAAAACAGAATTCATTAGCAGGGATACAGATCCTGGCTATGGTAAGATGTCTCCTCATTCTATATAAGGCCAGATGTTTTATGAAATTATTTGGTTACTAAAGGAAAACTTCATATAATCTCAAAGACATCATTCAGAGCTTTAAATTCCATAGATTGTCATTTTCATCAGAGGTCCATTAGTTTTATCCAGTAAGAAGATACAAGTCCTATGTCTGCAACTGTGTGGAAAAGTGGGTATTCTCACCCAGAACTGAAGAAAGTGTTTCAATATTTTCAATAGGCATGTAAGAATGAAGTTAATTTTGACTTTTTATGCATTTAAGGGGCTTTTTTATAAAAAATATTTTATGAGGTTCATTGCCACAGATTTTAAATCCAACATAATCTTCAAGATTATAATAGTTGTAGAATTGGTATTGTTTAAAACTAGGTAGGTGATATGCATTAACACTTTTTCATTCAAAGGAGCTTCCATACTTACTACAGCTAGGTGTTAGTACAGAACTACCTTGAGAGTAAAGTGGTATCATTTGTGCCACTGGAAAAATTGACTTTTGAAATTTTCAATATATTTCTGAAATTATTCTCCCAGGAATTGGAAACTTAAAAGAAGTGGCTAATGTTGTTTAATATGTCTTAAAGTATTGGCCAGATCACTGAGGTCGACACATGATTTATTTGGAATTCTTTTTCTGAAAAATAGGGCAGGGGCATAATAGATATCCAGAAAAAAATCTCTAGCAATAAAATAACCAAAAACATGGATAATTTTTTTAAAAATCTTTGAAAACATGTGAATGGGTCAAGCAATAAAGTAAGGGAAATCCTCAAAGGTCAAAACTAAACTAAAATAATGGCTCCAGAGATATAAGCAAGCTCTCAAACCCATGCTTGCTCTTCAACTTTAGCTACATGGGAAGTGCAGGTAAAGTTGAGGGTTCATTAAATGTGTGGAATTATACTTGATATTGTTGAATATACCTAAGACCTCAAGGGTTATGCCTTCAGTGAAAGGTATTTAAAATATGCCCCACAAAGGGAGACAGCAAGGAAACTACTTTACCTTTCAACTGTGGATCAGGATAGAAGGGGAAAAAAGAATATCCCATAAGACAGGCTTGGGGATTTTATGTTTTGGGGTGGCTCACAAAACCTTAAGCCAGGAAATTATATTAGTGTCATTTTGGGTGGTAATGCTCACAGATTCCCAGAAGAAACAAATAAATAAAAACTATCCCTGGAAGAATACAATTTCTACCAACTTATCAAGTATTCTAGAAAAAGTTCATATTTATATGAAATTACAAGAAAAGATATCACAAGAAAGCACAATATCCTGAAGGAAAGTCATGAGAAATAACTGACAGCTGACACTCACTATCAAAAGTGGAAATACATAAATGCTTTCTTTTTTAACACAAATGCTTTTTCAAGTTTATTAGTGCTCCATTAGCCAAAACCCTATTACACAACCCAGGCCAGAGTCACTATAAGTAGGCATTACCAAAAATGCTCAACTCCAACAGTTACCAAAGAAAGAGACATTACAGCAACACAGGAAATTCACTCTGTCATATGAAAACTACCTACAAAAAAAAGCCCTGGACCAGATGGATTTCCAGCAGAATTCTACAAAACATACAAGGAAGAGCTGAAACCAATCTTATTGAAAGTATTCCAGGCAATTGAGAGAGATGGAATGCTCCCCAAATCATTTGACAAAGCTAACATTACACTGATACCCAAACCAGGTAATGAAGCAACAAAAATAGAGTACTACAGGCCAATATCCCTTATGAACATAGATGCAAAAAGCCTCAACAAAATTCTAGCAAATCGGATCCAAAAGCACATCTCAAAAATTATCCACCATGACCAAGTAGACTTCATCCCCAGGATGCAGGGCTGGTTCAACATTCACAAGACCATAAAGGTAATTAAATACATCAGCAGATGTAAAAAAAAAAAAAAAGGAACCACGTGACTATCTCATTAGATGCACAAAAAGTTTTTGATAAAATTCAGCCTCCCTTCTTGATAAAAACCCTAAACACCTAGGCATAAAAGGAACATACCTCAAAATAGTAAGTGCAATCTATGACAAACCCACAGTTAACATATTGCTAAATGGACAGAAACTAGAAACATTTCCTCTGAAAACTGGAACAAGACAAGGCTGCCCACTCTCGATCCTCTGTGTTGAGTATTGTGTTCAAAGTCCTAGTCCAGGCAATTAGACAAGAGAAGGAAATCATGAGTATCCAAATAGGAAAAGAGGAAGTCAAGTTATCCCTCTTTGCTGATGATATGATCCTATACCTTGAAAAATCCAAGAGAATCTGTCAAAAACCTGCTGACACTGATAAAGGACTTTGGCAAAGTCTCAGGGTACGAAATAAATGTATAAAACTCAGTTGCATTCCTATATAACAACAACAAGCAGGCAGAGACTCAAATAAAAAGCACAATCCCATTCACAATAGCCACAAAAAAAATGAAATAGCTTGGCATCTTCCTAGACAGAGAAGTGAAAGACCTTTAAAATAAGAATTACAAAACTCTGCTCAAAAAAATCCAAGCAGACACAAACAAATGGAAAAATATATCATGCTCATGGATAGGAAGAATCAACATTGTTAAGATGTCCATCCTACCAAAGACAATGCACAGATTCAGCGCAATACCCATTAAGTTACCAGCATCATTCTTCTCATATCTGGAAATGACAATACAGAAATTCTCATGGAAACATAAATGACAACGAATAGCCAAAACAATCCTTAGCAAGAGAAACAAAGCAGGAGGGAATCACACTTCCAGACTTCAAACTCTACTATAATGCTACAGTAAACAAAACAGCTTGGTATTGGTATAAAAACAGGCACATAGACCAATGGAACAGGATAGAGATTCTGGAAGCAAAGCCTCAATTCCTCAACCAACTCATCTTTGACAAAGCCTCCAACAAAAACTACTGGGGTGAGGAAAACCTATTCAGTAAACGGTGCTGCAAAAACTGGCTGACCACATGCAGAAGACTGAAACAAGACCCCTACCTATAACCATACACAAAAATTAACCCTAAATGGATCAAAGATATAAATGTAAAACCTCAAACTATAAGAACCTTAGAAAATGCAGGAGACACCCTTATGGAAATTGGAACTGGCAACAAATTCCTATCCAGAACCCTAAAGGCCAATATCTTAAGAAATAAGATAGACAAGTGGGATCTCATCAAATTAATGAGCTTCTGCAAAGCAAAAGAAACCATCAGGAGAGCAGGGAGACACCCCACAGAATGGGAAAAAATATTTGTCAACTGTATATCTGACAAAGTCCTAACATCAAGGATCTACAAGGAACTCAAACGCACTAAAGGGAAAAAAACAAACAGCCCCTTTAAAAAGTGGGCAAAATACATGAATAGACACGTCTCAGAAGAAGATATACGGAGAGTCAACAGACACATGAAAAAAATGCTCAGCCTCACTCATCATTAGAGAATGCAAATCAAAACCACATTGAGATTCCACCTAACCCCTGTAAGAATGGCCACCATTAATAAAACAAACAACAACAGATGCTGGCAAGGATGTGGAGAAAAAGGAACACTTCTACACTGCTGGTGGGAATGCAAACTTGTACAACCTCTCTGGAAAACAGTCTGGAGATTTCTGAAAGAACTAGAAATTGACCTTCCATATGACCCAACAATTCCCCTATTGGGAATATACCCAGAGGAACTCAAATTATTCTACAAAAAAGATACTGGCACATGTATGTTTGTTGCAGCTCTATTCACAATAGCAAAAACATGGAACCAACCGTGTTGCCCATTGAAGCTGGACTGGATAAAAAAATGTGGTACATATACACAATGGAATATTATGCAGCCATAAAGAAGGACAAATATATGGACTTCGCAACAAATTGGATGGATTTGGAGTCTATCATACTCAGTGATTTATCACAGAAACAAAGAACTGAGTTCCATATATTCTCACTCATAAGGTGATCTTGAACAATTATAGTGCTATAAGAAAGTGATTGGCAGTAGTGGAAACCATCAGGGGAGGAGGGGTGGGACTAGCAGTTAAGGGAAACTGCTAGGGGAGGGAGGGGCATACCTCAGCAACAAGGGTACCTGCACAGTCAATGTCTGTATACCTAACCCTGAATTGTACCCCACATCTTTATAATAAATAAATAAATTTTTAAAAAAGAAAGTGACATTACTAACAGGATATAATTTTTTAAACTTTTATATTTATATCACATTTGTTATAATTCACATACTTTACAGTCATATACTTGTATCCTATGTTTTTTTTGTGTATGAAATCTACTCTTTTGTCACCAACCTATATTTCCCTCCCAGAAGCAACTTTGTACCATTACTAGCTGATTTTTTCAGTGTTTGTTGCTGTTGTTATTGTTTGTTCTGTTTTTCTGATAGTTCAAGATTTTATTAAGTTCTATTGAAAATGGTAAGTAAATCTGTAAAAGTAGTAATGAAAATTTCAATCTCCTTGATGTAAAGAATATTACTGCACGTTTCTTCTTAGTTGCTATCCCTTATAGACAGACAGAAAGTGATGTTCACTTATGTCTTTATTTTTAAAATGCACCAAAAGAAAAAAAAAAACAGCTACATCAAAAAATGGGCAAGAAACAACTATATATCTGACAAAGGCCTAACATCTAGGATCTACAAGGAACTCAAACACGCTGAAAAGAAGAAAACAAACAGCCCCATTAAAAAGTGGGCAAAAGACATGAATAGACACTTCTCAAAAGAAGATACACAGGCAGCCAATAAACACATGAAAAACTGCTCAGTCTCACTCATCATCAGAGAAATGCAAATCAAAAGAACATTGAGATACCACCTAACCCCAGTAAGAATGGCCATCATTAATAAAGCAAACAACAACAGATGCTGGTAAAAATGAAAAAAGAACGCTTCTACATTGCTGGTGGGAAAGCAAGCTAGTGCAACCACCTAGGAAGATAATGTGGCAATTTCCGAAAGAATTTTCATTAACAATAAACAATTTAAAAATAATTTTTAAAAACACTGCTTGGAAATACAAATGACATTTTTTTTTTAATTTTTATTTATTTATTTTTAGTTGGAGTCTCACTCTGTCGCCCAGACTGGAGTGCAGTGGCCGCTCCCGGCCACCGCAGCCTCGACCTGCTGGGCTCCGGCGATCCTTCTGCCTCAGCCTTCCAAGTAGCTGGAACTACAGGTGCGCGCTACCATGCCCGGCTAAATTTTTTTGATTTATTGTGTAAATGAGGTCTCGCCAAGTTGCCCAGGCGGGTCTTGAACCCGCGGGCTCAGGCAGTTCACTCACCTCAGCCTCCCAAAGCACTGGAATTACAGGCTGAGCTACCGAGCCTAGCCAAATGACATTTTTAAAAACCGCTGTACCCCATTAAAAAGTGGGCAAGAGACAAGAATAGACACTTCTCAAAAGAAGATATACGAACAGCCAACAGACACAGGAAAAAATGCTCAACCTCACTCATCATTAGAGAAATGCAAACCAAAAGCACACTGAGATAGCACCTAACCCCAGTAAGAATGGCTATCATTAATAAAGTGAACAGCAACAGATGCTGGCGAGGATGCAGAGAAAAAGGCATGCTTCTACACTGCTGGTGGGAATGCAAACTAGTGCAGCCTCTTTGGAAGACAGTGTGGTGATTTCTGAAAGAACTAGAAATTGACCTTCCATGTGATTCAGCAATTCCCCTATTGGGAATATACCCAGAGGAACTCAAATCATTCTACAAAAAAGATACCTGCACACATATGTTTGTTGCAGCTCTATTCACAACAGCGAAAACATGGAACCAACCATGTTACCCATTGAAACTGGACTGAATTTTAAAAATGTGGTACATATACATAACAGAATATTATGCAGCCATAAAGAAGGACAAACATATGGACTTTGCAACAACTTGGATGGATTTAGAGTGGATCATACTAAGTGATCTATCACAGAAACAAAGAACAGAGTACCATATGTTCTCACTCATAAGCAGACCTTGAATAACTATAATACTATAAGAGAGTCATTGGCAGTTGAGGGAAACTGCCAGGGAAGGGAGGGACATACCTCATTAACAAGGGTACCTGCATAATCAACGTTTGTACACCTAACCCTGAATTGTACCCCACATCTTTATAATAATAATTTTTAAAAAGCTATACATACTAAATGTATAAGCTTGATGACTTTGGAAATAAGTGAACACCAGTGACATCATCATCACAATGAATGCCATAAACTTATCCATCAACTCCTAAAGTCTCCAATTATTTATTTATTTATGTATCTATGTATTTATTTATTCATTTGTTAACTTTGTTATAATATTTAACATAAGAGCTTCCCTCATAGCAAATTTTTAAGTGAACAATAAAGTGCTGTTAAGTAGGTACTATGCTGTATGGTATATATCTAGGACTTATTTATCTTGCGTAACTGTAACTTTGTACGCTTTGACTAATACCTCCCCAATTTCCCCTCTCCCCAGCTCCTGGCTATCACCATTCTACTCTCTGCTTCTATGAGTTTGATGACTTTAGAGTCTTCACATAATTAAGATTATGTACTATTTCTCGTTTTGTGTTTGGCTTATTTCACTTAGCATAATTTCCTCAGGCTTATCCATGTTGTCAAATATTGAAGACTATAAAGCAATGATGATAGGCAAGGTGCAGTGACTCATGCCTGTAATCCTAGCACTTTGGGAAGCCAAGGTGGGAGGATTGCTTGAGGTCAGGAGTTTGAGACTAGCCTGGGCAACATGGGGAGACCTCCCACCTCTACAAAAATTTAAAACTTAGCTGGACATGGTGGCACACATCTGTAATCACAGCTACTTGGGAGGCTGAGGAAGGAAGATCACTTGAGATCTGGATTTTGAGGCTGCAATAAGCTATGATCACAACTCTGCACTCTAACCTGAACAACAGAATGAGACCCTGTCTCTAAAAAATAAATAAATAAAAATAAAATAATTGATAAGAGGAGTTAAAGGAGACACAAATAAGGAGAAAAAATCCTGTATTCATGAGTTAGAATAATTAGCATTTTTAAATATCCATATCACCCAAAACAAGCTACGGATTCAATACAATTACTATCAAAGTCCCAGTGACATATTTTATACACATAGAAAAAACAACACTAAAATTCATATGGGAACCACAAAATACATGAAATGACTAAAGCAATTTTGAGCAAAAATAACAAGGCTAGAGCAACACACTTCTTGATTCATTCAGAACTTAACTCCATACTTCTAAGCCTTTTAGTGTTTGGGGTGTTTTTTAACATATTCTTTTAATTTATTTTACTTATTACTTCTTTTACGGTATGTAACTCTCATGCCCTGTATCTATGACACACACGTATACTAGGTCCCCTCTTCCACTTTCCAATATAAAGTGTTTTAATTTTCTTTAGATCATTATTCAGTGTTTATATTATCATAATTATAAAAAGTTTTTTTTACTACAAAATTATAAAAGAGAATGCGGCATAATTTTCTTGTCCAGTTTTTTTTCCCCTTAGAGATAATGCTGGTCTAGTTTTTTGTTTGTTTTGGTTTTTTTCTATATTATTATTAATTCAGCTTTAAAATGTCCATCAATTATGTAAATCACACCTCAATACTTTCAGATGATACAGTGATTCTATGAATTTAATCATTTTAAATAAATAACTTCTGTTGTCTTCTGACAAGAAAGAGTGCCCTCTGCCCTCTGCTCTTGGGGCAAAGCTATTATCCTGGGATATCCCTTAATTGTTAACTTTGGATTCCCTTTACTTCTTACTGTTTGAATAATTCGTTTTTTAGAAATCATTTCTTATTTTTTCTCATCTTATTATACCATATCCTATAATAGCTTCCTAAGAAATGGGGTTTAGTAGATAAATTTTCTTGAGATTTTTCATATCATAAAAATGTTTTTTATTCTCCTGTATAGCTGAACATAGAATCTTGAGTTGCGAATAATTTCCCTCAAAAAGTTGTCAGTAATACTGCATCCATGGACTGAAAGACTCAATGTAGCAGAGATGTCAGCTCTCCCTAAATTGATGTATAGTTTTAAAGCAATCCAATCCCAGCAAAGTTTTTTTTGTAGATATATACAAGCTTATTTTAAAATTGATAGAGAAGGTCAAAAGCAATAGATTAGCTAAACACATCTTGAAAAATAAGAATGAAGTGAAAGGAATTACTCTACCTGATGTTAAGCTCAATCGTGTAGCTGCAGTAAGCAAAGCAATGTGGTATTTATTGGCAGAAGAGTAGAAACATAGATTAGTGGTACAGAAAGGTAATCTAAAAATAGAACCACATACATATGCCTGACTTACATTTTACAAAGAGCAAACACAACTTAGTGGAGGAATAAACAGTGCTGGAACAATTGGATGTCCATGTGCAAAAAAAAATGAACATCGACCTAAATGAATATCATGACCCAGCCTAAAAAACTGACTATTACCAAAATAAGTGAAGCTCCCTGCATGTCTATCTCCTTTCACAAACATCCCCTTCGTTAGCTCTAGCAGCAACCGCCAACCTAAAAAGAGGTATTATTTGTGAAATCAGTTGAACTAAACATAAGCAGCTTTAGAATATGACTTTTTGAAGCAGTGTCTCTGTATTTGAATCAGGACTGTTATGTTCCAATATTTTTCAAAGCCTTTAAAAAATAAATCCAGCATTTTGCACCACTTTTTACTTTATACTATCTCAAATATAGATTTTTTTTCCAAGAGAGAAAAGGAACATCAAAGTGGCTTTCTGGCCATTCTACAGAATACTCTTTATGACTATCTTGATGCAGATGGAGTGATAAGAATTTTGAAGAGTTTTTGTTTGTTTGCTTGTTTGTTGTGCTTAGTCCCAAAAGTCTGACAAAATCCATTCCACGATTTCCATCCATTAAAGCCATAGAACATTTCTGCAAAAGATTGTCTTAAGGAAAAACATCACTCTGCTTTCAAATACTGAAGTGAAAGAGTTTCCTCTAACTCCCAAACTGTCTTCATTTATTTTATTTTACAGTTGTTTTGAATACTTAAAAAAGAGTACACAGTGATTCAAAAGAGCAAAAGTAGCAACACGGTTGATCATTCTGGTCATATTCTTCAAACCAAATGTCAGATCATGCCCTTGTTAGTACTAAGAGGGAACAATTCTGGTGCAAAACTTGATTATGTGAATACTCTTAAATTATGTACAAAGTTTTCACTGAAGCATTCTAAAAGCTCCAATTAAAACCAAAGTTAGTGATTGCCTCAGGTGACTGAAGAAATATACAAAATATTTTCAAGCATTATAAAGTGTCTAGTTTTAGATAAATGATATATTAATTCATTATAATTTTCTTTACAACTAAAAAGTAAAAATGTGGTTTTTAAATTTTATTTTCTCAAATTAAATGCATAAACAAAATTTTATAAAACACTTTAAGCATGTCTAATAAATGTATATTTGCTAGTTTGAAAGTGATACTGAAAAATATTTTCCATGTTAGTAAAGCAATATTACAATTTTCCAATAATAATTTTCCAACTACCTCTCTTTTTGTAGACTCTTGAAAGGTTTTTATGTCTTTGAATTAGTATGCAAAATTCTAAGCTATATCAGCTTAGAGTTTTGGATGATGATATTTTAACTTCCTGTGAGTTACATTTAATTCATATATTATATATATGTATATATACATCCCTTATAATCCTCCCCTGGATAACAATCTCAATCTGGGCTAAAGACATATGTATAATTTTTTAAAATAATCTGAGTTTTTGACCAAATTTCTACTTCTAGGTAAAGAAGTAGGTATTAGAATATAACAGAATCATTCAATTTTCCTCCTCAGTAACACAAATGCCACTAATAGCATACTAATACCAATAATAGACGCATTTATTCCACTGCATTTTCTTTTGCCATTTTATATGCATCATCTCATTTAAACATCATGAAAGCTGTATGAAGAAAGTGGGATGGATTGTTTGTTGTCAATCTATTTTCATCATTACCCTTAAGTTCTCCTAGTGCATTGCAGAGGAGAAAATTGGCCCTACATTTTTAAGAATGTCCCTTCTTAATCTCCACAATCCCCCTACTGAGAATATACCTGGAGGAATTCAAATCACGCTATGAGAAAGATACCAGCACATGTATGTTTATTGCAGCATTGTTCACAATACCAAAAACATGGAACCAACTGTGCTGCCCATAGAAAAAGGACTGGACAAAAAAATGTGGTACATATATATGATGGAATATTATGCAGCCATAAAGAAGGACAAAATTATGAACTTCACAGCAGCTTGGATGAACTTAGAGTCTATAATACTGAGGGACCTATCACAGAAACAAAGAACTGAGTATTATATGTTCTCACTCATAAGTGGACCTTGAACAATTATCATATTACTATAAGAAAAGGAGTGGCGGTAGTGGGAAACTGCCAGGGGAGGGGGAGCACACCTCATCAACAAGGGTACCTGCATAACGAATATTTGTATACCTAACCCTGAATTGTACCGCACATTTTTAAAATAAAAAAAATTGTTTTTTAAAAATGTTCCCTCTGTGTTTGATCCCCAGGTTGAATCTGCCAAAAAGAGGCACCTGGGTGAGATTTAGGAGATTTCGGGAGATGCATAAACAAACACTATGTTCAGAGATTCTACGGAACCCTTAAGAACTCACTTCACTGCTGAAGATTAAGATGGTTGTTGGCATCTTCCAGAGATTCTTTGAGTTGTAGCAATTTTTTAATTAGTTCCTAAGGACCACCTACTTGGGTGCTTCATTTTGCTGGACTACTTCCCTGAACTTTGCTCCCCCAGAACTTCCAAAGTTTATATAAACTTCTAATTTCCTCTTTTAAAATCTTTCACACTTGATATGCATAGAATAACTTCTATTTTCTTGGCTGTAAGTGGAAAGAAGAAAGTGACATTGGGATTTGACATCTTTCAAGGCATACATCTGTGACTGGAGAATGAGCCAAACCTCGTGGGAGTAAAGTAGACCTTTAAGCAGGTGAAGGAAGTCTTGAATACTTAACAAAATATGATTAAAATAATTTAGAGCCCAAGTTTCACCCAAGAACTAGCCACAGTCTGTTCTATCCAGGCTCTCCTCATCCACTACTCCTAGGATTTCCAGCGACATAAAAATCAATAGAAAGGAACATGTAGTCATTATATTATCTCTCTAAGTGGGTGAAGACAAATTGTCCTTACTTAAGTCAAGAAGAAATCACCTACAATATATTCAAGCTAATGGGGATTCTAGACAAGTGATTCTCAAGGGTGAGGCGGATTCTACCACCTCCTAGAATGCATTTGGGAAAACCCTTGTGACTGTATTGCAACCTGCATTGCCTTCTGTGTCTTCACCTCAAAAGTCATGCAGCTTTAGGCCCTCTGAATTCTATTGGTTATAAACAAGTCATGAAGACAATCCCCAATTCAAGGGGATGGGACATAGATCTTTTTCTCCATGGAAGGTGTATCAAATAATTTGCAGACATGTTGTAAAACTACCACCTTACTCTATCTAAAATTACACTCACCCTCAATATTCATAATCTCTCTTTCCTGACTTTTATTTTTTTTACAAAACACTTAATATTATATAACATGCCACATGTTCACCAGAATGTAAATTCCATCAGGATAGGGATATTCCATTTTGTATAGTCTCAGCATCTAAAACAGTGAATAGTGCCTGGCACAGAGAAGACTTTCAGTAATATCTGTTGTATGAATGAATGATTTTTTACATAATTTGTAATATCTCAGCACTACTATTGTAGCCACCCTAAGTTTTGCATTGCTAGCTGCTCTAAAAATGCTCCCAGAAAAGTAGAGGACAAATTTAGTAAATGTGACCAAAATAACTTGGTCGTGAACTTGGATAATTAAAACCAAAGTTTTTTTCCTATTAAATTGGAAATTATTTGCTTATTGATTCATATTTTTATCATCCACTTATTTCTAAAATGTAATTGAGTTGATCTCCAATAAAAATATCTCATTCCCTTCTCTTTGTAAACCAAAGAAATAAACAAATCTAGAGTAATTTCAAAGAAGGAAAATAGAAGAAGACAAGTCAGGATTGTGCTCATTGTTTAGTTGGAGCAATGTAAGTTACATTATAAAAGGTTAATGCAAAATAATCTTCAAAAATGAGACCATAATATCACAAAAGTCAATTGAATCGCTTTGCCAGAGTTTATTTCCAATCCTTTCAATCAGTATTTCTGAATTTTGGCCATGTTGCTACCACTGTCAAGCTATAGCAAATTAGTTGTCCAGACCTGCTTGTTTTTACTTGACCAAACTGGAACAAAAGCATTTTCCATTATTGCACAGATGTGCATTTATTTGGGAAAAATGTGAAGAATTTAGGCAACTAGGTGAATTTAGAAAATATAAACATCAGATGCACACACACCTAGGATTTAGTAAGATTCTGCCATTTTTTAACCTCTGTGAGCTTCTGTTTCCCTATCTGTAAAATGCCCATTGTAATACCCTCCTCAGGGCTTTGTGAGGGTTAGAAGAATGATGTACATAAAGCCCATTAGCACACAGCATTGTTAATGGTAGGAAGTTTAATGAAAAAAGGATAATATTTTTTTTCTCAAAACATTCAGATAAATAAAGCAAAATTGGTTTTGAGAATTTAAATGTTCTGATAATGGCCACCATCTTCTGCTTTTCTTTCACTGCAGAGAAACAGTTGTGATTACCAAATGCGATATAAGCCAATGACCCAAGCCTCCTCAGTTTGATGTTACAATCACAACCTCACTAGACCACTTTGTATCAGGAACAAGCTGTAGGTCTGGGAAAATTAAAGGGATTCCTGCTATTTTTTTTCTTGACCAAAGATATCAGCACCATTCTGCAGATATTTTCAAATTCATTTTCTCATCAATCTAGCCACAGGGGTAATGTGGATTGTTTCACAGAAAGAAAACTGTGGGGTTTACCCTGCTGTGAGTAGTTATGTTCTTTAAACTTTATGGGAATATGTATAGTCATGGAGTTTAAATCTCCCCTGAGTCATCTCTTTGTCTGCCTTGGCATGCTCTGTGCTGGTATTTTCCAGCTGCATACTAATGAGCTGAGCGATTAGGGAAGAAGCTTACCCAGGGAAGACATAACGGCTCAACTCCACAGCTATGTGACACTAACAGCTGAATCGATTACTTCTGGTTAATAAGTCCTTCCCTCTTTGCATGACTAAGTTTTGACACTGGACATGCACCTACATTTAATCAAATCCTCCATTTTTAAAAGCAAAGATAAAGAGGTTTAATCACTCTTTTGCTATAAGAAGGCATATCCAATTATTTTACTTCTCAAATATAAATGAAAGTGACAAAAGTTTTATTCAGAATTTTAATTTTTAAGTGTTTCACCCCCAAAATGTGTGTGTCCTGCAATAACACAATTCTGGTTGATTTGTAGCTAATTGTTTTGCATGGAACATGCTCAAGTTTAAAAGAAGAAGGCTTTCAAGATAGTTCTGGGGTCTGGAGAATACAGGTTAAAAGTCAACTTGAGGTAAAGGGCCACCAACTTTATTTTGTTCAAGTCATTTTCTCTACAAACATTGATACTAAAAAGAGCAAATATGAGAGACTTTGAGACTGTAATAATCTATTTTGTTTTCCTTAATGCTAGAAAAACACACCACAAATAAAGGACCAAAAGATAGTATTTTATTTCTAAAACCTACAGATATAGTGCATTTTTTCCCAACTAGTTTTTATATGTCTCTCTGCATTAAGTGGGCTTTTTCGATGGCTATAAAACATGGAACCAATTTCTCAGATGTTCATATTAGTAAAGGCTGACATTAAAGTATGGGTAACCATCAGCTCAACAGTAAACCATAGTCATTTATTGTTTATTTATCATTTGCTCTGTTTTTCACAAGAGTGCACTGTTCTTTTTGCTTCTTTCCAATAGTGATGCTTTCTCATATACTTTATAAGAACTGTTCAAAGGAATAATCTGTTCCATTGAAAAACATTTTAACCACTCTATCAAAGATCAAAATCATTGCATTTTCCTATAATTTTTCAGTATTTAATTGATGAGTAATCTAGATTCTGATTATAAATAGCCTGACATGCTACTGCTACTTCAAACTCTTTATGTGTATCAATCATTTGTGCAGGCCTGTCTTGGAGATATAGTGGGCTAGGTTTCAGACCACCACAATAAAGAAAATATGGCAAATAAAGTGAGTCACACAAAGTTTTTTGTTTCCCAGTGCACATAAAAGTTATGTTTACACTATACTTCAGTGTTATTAAGTGTATGATAGCTTTATTTCTTAAAAAAACAATATACATACCTTAATTAAAAATACTTTATTGCTAAAAAGTGTAATCATCTAAGATTTTTGGCATATGGTAATCTTTTTGCTAGTCAAGTGTCTTGCCTTGATGTTGATGGTTGCTGATTGATCAGAGTGGTGGTTGCTGAGGGTTGAGATGGCTGTGGAAATTTCTTAAAGTAAGACAACAATGAAGTTTGCAACATTGATTGACTATTCCTTTCATGAAAAATTTATCTGTAGCAAGGAATGTTTTTTGATAGCATTTTACTCACTATAGAACTTCCTTCAAAATTAGAGTTAATCGTCTCCAATCCTGCTACTGCTACTTTATTAATTAAGTTTAGGAAATATTTTAAATTATTTGTTTCATTTCACATATTTTCCAAGAGTAGATTTCATCCCAAGAAACCACTTTCTTTCTCATCTTTAAGAAATAACTCCTCATCTACTCTTGTTTTATCCTGAGATTACAACAATTCAGTCACATCTTCAGGCTCCATTTATCATTCTAGTTATCTTGCTATTTCCACTACATCCACTGTGACTTTCTCTAGTGAAGTCTTGAGCCTCAAAATTACCCATGAGGGTTGAAATCAACTTTTTCCAAACTCCTGTTAATGTTAATATTTTTAACCTCCTCTCATGAATCATGAATGTTCTTAATGGCATCTAGAATGGTGAATCTTTTCCAGAAGGTTTCCATTTTGCTTTTTCAATTCCTCCATCAGAGTAATCACTATCTATGGCAGCTATAGCTTTACAAAATATATTTCTCAAATTAGACTTAAAAGTCTAAATTACTTCCTGATCCATGGGCTGCAGAATGGATATTGTGTTAGCAGGAATGAAAACACCACTGATCTCCTTATAAATCTCCATCAGAGCTCTTGGGTGACCAAATGCATTTTCAATATGGAAAAATATTTTGAAAGGAATCTTTAATTTTCCTGAAGAGTAAGTCTCGACAGTGGGCTTAAAATATTCAGTAATCCATGCTATAAAGAGATGTACCATCACCCAGACTTAATTGCTCCATTTATAAAGAACAGGCAATGTAGATTTAGCATCATTCTTAAGGGCTCCAGATTTTTCAGAATGGTAAATGAACATTGCCTTCAACTTAAAATCACCTGCTGCATTAGCCCCTAATAAGGGATTCAACCTGTCCTGTGAAACTTTCAAATCAGGCATTGATTTCTCTAACTATAAAAATTTCAGACGGCATCTTCTTCCAATAGAAGGCTGTTTTGTTTACAATGAAAATATGTTGGTTAGTGTAGCCACCTTCATAAGTGATCTTAGCTAGATCTGGATAACTTGCTGCAGCTTCTACATTTGTACTTCCCACTTCACCTTGCACTTTTATGTTATGAAAATAACTTCTTTCCTAAAATATCATGAACCAAACTTTGCTAGCTTCAAACTTATCTTCTGTAGCTTTCTACTCCTCTTAGCTTTCCTTTGGGCCTTTCTCAGTTTTTGACATGTCTTCCTACTAAACCTAATCATTTTTAGCTTTTGATTTAAAGAGAGAGACAGGTGACTCTTCTCTTCCTTTCACTCGAACACTTAGAGGACATTACAAGGTTATTAATTGGCCTAATTTCGATATTGCTGTGTCTCAGGAAATAGGAGAGGGAGAAAGATAGGAAACAACTTGTCAGTGGAGTAGTCAGAACACACACAACATTGATTAAGTTTGCCATCTTATATGAGGGTGGCTAATGGTACCCCCCAAAGTTATAATAGTAACATCAAAAATGACTGATCACGGATCATTATAACAGATATAATACTAATTTTAAAAGTTTAAAGTATTGTGAGAATTGCCAAAATGTGACACATAGGCACAAAGTGAGCACATGCTTTTGGGAAAATGGCACTGACAGACTCTCCGGACACAGGGTTGTCACAAACCTTCAATTTGTAAAAAAAAATATGCAACATCTGCAAAGCACACAATAATGGGAATCACAACAGAATGAGGTGTGCCTGTGTATGTTTTGATTGACATTTACATAACTGGATGGATCATTGACCATTTTTTTGACTTATACTTTGGAGATTGATTTTTCAGCTACAGCCCTGCATTGCAAGGTAACTTTGGAAAAAAATTTAACTAAAGAAATGTTATAGAGTCTAATTACATCTATATTCTGCTTCTAGATTTGCTTTATTTTTCCTAAACTTACACTATACACGTGAGTCAGGAACAAAGTAAAACT
Source organism: Cephalopachus bancanus (assembly GCA_027257055.1). Taxonomy (NCBI): domain Eukaryota; kingdom Metazoa; phylum Chordata; class Mammalia; order Primates; family Tarsiidae; genus Cephalopachus; species Cephalopachus bancanus. Next base: position 263,925 of record JAPVLO010000675.1, on the reverse strand, counting down.
ACACTTAGATTTTGAAACCTTTTTATGTGGGCTTGAATTTGAGGCAGAAATTAAAGTGTGGGGACATAATCAGTAAGCCATTTGAAAGAGTGTTTTTCCCCCCTCCTCCTTGACAAACACAGGTAATATTTTACTAGGGACAAAAAAACTTGCTAGCAAAATTGAGTGGGGGATACATTTACATAATGCCTCTTTTAACAAGGGACTGGGTGAGGGCATACGTGACAATGCTAGCATGATGTTCTCTCCCTCACGTCAGTTATCCTTGAGTCACCCTGCAGTTTAAGCTTTAGGTCAATAAAATGAATTTCAAAGCAAAAGCCTTCAGCACCATGGAGGAATTAACTCTGTGGGGTTGCTCAAAAAGCAATGAATATTCCATTGCTTCAAACTCATACAATATTTTCTCTCCCCAAGTTTTGCCTTTTATCAGATGGGTCTTTTATTTATATTTAATTCCATTTCTTGATCAGAATTCATTTCTATAAATAAATACTTCTCTTTTAAAACATAATAAAAATCAAAAACTTCAATTACAATTTTAAAAGTCAAAAATATATGTAATGAACTCCTATCAAATATTTGCAAGTAACTGTTTTGAGTTGAACATCACAATATTTTGTGTATTTCTTTCCAAATTTTTATGCCATGCAGTATGCTGTCTTCCCACGCCTAAAGAAATAGAGTTAATTTTCCACAGATAGGAATCATGGCTTTACTTGACTCTTCAATTGTTGGAAATAATCTGAAACCATCTTGTTATCTTCCTTCAACAAATTCATTTTTTTATCCTACCACAAAAAGATGTGCAAACCTATCACTTCCATTTTTCTTTCGCTGAAAGTATGGCTTTTAAAACTTTTAATTTTAGAACAATTTTAGATTTACTGAGAAATTGTAACGAGAATACAGAATGTTCCCATGTACTAGGCAATCAGTTTCCCCTATTATTAACATACGACCTTAGTATGGTACATTTGTTACAACTTTTGAACTAAGACTGATACATTATTATAAATTAAAGTCCATAGTTCATTCATTTTTTTAAGTTTGTACCTAATATCCTTTTTTTTTCTTGTTCCAGGAATACATACAGGATACCACATTATATTTAATTGGTATATTTCCTTTGGATCCTCCAAGTTGTGACTATTTTTCACGCTTTCATGTTTTCTATGACCTTCAAAATATTAAAATACTGATCAGGTATTTTTATAATATCTAATACAATTTAGATTTGTCTAATATTTTCTTATGATTAGACTGGGATTACAGGTTTTGGAGAGGAAGCCCACGGAGGTGAAATACCACTTTCACTACATTATATATGTGTACATACTATCATTCTCTTATTGTTGATGTTGATTTTTGATTACCTGGCTGAGGTAGTGTTTGTCAAGTTTCTCCACTCTAAAGTGACTCTCTTCCCTCTTTTTATCTTGTGATTTTTGGAAGGAGGTAAATATTTGCAGCCACTAACGAGTGGGAGTTTTGTTGCATTGAGAGCAGAAAGCTACATAAATTATTTGGAAATCTTCTGCATGACAGATTTGTCTTTTCTCCATTTAGTTATTTATTCAGTCATTTATTTATATCAGTATGAACTCATGGATGGTTATATTATATTTTGGGTTATAATCAAATACTACTTTATCATTTATCTTCTGAATTGTTCCAGTTTTGATCACTGGAAGCTCCCATGTCCCTTTGATATATCCAAAACATTGTGGATTGCCTTTCTTTCCTTGAGCACTTTCTTTCTATCTGACATTGTAAGATGCTTCAGCCTCATCATATCTAGTCCCTAGCTTAGTCCTAGAATCAGCCATTTTTCCAAGGATTTCTGATTCCTTTTATTGGAGAATGGTATTAGAATCCAAGATCTAGGTGTTAGAGGTGCTCATTGCTACTGAAATGTCATTGCTTATATGCCCTTGCAACTGACAGAGAAAAAAATATTTATGTATGCTAATAACATAAGTTTATACTGATGTTTTCTGCTCAGATCCATTACCATGAAAATAATTCTAGTATCTTCTCCTCATTTATATGTTTCTCACTCCAACAATGAAAAATCTGGCTCCGAACATCTGCCATCTATTTTCTTAATTGTTTATTTTTAATATGCATCTATAGTGGTAACAGGATTCTTAATATGTACTTCCTGGAAAAAACTTAACAACTATAATACAATTATGTGTAGAATTTCTTTTATCTTAGGTTTACAAATTATGCTAATTTCCAAAGTTACTTAGGTCACCACCTTTTCCCCCCACTCCCTGCAGTGAGACTGTTTCATACATTTGTAACACAGATTGTTTTGTCACAATATGCATTCTATTCTGGGATCCCTCCAACCTCTTAAATGATATTTTTAGAAATCTGGATACATTAAGGTTCATCCTGTACTATAAATTTCTAAGAATTTTGATAAATCTGTGTTGTTAGGTATGCACCATTATGATGTCATACAGAATAATTTTACTTCCCTAAAACATTCTATGTGCTTCATCTATTCAAACCTAATCCTAGACATTGTCTATAGTTTTGCCTTTTTCAAAATGTCATACTATTAAAATCACACAGGATTGGAATTATATTGGCTTCTTACACTTTGCAATATGCCATAAGATTCCATGTCTTTTCATGATTTAATCGCTCATATGTTTTTATTATAGGATAATATGCCATTATATGAATGTATCCCAGTTTGTTTATTCATTCACCTTTTGCAGTATATCCAGATTGCTTCTAGTTGTTTGTCAAGTATGAATAAAGCTGCTATTGACCTTCACATGCCCATTTTTTTAACAGAAATAAATTTTCATATCAATTGGGTGAATACCTAGGAGCACAATTGCTGGATGATATGATAAGACTATGGTTAGCTTTGCGAAACACTGCTTTCAAAAGTAGCTATAACATTTATCAGCCATGATTAAAAGTTTCTGTTCCAACTAAGCCTAATGCATCAACTTTTTCTTTTACGGACTGTGCATTTAGCGTTATATCTAAAAACCCCTACTAAACTCAAGATCACCTAAATTGTCTCCTATATTTTCTTCTGGAAGTTTTATAGTTTTGTGTTTTATATTAAAGGCTATCATTCACTGTTATTTAATTTTGGTGAAAGTTGTTAGATCTCTGGTCAGGTATTTTTTTAAAGCACTATTTTTTGAAAGGACTATACTTTATCCACTGAATTGCCTTTAGTCCTTTGTCAAAGATCAGCTGACTATATTTGTGTGGGTTTGTTTCTAAGGTCCCTATTCTGTTCTAGTGATCCATGTGTTTATTATTTTGCCGATACCATGTTGTCTTGATTAGTGCAACTTGACAGAAAGTCTCAAAATTGGGTAGTATGAGTCCTCCAAATTATTCATATTCTTCAACATCATATTGGCTCTTCTCAAGTTTTTGGGTTTTTTTTTTTGTCTTTCTATATAAATTTTAAAAATGAATTATCAATATCTACAAAATAGCTTGCTAGGATTTTGATAGGGGTCGTGTTGAATCTATAGATCAGTTGACAAGAATTAACATCTTAACACCATTAGGTCTTCCAATCCATAAATGTGGAATATCTCTTCATTTATTTAAATTATTTTTTATTTCTTTCATTAGAGTTTTGTAGTTTTCCACATATGAACCTTGGACAGTTTTTTAGATGTGTGCATAATTATTTCATTTTTTCTGGTGTTGCTGAAATGTTATTTTTAAATTTCACATTCAGCTGTTCATTTCTCACACAGAGGAAAACAACTTACATTTGTATATTAACCTTGTGTTGCACAACCTTTATAATTACTCACTATTAGGTCCAGTAGTTTTTGTTTTATTTGGGGGAGATTTTCTATGCAATCATTACATCTGAAAACAAAAACAGCTTTATTTCTTACTTTCCAATCTGCATGCCATTTATTTAAGTTTTTTGTCTTTTTTAACTAATTAGAACTTTTATTATGTTGAAAAGGAGAGGAGATAAAGGACATCCTTGCTTTGTTCTCAATCTTAGAGAAAAAGCATTCAGTTTATTACCATTAAGTATGACATTAACTGCAGGTTTTTTGCAGTTATTCTTTATCAAGTTGAGGAAGTTCCCTTATATTTCTACTTTTCTGAAAGATTTTATCATGATTGGATGTTGGATTTTATCCAGTCTTTTTTTTTCTGTTTCAATTGACATAATCATATTTTGTTAGCCTATTGATGTGATGTGTTGCATTGATTGATTTTTAAATATTGAACCACTTTCAAATACGAAAATAAATCTCACTTAGTCATAGTGTTAAATTACTTTTATACACTGCAAAAGATTATTGAGGATTTTTGCATCAACCTTCATAAGGTATATCGGTGTGTGTTTTATTTTATTTATTTATTTTTTTTCCTCATAATGTCTTTGTCCGGTTTTGGTATTAGGATAATGCTGGTTTCATAGAATGAGTTAGTAGTGTTCCCTCTACTTCTATTTTCTGGAAGAAATTACAGAGAACCAGTATCATTTCTTCATTAAATATTTGATAAAATTTGCAAACAATTGTCTCTGGGCCTTGTGCTTTCTTTTTTTAGAAGGACACTAATTATTTTTTCAATTTATTTGAAAGATATATGCCTATTCTGAGTATCTATTTCTCTTTGTGAAAATCTTGGTAGTTTGTGTCTTTCAATGAATTGATTTACTTAATTCAAGTTATCAGATTTGTGGGCATAGAGTTATTCTTTGCATCCTTTTATTATCCTTTTAATGTCCATGTTATCAGTAATGATGACTCCTCTTTCTTACACAACATTGAAGATTTATTGAAGTCTCACTTTTTTTTTTTTTTTTGTTAGCCCGGAGAGGTTTATCCGTATTTTTCTTTTTTTTCACAAAACTAGCTTTTGGTTTTATTGTTTACCTGTTTTTCAATTTCATTTATTTCTGATCTAATTTTTATTATTTATTTTCTTCTGTTTGTATTAGGCTTAAATTGCTCTTCTTTCTCTAATTTCCTAGAGTGGAAGCTTACTTAGAGTATTGATTTTTAGATATTAATTTTTTCTAATATTTATAATTAGTGCCACAAATTGCCCTCTAAGCACACTTTTGCTGCTTCTCACAAATTTAATAAATTATATTTTCATTTTTATTTACAAAATAGTTTTTAATTTCTCTCAAGTGTATTTTGATCTATGTAGCATTAAGAAATATCTCGGGTAGTTTCTTAATATTTGAGGATTTTCTTGCTATCATTTTTGTTATTGATGTGTAATTCAATTCCATCATGATATAAGTAATATAACCTAGAGTATGATCTCTATTTTAAATTTGTTTATGTGTGTTTTATAATCCCACATGTGGTCTATTTTGATAAATGTTGCATGTGAGTTTAAGAAGAACATGTATTATGCTGTTGTTGGAAGAAGTATTTTATAAATGTCAATTAGATCAAGTTGATTGATAGTGGTCTTCACATCAACCTATCCTTACCTACTTCTGCATGCTTGACCTAGCAAATACTGATGGGGCTATATGTTGAAGTTTCCGGCTACAATATTGGATTTCTCTATTTCTTATTTAGTTCAACCAGTTTTTGCCTCATGTATTGTGATAGTCTCTTGTTAGGTGCACACCTACTTAGTATTGTTATGTCTTCTTGGGCAATTCATTCCTTTATCATTAGATAGTGCCTCTATTTACTCCTGATAATTTTCTTATTCTGAAGTCAGTTTTGTCTAAAATTAATGTAGCTTCTTCGTTCTTTATTTTACCAGTAATAGCAAGGTGTATCTTTCTCCATCCCATTACTTTTACTATACCTGTATCACTAAATTTAAAGTAGCTTTTTTTTTTTTTTTTGAGTTGGAGTCTCACTACATTGCCCAGGCTGGAGCACAGTGGCATGCTCACGGCCACTCCAGCGTTGACCTACTAGACTCAGGTGATCCTTCCACCACAGTCTTCCAAGTAGCCAGAACTACAGGCACGCATTATCACTTCCAGCTGATTTTTTGATTTTTTTTTATTGTAGAGATGAGGTCTCACCATGTTGCCCAGGGTAGTCTCAAACCAGTGAGCGCGGGTAATCCTCTTGCCTCGGCCTCCCAAAGTGCTGGGATTATAGGCTTGAGCCACAGAACCTGGCCCTAAAGTAGATTTCTTTGATTTTATACATACAAAAACCTAGAGTGTCAAAAAAGTCCTTGCACTGATAAACAAGTTTGATAAATTCTTGGGATACAAAATCAATGTGCAAAAAATTGTTGCATTTCTATACACCAACAACAAACATGCTGAGAACCAAATAAACAATGCATTTCCATTCACAATAGATACACACAAACACACATAAACACATATACACACACACATATCGACATCTACCTAATCAAAGAGGTAAAAAACCTTCTCATAGAAATCAAGAGTAACACAAAGAAATGGAAAAACATCACATTCTTATAAATTGGAAGAATCAATGCCATCAAGATATCCATTTTCCAAAGGCAAGCTGCAAAGTCAATGTAGTTCCTATCAAATAGTCAACATTTTTCAACAGACCTAAAAAAGACAATACAGAAATTAATATGGAAGAGAAAAGAGTCTGAATTCATATGGAAGAGAAAAGAGCAAACCTCAGCAAAAAGAACAAAGCTTGAGGCATCACACTCCCATACTTCTAACTTTGCTATAAGGCTACAGTAACCAAAACAGCATGGTACTGGTACAAAAATAAGCACACAGACCAATGGAAGAGAATAGAGAATCCAGAAATTAAAAAGCAGACCTTCAATCAAGTCACCTTTGACAAAACTGGCAAAAACAAACACTGGGGAAAGGAAACCATATTTAGCAAATAGTGCTGGGAAAACTGGATAACCACATACAGAAGAAAGAAGCTGGACTCCTGCCTGTTAACATATACAAAAATGAACTCAAAATGGATCCAAGACTTAAATGTGAAACCTCAAGTTATAAGAATCTTAGAAGAAAACTTAGGGGACATGTTCCTGAACATCAGAGAAGGCAGTGAATTCATGTGGTAGTCCTCAAAAGCAAATGCAGCAAAAGCTAAGCTTGAAAGATGGGACCTTATCAAACTGAAAAGTTTTTGCATAACAAAAGAAGCCATCAAGAAAGTAAAGAGAAAGCCCACATATTGGGGGAAAAGTATTTGCAAGCTATGCATCCAACAAAGGTTTAACATCCAAGATCTACAAGGAGCTCAAACAAATTGACAGGAAAAAAGGACTTTAAAAAGTGGGCAAAGGACATGAGGAGACATGTCTCAAAGAATAACTCTATACTAGCAGCCAACAAACACTTGAGAAAGTGCTCAGCCTCACTAATCATCAGAGAAATGCAAATCAAAACTATAGTAAGATACCACCTCACACCAGTACGAATGACTATCATTAAAAAGTTGAAAAACAACAGATGTTGTCCTGGCTGCAGAGAAAAGGGAACATTCTACACTGTTGATGGGAATGTAAGCTAGTTCAGCTTTCATGGAAACCAGTGTGGCATTTTCTCAAAGAATAAGCAATGGAGCTACCATAATATCCAACAATCCCACTTCTGGGAACATACCCAGAGGAACATAAATCACTCTACCAAAAAGACACTTGTATGTGTATATTTATTGTAGCACTATTTACAATTGTAAAAACATGGAACTAACCTAGATATCCATCAAAAGTGGACTGGATAAAGAAAATGGGGTACATATACACGATGGGATATTATGCAGTCATGAAGAACAACAAAATCATGTCCTTTGAAGCAGCATGGATGTAGTTGGAGACCATCTCCATATGAACTATTACATAAACAAAAAACTGAATGCCTCATGTTCTCACTTATAAGAGGACCCTGATCATTGATCACATGAGCACAATATTGGGAACAACAGATGCTGGACACTGCTAAAGGAGGGATGGAGGGACAGAGGGAGGGAGGGGAGGAGGGACAAGGAGCACACAAACACACACTGGGTACCACACACTAAGAGAGCAAGGACCCACTAGAACCCAAACCTCACCTGCACACAATTTACTTATGTAGTAAATCCTCATGTATACCCCACAACTCAATAAAATAAAATAAAATAAAATATTCAAGTATTATTTGTTAATACATTGACGTACATATTTTTGCATCACAAAAAAATGTGAAAAAATATTGATGAGTCAAAAATTCTTTACAGAAAGGAATATTAGAATTTTGCATTTATATAAAAGAATAAAATAAAGACTTCTTAAAAGAAAAAAATAGATTTCTTATAGACAACAGAGTTGGGTTATTTTAAAATCCATTCTGACAATTTTTATCTTTTTATTTGTATATTTATGACATTTGCATTTAAAGTTATTATTGATATAGTTAGATTAATATTTACCATGTTTGTAACTGCTTTCTGTTGACTACATTTGTTTTTTGGGTTTTTCGTCCCTTATTTATTCATCCTTCCCTGGTTTTAATTGAGTAGTCTATATGATTTCTTTTTATATCCAGTCTTAACATATCAGTCATACTTGTTTTTATAATTTTAAGTGGCCACTTTAGAGTTTGCAATATACATGCATCTATATAGCTAATATGAAACCTCCTTCAAATAACAATATACTGCTTCAGATGTACTACAAATGCAGCTAAATGATACTATTATCACTTAGTTCACTTATAATATGCTATAATAACCCAATACACTGTTACTATTATTACATTAAGCAGTTATGTTTTAGTTCAATAAAAATATTTTATTTTGCTATCATGTATTCTTTTTCTAACACCCTTTCTTTTACATATATCCAAGTTTCTGACTTTTATCACTTTCTTTCTCTTTAGAAAACTTATTTTAACCTTTCTCAGGGACAGGTTTGCAGTGATGAATTCTCTGAATTATTGTTTTTCTGATAAACTATTTCTATGTCACTTTTGAAGGATAAGTTTGCTTGATTTAAATGCTGAATTTATACTTATTTCTTCTTTCTTTCAACACTTTAAATATTTTACTCTACTCTCTTCTTGCTTGCACACCTTATCATAAAAAGTATGCTGTAGTTCTTTTTTTAAATTTTATTTTAAAGATGTGGGATACAATTAGGATTAGATATACAAGTGGTCATCATACAGGTAAAGTTTGGCTTCCTTTTGGTACCCACTTTGCCTGATTTGAGATCAGATACCTCTATTGATGTTGTGTTCCCCCCCACCCCACCCCCGTCCCCTGGCAGTATCCTGCTATTGCCAATCCTTTTCTTACAGTATTACGGTAAATGTTCAGGGTCCGCTTATGAGTGAGAACATGTGGTACTCTGTTCTTTGTCTCTGTGATAGATCACTGAGTATTATAGATTCTATATCCATCCAAGTTACTGCAAAGTTCATATGCTTGTCCTTCTTTATGCCTGCATAATATTTCATCTTGTATATATATCACATTTTTCTTATCCAGTTCAGTTTTGATGGGCAGCACGGTTGGTGTCATGGTATTGCTATTGTGAGTAGTGTTGCAATAAGCATGCGTGTGCAGGTATCTTTTTTGTAGAATGTTTTATGTTCCTCCAGGTATATTCCCAGTACGGGGATTGCTGGGTCATATGGAAGGTCAATTTCTAGTTCTTTTATAAATTGCCACACTGTTTTCCATAGAGGTTGAACTAGTTTGCATTCCCCACCAACAGTGTAGAAGCATTCCTTTTTCTCCACATCTTCACCAGCACCTGTTGTTTGTTTTATCAATGATGGTCATTCTTCCTGGGGTTAGGCGATATTTCAATGTGGTTATGATTTGCATTTCTTTGATGATTACTGAAACTGAGCACTTTTTCATGTGTCTGTTGGCTGTCCATATATCTTCTTTTGAGGAATGTCTATTTATGTTTCTTGCCCATTTTTCTTTTTTTTTTTATTGTGAAGTTGTGGGGTACAGTTAAGGGTTAGGCATACAATTGCGTTTCATTCAGGTACCCTGTTGATATGGGATGTTTCCCCGTACCCGGACAGATATTTGCTACTGTTAATCCCATCTCCCTCCCTCCACCATAGTTTCCCAGTGCAGTCAGTCATTTTCGTATAGTATTGCATTGGATGTTTAAGGTCCATTATATAAGTGAGAACATGTGATACTCGGATCTTTGTTTCTGTGAGAGGTCACTCAGTATTACAGACTCGAGTTCCATCCAGGTTGCTGCGAAATTCATGATTTTGTTCTTTTTTATGGCTGCGTAGTATTCCATCATGTATATGTACCACATTTTTTTAATTCAGTCCTCTTTTGACAGGCAGCATGGTTGTTTCCAGGTTCTTGCTATTGTGAACAATTTTGCCCACTTTTCAATGAGGCTGTTTGATTTTTTCCTTTCTGCATGTTTGAGTTCCTTGTAGATCTTGGATGTTAGGCCTTTTTTGTCAGATATACAGTCCATGTTACTCTGTAGTTAAGGTGTTTTTTGCCCTCTGTTTTCTTTTTATTAATCCATCTTTGATTTCTTCTTGTCAATGTTTATTTAATTTTAGAATCCAGGGGTCCATGTCCAGATTTTATACATGGGTATATTGCACAATAGTGAGGTTAGGGCTTCGGTTGAACCTGTCACTCTACTTGCTTTCAAATTTTTCTTTGGTTTTCTGCATTAAATATGAAATAACAAATAACAAGGTAGAAATTTTAGTATCAGTAATGCTTGGTCGTTCTCTGAGCTTCCTGGATTCATGGTTTGGCTTCTGTCATTAATCTGAGGAAAATTTTGGCCTTATTACTTCAAATATTTCTTCTGCTCTTGTTCTTTTTCTCATTTTGCTTTCCCCATTTTATATATGTTACACATCTTTTAAAAAATTTATTATAAAAATGTGGGGTACAATTCAGGGTTAGGTATACAAACGTTGATTATTCAGATACCCTTGTTGATGAGGTATTCCCCTCCTTCCCCTAGCAGTTTCCCTCAATTGCCAATCCCACCCCCAGCCCTGACAGTTTCCCACTGCCGCCAATCCCTTTCTTCCTTATAGTATTATAATTGTTCAAGGTCCGCTTATGAGTGAGAACATATTGTACTCTGTTCTTTGTTTCTGTGATAGATTACTGAGTAGAATCCAAATCCATCCAAGTTGCTGAGAAGTCCATATGTTTGTCTTTATTTATGGCTGCATAATATTCCATTGTGTATATGTACCACATTTTTTTAATCCAATCCAGCTGCGATGGGTAACATGGTTGATTCTATGTTTTAGCTATTGTAAATAGAGCTGCAACAAACAAACATGTGCAGGTATCTTTTTAGTAGGATAATTTGAGTTCCTCCGGGTATATTCCCAATAGGGGAATTGCTGGGTCATATGGAAGATCAATTTCTAGTTCTTTCAGAAATCACTACTGTCTTCCAGAGAGGTTGCACTAGTTTGCATTCCCACCAGCAGTGTAGAAGCGTTCCCTTTTCTCCACATCCTCGCCAGCTTCTGTTGTTGGTTTTTTTTTTTATTAATGATGGCCATTCTTACAGGGGTTAGGCTGCATTTCTCTGATGATGAGTGAGGCTGAGCACTTTTTCATGTGTCTGTTGGCTGCCCATATATCTTCTTTTGAGAAGTGTCTATTCATACTTTTGCCCACTTTTTAATGGGGCTGTTTGTTTTGTTCCTTTCGGTGTGTCTGAGTTCCTTGTAGATCCTAGATGCTAGGCCTTTGTCAGATATACAGTTAGCAAATAATTTTTCCCATTCTGTGGGCTGTCTCCCTGCTCTATGATGGTTTCTTTTGCTTTGCAGAAGCTCATTAGTTTGATGAGGTCCCACTTGTCTATCTTATATCTTAAGGTATTGGCCTTTAGGGTTCTGAATAGGAATTGGTTGCCAGTTCCAATTTCCATAAGGGTGTCTCCTGCATTTTCTAAGTTTGAGGTTTTACATTTAGGTCTTTGATCCATTTAGAGTTAATTTTTGTGCATAGTCATAGGTTAGGGTCCCATTTCAATCTTCTGCATGTGATCAGCCAGTTTTCTCAGCATCATTTATTGAATAGGTTTTCCTCTCCCCGGCGTTTGTTGTTGGAGGCTTTGTCAAAGATGAGTTGGTTAAGGAAGTGAGGCTTTGCTTCTAGAATGTCTATCCTGTTCCATTCGTCTATGAGCCTGATCTTGTACCAATACCAGACTGTTTTGATTATTGTAGCCTTATAGTAAAGTTTGAAGTCTGCAAGTGTGATACCTCCTGCTTTGTTTCTTTTGCTAAGGATTGTTTTGGCTATTTGTGGTCGTTTATGTTTCCATATGAATTTCTTTATTGCCATTTCCAGGTCTAAAAAGAATGATGTTGGTAGCTTAATGGCATTGCGTTGAATCTGTAGATTGCTTTTGGTAAGGTGGACTTTTTTTTTTTTGAGTTGGAGTCTCACTCTGTCACCCAGAGTGGAGTGCAGTGGCACGCTCCCAACCACCGCAACCTCAACCTGCTGGGCTCAGGCGATCCTCCCACCTTAGCCTTCCAAGTAGCCAGAACTACAGGTAGACGCTACCACACCTAGTTAATTTTTTACTTATTGTAGAGACAAGGTCTCGCCAAGTTGCCTGGGCAGGTTTCAAACTGACAGGCTCAGGCAATGCACTCGTCTCGACCTCCCAAAGTGCTTGGATTACAGGCTGAGCCACTGAGCCTGCCCAGGGTCGACATTTTAACAGTGTTGATTCTTCCTATCCATGAGTACAGAATATTTTTCCATTTGTGTCTTCTTGGATTCCTTTGAGCAGTATTTCATAGTTCTCATTGTTAAGAACTTTCACTTCTCTGGTTAGGAAGATGCCGATATATTTCATTTTGTGTGTGTGTGCGTGTGTGTGTGTGTGTGTGTGTGTGTGTGTGTGTGTCTATTGTGAATGGAATTGTGCTTTTAATTTGGGTCTTTGTCTCCTTGTTGTTGATGTATAGGAATGCTACTGTCTTTTGCATGTTTATTTTGTACCCTGAGACTTTGCCAAAGTCCTTTATCAGTTCAGTCAGGTTTTTGACAGATTCTCTTGGATTTTCAAGGTATAGGATCATATCATCAGCAAAGAGGGATAACTTGACTTTCTCTTTTCCTATTTGAATAACCCTGATTTCCTTCTCTTGTCTAATTGCCCAAGTTACAACTTCCAACACAATGTTCAACAAGAGGGGTGAGAGTGGGTAGCCTTGTCTTGTTCCAGTTTTCAGAGAAAATGTTGCCAGCTTCTATCCATTTAGCAGTATGTTAGCTGTGGGTTTATCATAGATGACACTATTTTGAGGTATGTTCCTTCTATACCTAGGTGTTTGGGGGTTTTTATCATGAAGAGATGCTGGATTTTATCAAAGTTTTTTGTTTTTACATATGTTGATGTATTTAATTACATTTATGGTCTTGCAAATATTGAACAAACTTTGCATCCTGGGAATGAAACCTACTTGGTCATGGTGGATGATTTTTGAGATGTGTTTTTGGATCCGATTTGCTAGAATCTTGTTGAGGATGTTTGCATCTATCTTCATAAGGGATATTAGCCTGTAGTTCTCTTTTTTTGTGGATCTTTACCCACTTTGGGTATCAGTGTAATGTTAGCTTTGTAAAATGGTTTGGGGAGAATTTCATCTATCTCAGTTGCCCGGAATGCTTTCAGTAGGATTTGTATCAGCTCCCCCTTGGACGTCTTGTAGAATTCTGCTGGAAAGCAATCCGCTCCAGGGCTTTTTTATGTAGGTAGTTTTCATATGACAGAGTCAATTTTCTGGGTTCTTATTGGTCTACTTAGTGTCTCAATGTCTTCTTGTTTCAACCTGGGGAGGTTGTGTGATGTCAGAGAGTCCTCCATTTCATTTAGGTTATCAAGTTTGTTTCCATACAGCTGTACATAGTAATCTCTGATAATCTTTTGTATTTCTTTGGGGTCAGTTGTGATTTAATTTTTTATATTTCTGATTGTGTTTATTTGGCGTTTTCTTTTTCTTGGTCATTCTGGCTAGGAGTTCATCAATCTTGTTAATTCTTTCAAAGAACCAGCTTTTTGTTTTGCTGATGTTCCTATGATATTTTTGTCTTCTATGTCCCATATTGGGGCTCTTGTTTTGGTGATTTGGATTCTTCTGCTAAAGTTGGGGTTTTGGTGGTCTTCTCTTTCCAGCTCCCTTAGGTGACTTTTTAGGCTCTCCACTTGTGATTTTTCCATTTTCTTGAAGTGTGCTCGTAGAGATATAAATTCCCCTCTTAGAACTGTTTTCATGGCATCCCAGATGTTTTGGTAAGATGTTTCTTCATTTTCATTTGTTTCCAGGAATCTTTTAATTTCTGCTTTGATTTCACTGTTGACCCAGTAGTTGCTCAGCATCATGCTGTTTAGTGTGTATGTCCTTGTGGACTTTGGAGAAATGTTGTTGGTGTTGATATTTGTTTTAATTCCACTGTGGTCTGAAAATGTACATGAAAAGACTCCAACCTTATGGAATTTGTTTATGTTTGATTTATGGCCAAGGATGTGATTGATCTTGGAGTACATTTCACGTGGTGATGAGTAGAATGTATATTCTATGGTTGTTGGGTGGAATAATATATTGGTATCTATCAAGTCCATTCGGTCAGGTGTCAAGTTTAGTTTCTGGATCTCCTTGTTGATTTTTTGCCTCGATGATCTATCTGGGGGTGTCAGAGGGGTATTCAAGTCTCCTGCTATAAGTGTTAGAATCAATATCTTTTTTTAGTTTACTTAGTAGTAGCTTTATAAATGCTGGTGATCCTGAGTTGGGTGCATTTATGTTTAGGATGAATATTTCTTATTGATGGATTGAACCTTTTATCATTATGTAGTGTCCTTTTGCATCTTTTAAAAATTTTGATAGCTTAAAGATTGTTTGTCTGACATTAAGATTGCAACTTCTGCCTTCTTTTGTGATCCATTTGCCTGGAAACTCATTTTCTATCCTTTTACTTTGAGTCTGTGTACATCCCTTGTAGTGAGATGAGTCTCTTGAATGCAGCAAATAATTGGGTCATGGTTTCTTATCCAGTTTGCCATTCTGTGTCTTTTCAGTAGTGCATTTAGTCCATTCCCATTCAGGCTGATTATTGAAATGTGATTGTTTCTCCCTGTCATGAGGTTCTTAAAAAGTTTTTTCTTTGCTTGTTTTCTTTTGGCTTTGGGGGTAAATGTATGTGTGTGCTTTCAAGTTTCTTCTTGTGCTATATTCTCTGTTGATTCTGTGCTCTGTGGTCATTCTTTTTTCTTTTTTTTTTCTTTCTTCTGTGCTTAATACATTTTTAAGTGTCTCCTGTAGTGCAGGCCTGGAATCTGCATAATTTCTTAGAGATTGGATATCTAGGAAGGATTTTAATTCTCCATCACTGATGAAGCTGAATAGGAAATTCTTGGTTGAAATTGTTTTTATTTGAGGACTTTGAATATAGGGCTCCAGTCCTTTCTTGCTTGTAGTGTTTCTGCTGATAGGTTTGCTGCTATTCTGATTGGTTTTGCCAGGTAGGTAGTCTGACCTTTCTCTGTTGCTGCTTTTAGAATTTTTTCTTTTGTGCATACTTTGTGTAGGCAAATTACTATGTGTCTAGAGGTTGGTCTTCTCATTTGTTGTCTTGTGGGAGTTCTCTGTATCTCTTGTGCTTGGCTGGTCACATATCTGGTGAGATGAGGAAAGTTTTCTTGAATTACCTCCTGGAATACTTGCTCCAAGTTGTTCTCCATGTCCCTTTCTTCTTCTGGGATACCAATCAGGCATAGATTTGGTCTCTTGATATAAATTGCACTTCTCTTGAAGGTTTTGTTCTTTCTTTCCCAGTCTTCTTTCTATGTTTTTTAGTGATTGGGGTAATTCCATGCTCTGGTTCAAGTTCTGAGATTCTTTCTTCAGCTAGATTAATTCTGCTTTCCTTGCTTGTCATCTTGTTATTATTTCCTGGATGAAATTTTTTATTGCCAAAATCTCTATTACAAGTTCTTTCAGTGTTGCATCTTGTCTTTCTTGAGTCTTATTCACTCTTTCCATCCATTCCCTAAGCCTTATCATATTCTGGGGACAGTCTTTGGTGACTTCCACTGTTTGGGCACCAAGGTCTGATTTTTTAGGAGTTTTGTCTTTGGTAGACTTGAAATTGCCTGAAGCCTTCCTCTGGTTTTCCCTCATTTGTGACAGATCTCTTGTTTTCCTCTTTAGTTCTGTTATTCAGTGTCAATGAGAGAGGCGTTCCCTTCTGGTGTTTGCTCAGTCTCTATTCTTCCCTGATCTGGCCTCTGGATTTGTTCTATTTTGAAATAGGACAATGGATGGGAAGGTTTGCTGTCCTTTGTAGTTTTTGAAATTCAAATAAAGTAGTGGATGGGGCACTAGGAATCAGAGACTACTTGCAAATTAAAATGTTCACTTATTGTGGTATGTGTTCCCTGAGACCCACTCCCCACCACCACTGTATATGATGATGCAAAGCACAAACCAGTTCAAAAGCAATTGAACACATACACATGCACCCAAAACAAGCTGGAGTAACAACAAAGCAAAACAAAACAAATAACAACAAAAAACCTAAGAAAACTAAACACACACACACATTCCTAGTACAAAGTGAATAGAGAAGAAAAACAGAAAGACCGGAAGAAAATAAAAAGAAAAGAAAAAAAAAAGGAATTCAGTTCGAACCCTCACACATATAT
Organism: Cephalopachus bancanus; assembly: GCA_027257055.1. Taxonomy (NCBI): domain Eukaryota; kingdom Metazoa; phylum Chordata; class Mammalia; order Primates; family Tarsiidae; genus Cephalopachus; species Cephalopachus bancanus. The sequence goes on along the minus strand of JAPVLO010000675.1, from coordinate 247,278 downwards.
TGACAAACACCTTAAACTATAAAAATGAGTATAAAAAACCCCTAGAGGTACAAAAGAGCAAAAACCAACAACAACATCAAAAGATGAACTCTCAATCATTCACATACACACATAAACAGAAAATGGCAAATAAAAAAAGAAACATAAAAAGAAAAGAAAAAAAAATTGGGGGGGATGCAGACCAAAACCCTCACATGCACATTCATGCACAAAGGAAAAATATTTTTTAAATAGATGAACTAACAAATAGTCAACACATTTCTTAAAATTAAAAAATAATTGAAAATTAAACAAAACAAAAAACCCTGCCCTCTTTTTGCAGGCTCTATAATTGTCCTCTAATCAGGTCTCTCCTGTAGAGCCACCTCTCACTCTCTCCTCGGAAATGAAGCAGGGAAGGAGGAGGGGCAGTAGAGGTAGGTGGAGCCGCAGTCCTCCCCTCCCACTCCTGTATGGTCAGGGAGATCTCCTCCCATGGGGAGGTACAGGATCGTCTCTTCCCCAGGTATGTACTCTCGCTGGAGGTGCCCCAACCAGGCCTATCCTGGAATGGAGTTCTCCTATTGCGACTGATATCCAGGCTCCGCCTGGTTTTGTCCCTCTCAGCTGTGGCCCAGGTGTGTGGGTCTGACATTCAGAGGATTGCTGGAGAGGAGAGGATTTGGGTGAGCCGAGAATCACCACTAATCTCTTTGGAGCTCCCCCTCGTCCTTTTCTGGCTATACCCTCTGTCCCACACCTGGATCAGGGTAAGGGGTGGGGCACCTGGAACTCAGAACTCATCAGGTCCCTGTGAAGTTTGTGCTCTCAGATATTCCCTCTGGGCCATGATCAATCCCTGAGGAGTTGATCCGCCAGTCACAGAGATCTGGTCTATTGCTCCATGGTGGGCAAGTCGGAACACCTTCCAGCCCCACTTTCAAGAGGGTAGTGGGGTGCCTCTCGTCCTCTTCTGCATTAACTTGCCACTGTACTCCCTCCCAGCCCCTTCCAGAACCCTGGCAGGTGCTGAAGTGGTGAGGCAAATCCAGGAGCCAGCAGTCTCTTGCTTTAATGGTGAGGGACAGCCTGGGACAATAGTTTCTCCCTGCCACTTTTTCAAAGGAAACTTATGTCCATTAAAAAAAAAAAAAAAGTTGCGCTTCTGAGACCTGGAAAGAACCAGGGACAAAGTAGAGATGTAACAGCACCAGCTGTTGTACCAGGAGCCTGGCCACCCTCTCACGAGCTCCACTTACACAGTCTATCCCAGCATTTTCCTCCTAGGGAGGATTTGTTGATTAAAAAGAAGAAAAAGAAAAAGAAAATGGCACTGGGCTTCTGCATCCCGGGAATCGCTAGGGTCCAAGCCCAGCCACTGTGGCACCAGCCGCTGCACCAGGAGAACCCTGGCTGCTAGCTCCCTAGCCCTCACTCTGCCAGTCACTCACACACCCACTTGCTCACCAGCATGAGCACAAAATTCTCCATACACTCACGAACTCACACAGGGACTCGCCTAGTCCGACTGGCTCAGCCGCCTTCTTCCCGACCCCTGTTACACATTTTGAAATTGTCCCACCATTCTTGAATGTCCTTTTATGTTTTATAATTTTTTTTTCTCTTTGCATTTTCATCTGGATAGTTTTTATTGACCTATCTTCAACCTCATTGATTCTCTACTCAGACATTCTTTTTTCCCAGTGCAGTCTCCTTTCCTTTTAATTTCTCTTATTTTCTGCTTATTCTTTCCTAGAATTTCCATCTCTTTGTGTAGATTATCCATGTTCTTACATGTTGTCAACTTTTTTCATTAAAATGCATCACATATTATCCATAGTTATTTTAAATCCCCTGTCTGATAATTCTAACATCCATGTCTGATCTGAATGTGGTTGTGATTTTTGCCTAAATTATTCAATTTTTTCTTGCCTTATAGAATGCCTTTTATTCTATTTTTTAAATGAAAAGTTGGATATAATTTATTGAGTAATAGAAATGAGGGAAATAGGCCTTTGTTACAATATCTTATGTTAATATGACTAGGAGTTGGGTTGTGTTTAATGTTTGCTGCAGCTGTAGGTGCCAGAGAATTCAAAATCCTCTTGTGTCCTTTGTTTGTGTCTCTTTTGTTGACTTTGGGCTTCCCTAAGTAGTCCTCCTCAGAGAGTATCTATGTCTTGCCGCTCTTTCAACTGTGATCCATTGCTGTTATATACTGAATACTTGTTTGATGTGGTGATAAAGGGTGGAGAAGGAAAAACATTATTTCACTTTATGATTAAATTTCAATCTCTTATTGGACCTGTGTCCCTAGGTTGTGACCTTCAAAATTGTTTCTTAGCTTACTTGTCTTGGGTGAGGAAGAAAGGCTAGAGGTAGATGTACTGGGAGAGTAACCTTCCCCTTTGTGGAAGTAGGCTCTGGTACGGTATTTTCCCCTGCAGATTAAGCCTTTGTTATGGAGAAACTTCTGCAAATATTTCACTAACGTTACTTTTCCCTTTCCCCTGCCAGAGTCTCAAGAGCATCTTTCGCTACTCTTTACACTGGTGAAGTGTGTGGAGGTAAAATCCTTGAAAATGGAAGATTTTCTTACTCTCATGCTAGTCCACACTTAGTCTCCAGCAGTTAGTCAAGATTATCATTTAACAATTTCTACTACCAGTAAATGTTCCAGTAGCTTGTGCTACAGGTAAGGAAATCTTGACTATGACCGTCTGCATTCTCCTGTCTCTCCAGATTTGGGGATGGTAGTTTGCCCTTTGACCTCAGTTTTCTGATGGGTCCATAAAAAGTTGACTTTCAGTTTGCTCAGCTGAAAGGACAATCATTATAAAGACAGAAGTGACAGCTTCCAAAATCTTTACATTTTGGAGCTGAGCTAGAATTCTCCATAAAGTTTTTCTGTCAATACCTACATAGTAAATATTTTCTGCTTTGTGTTCAGAGACATGTAGTCTCTGCTGCAACTGCCCAACTCTGTTGTAGTGCCAAAGCAATCAGAGAAAATATGTAGATGAGTGACAGTGGTGGTTTTAGTGATGTTCCAATAAAACTCTATTTACAAAAACAGGAAATGGCTAGATTTGACATGCAGGGCATAGTTTACTGTTTTCTCAATGCATAGGTGAAAAAGCCAGAAATTAGTTAACATCTAATTTGATGAATGGATTAATAAATGACTGCATCAATCTGCATTTTTAAAATTCTTCAAGGAATTTAATGACGCCACAGTTATACTTCCCTGTTACACCTGTCTAATAGGAGAGTTTCAATAATTATATACACTTCTGCTGGAGTATCTTAGCCACAGGAATTACTATATATGTCCAATTTCAAATGAAAAGGAGAAAGTCACTTAGTTTTCTTTTGAAATTACTTTTATTCCTTACTTTGCCAAAGAACAATATTGGGGTCTAAATAATACAAAGCAAACAGCCAGCTACTTATTTTCATTACAATTCAAGAATGATAATTTTCCAATGCCTGCAGCAAAAAATGTAATAAAATCTTCAACACCTGGAATTCAAACACCTGTATCCTTAAAGAAATCAGCATCTTTACAAAACAAAAGGTCTTCACAGGGTTAACAGGAAGCCTTTACAGGCTTCACAGGGTAAAAGAGAAAATCAGCAGTGTCTATCTAACCTTATGAATTTAAACTATTTGAAAAAGAGTTGTATGAGTGAAAAGAAGAAATTTTAGCAGACTACAATAATATAACAGGTTTAAAGAATTAAGTAACAAATTTAGAATTTTCATTACCTAAGTTAAATCTGTCTAATGCCTATAGTGAAAATACAATATCTTGGGGAAAATGATCCATAGAATAAATTTTCTAAAAACCTATGAGATTAAGATGTTTCCCTGGGAAATATGTGAAACAATATTTCTTAATATTTCCCTTTCTGAATCTACAAATTTTTCCTCAAATTGCAAGTTAGGAACAGATAGAACTGATGTCCTTGGGTGAATATTATTTAACTAAAATATTTCATATATTCAATGAATTTGCTCTCTGACAACTTCTCAGACCTAGATTTTACTTTTATTTATTGTTCTCTGGCTTCTGGGAGCTAATCTGTCTTTCCTGAGATTGTCTAGATCCTCTCTTATTTATTCATTACCTCAACAATTAGTTCTAGTTGCTAACGTATATAAAAGCAGATGACAGCATAAGTCAGCAAATGACTACTGTCAATTTTTTTCACGTTCAGGTAAAAGAGAAAGGCAGTGAGGTTAGCAGTAACTGAGTTTCAGATTTCAATGTATAGAAAACCCAAATTAGAAATTTTGTCCTTTAATTTCAGTGGCTGGTTATTTAAATTTTGAAATTTTCAGTCTTGCACATTCTTGTTAAGAGTAATCTTTATTTGCATTGTCTTTTTATTATTAATGCGAATGGATTGTACTTTTTCACTACATGTTGTTATTGTTTATTGCTGACATTTAGGAAAGGTTTTAAATGTTTATTTGTAATTCTCATCAAAAGTTATACATTTATGTTAATTCTTTTGAATTTCCCCAAAAAATGATCATTGTTGGTATTGATGGAACATGGAATATATGAAGAAAGTGATAAAAGAAAAATTGGAGAGGATGTTGCATGCATGGCAGTCATGTTTTAATATGTGACTCCATTGCCCTGGCCACAGTTGACTCAACCATGTATAGATACTTGACAAATGCTGAGTCAGTCACTCTATTTTCTGGGAATTTAGAATCTGAACTGAAAATAAGAAAAATAAGCTATGCAAGTACATACAGCAATAATATATACATGAAAGAGTTTTGTGACAGTTATATAAGAATAAAATTATGCATAGTAGAAAATTTAAGCAGATTCTCAGAGAATAGAAAGGAGAAATAAGGGACCCTGGCTTCTTTCTATGTCTTTCCAAAGCTGGCTGCATTTTGGCCCTTAAGTTCCAGGAGACACTTCTGAATCCTTATAACACATTCCTCTATTTTGCTTAAACCTAGCTTGATTTGGTTTGTGTTACTTGTGACCAAAATAACCTAAGATAATATGTCTTACCATTATCACAGCATTTTTAACAAATTCTACTATAATTATTTACCTCTCCATAGAGATTCTTGAAAGAAGTGACTATAACAACTTCTACTATATCTCTAGCACTGAGTCGGCACTCAATTATCTGCAAAGCAGTGAAAGAAAAGAGCTTGTCTAAGTGGAAGACACAGCATGTTGAAGGCTGCTACAACAGCCATTCCTTCTCATATGGAAATATTTCTTATGAACTATTGTTTGTGAGAAAAAATAGAAGAGCTTTTCACGAATTGCATTCAGTGGCTACCCACTGGCTCAAGGTGGAATAAGTGGTCAGTGCAAAATGGTTTCACAGTAGTTATTTATAAATCATTCTTTTTTATACAAAATTAGCAATTTTCTTTATAGTAGCAATTCTCAGATCCTTTAATATGATACAGTACATTGCAGATCTTCAAGAAGGCAATAAAACAGTCAGGGTTTCCCAAATTCTTTGACCATGTGATTTTTTCTTTACCTTATCTTATTATTAAGATGGGGGTACAAGTCAGGATTGGTTACATAAGTAATGCATATGTGCAGGTGAAATTTGGGCCTCCAACTGGTCCTCACTTCCCCTCGTTTAGGATCAGGTACTCTGTGTTGTTATGTGCACCCTCTTCCCCCATCCCTGGCAGTATCCCGTGACTGCCAAACCCTCTCTTGTGCTTTTGTAATTAATGTTCAGATCCCACTTATGAGTAAGAACATGTGGTATGCGGATCTTTGTTTCTGACCACACTTTATGACAAAACTTTACAGAACTCAACTGAACAACAACAAAAACCATAAGCTACCTATTTATTTTTTTAATCGGCAAATAACCTGAAGAGATGTTTCTCAAAAAAATAGACATGCACATAGTCAAAAACACATTAAAAATGTTCAGCATCATTAATCATTAAACAAATGCAAATTAAAACCACAGCCATCCAATATTTGGCTACTACTAAAAAAAAGTAAATAACAAATATTGACAAAGATGTGGCAAAATTAGAACCTTTGTGCATTGTTGGTAGGAGTGCAAAATGGTGTAGTAGTGGCTATAGAAAACAGTATGGCAGCTCCTCAAAAAATTAAACATAGAATTACCAAATGATCCAGCAATTCCACTTCTGGGTATATACCCAAAGTCATTGAAAGCAAGCCCTTGAAGAGGTTAATTGTACTCTCATGTTCATTGCAGCATTATTCACAATAGCCAATTATTCATCAACAGATAAAGAAAATGTAATATATACATTCAATGGAATATTATTCAGCCTTAAAAGGAATTAAATTCTGACACATGCTACAACATGGATAAACCTTGAGGACATTATGCTAAGTGAAATAAGCCAGTCACAAAAGACAAATACTGTATGATCCCACTTAAATGAGGTACCTAAAATAGTCAAATTCATAGAGTCAGACAATAGAACAGTTTTACCAGAGGCTGGGAGAAGGAAGGAAATGGAAAGTGTGCTTTAATGTATACAGAAGTTAAGATTTATAAGATGAAAAGAGTCCTGGAGATTGGTTTCACAACAATGTGATTGTACTTACCATTACTGAACTGTACACTTAAAAATTGTTACAGTAGTAAATATATTGCATGTATTTCACCACAAATTTTAAAAATTTAAAAATACTTCACAGAACAGCATTCTCAGGGAAAAAAATTATGTTCAGAAGCAATGCCAAGACAATTCCAATGTGTGTTGCTTCCAGAAGAACATACATGGGAGCAAAGCCACTCTATCATAAAAGAAGCATGATGTTTAATTTTTCTTTGCAATTTCCACATTGTAAGTTGTAGTAATCAGTATAATGTAGCACCTACTTGTTAGTTCTTACTTGAGAGTGGGTGAAAATCACAGCTACATTTTGTTTTCTTTTGGATAACTCTTACCATTGCATTATTCTGTTGTCCTCTGCTTTTCACTTTAAATAAATGATGTCAGAGAATAATGGTGGAGAGAAGATCCAAGTCTGATAAACAGCAACCATCTCCCTCTAATTTCTCCCTCAATTTTTTAGCCTCAACACAAGGTACATATTCCCAAGGAAACCTCTAAAGGCAAGTGTAGACCTCTAAGGGTCTAGCAATAGTGCATAAGATGCTAACTACCAAGGTTTAGGGGTATTTATCTAATCTGAGAATAATCTGAATTTTCAAAGTTTCTCTTTCACTTCTGATCATATAGTCTAAGAGACAATAAAAACTCAGTTATAATCCTACTGCTGCCACTTGCCAGCTTCCATCCTATCATATAATTTCTCAATGCCTGTCGTCCTTTCTGAAACCTGAGGCCTGTGTCTGAACAGTCTTCTTGCAGCCACCCTGAAGAGTAATGAATAGAAATGAGTCATAAATATAAAATGCTATATAAATCTTTTAGCACCAGAGACTTGGGATGTTTTAAATACACAAAGGGCAGACTGTAAGACTATCAATCCTGTCTCCAATGTATAGACATTTAGAAAGTGGGATCCCATTCATCATTGACTCTTAGCATCTCAGTTTACAAAATCTATAATTTCCATCAATGTAGAGAAATGTGCCCTTTTGCCTTTTTTTCTAGCACTAATTTAATGAATTTCCCTGTATATACTAAGGCCGTGTGAAATACAGTTACATTTTATCTGCAATGTAGCTAGACTCATAAAGAACAGTTTTCTTAATTTAGGGTATTCAGCTCTATATTTCTCTGCTAGCATCTGGCTACTTCAGAAGCACTGTATTGAGTGAACACTAATGATGAGGTTGTTTGCATACTACATAGTTAACATACTGAAAGTAAAACAATTCAAACTTAAAAGAATAAAAGGTGGCAGTTTTAAAACCCCAACAGGGTGCTATTTTCTATAGTACTGAGTTTTAATATTGAATAAGTTGGTCTTCATTAAGGAACCAATATTTTAAATTATATTTATCTTGCGTTCTGAAAATAAGATAAGTTTGACTGCTGTTTGTTGTTGAAGTAGTGAGTAACTCTCAATTATACACAACTCTATGTAATTGTTTCAAAACAATATACTGGCTTGTACACATCAAAATATTACTTATAAATAAGAAACCTGTGATAAAGAGAAATGTGTACTTATATACAGCTAATTTAAACCCTGTGCCTAGAACCTGCTAACATAGAGTTGTTAAAAAATATTTAGTCAGTGGTGTTGAAATCAAAGCTACCCGCATAGTCTATTAGAAGAAAGATGTTTGGGGCCAATCAGCTGGATCTTCACCATGCTGATGCAGTGCATTGGTAATTTGTCTTCAATATCCAAAACTATTTTTTGAGGAAATAATGCAAAGAAGATGTATGTCCCTGGAAGTCTAGTCCCTGTAGCAAAGTCAGTGCCATTCCACTCCAAACACCTCTTCTTCTCAACATCCCATTCTTATGCTGGTCTGGATGCCTACAGCACATGTTTCAGCATTTTAGGGAGATAGGATAGCATTGGAGACATTTTTCTCTTCATATTCCTCTCTGAGACTGAAAAACCATGTTTTTCCAGCTTTCTTAGATGTAAATGAAATGATAAAGTAGATCAACATTCTCTTTTTTTTACTGCAAATCAAAATTGAGCTAATAAAAGTCAACCCAGAAAGACTAAAATATTCATTGCCTCCACTTTCCTTTCTGTTCCTCTTTCTCAGAATACCCCTAGCTTACGCAGCAGAAGAAATATACAAAAGTAGATAATATAGACAGAACGCTGGTTGCAAATCAGGAAGAATCCTTAGAGAAGCCATCATTTTACAGAAGAGCAAACTTTTCCTCAGTAACCAAGTAACTTCTCCGAGGGCAAGCTGAACAACCTTCTCAACTGAGTCAAATTCATGCATGCATGTATTCATAAGCAGACACAATAACAAGCCACAGAAACATTAAAAAACAAAAACATCATTAAATCCCATACTTTTGCATCATAAAGACAGCTAGATGCTACTTTGTTGAATATTATCAGGAGCCATTTTGAGTAAAATATATGCTTTCCCCATCTCAGCATCACTACCCAGGTAGATGAAACCATCCAATCTTCAGTGACTCATCAGTGACTTTTATTCTTCAAAATAGCAAGATTTCTCATTATCATTTCAAACCAAAGAGCTTATTAAAATATCAGCGACTTCTCTTCAGAAATTCATTAGATCAGGGAACAATGGCAGATAAATTTAAACATCTAGATCTGAAAGAAGAGCTTCAGTAATAACTATAAAAATATTTTCCATTACTTAAAATAAAAAGCCTTCCATTTGTATTTGTGTATCATTATTGCCATTTCTGGTTAAGATGTTCTGTCTAGGACAGAAAAGGGGTCCATTAAAATGCCTAGACACACACATTCAGAAGAAACCTTAAGAGACCATAATATGTTCTAAAGACTTTTCTTGATAGTCTTGAAGACAAAAATTTTGTTTGTTTGCTTGTTTGTTTGCTTGTTTAAAATCACACTTGCAAACAGATTATCAAGGGTTACTTCCTTCTCTTCTAAACTGATTAAAACCTTGGAGTCCCAGCTATAGCAAGAGGCTTATCATATTTCATTTATCAAGAACTAGTTCCCTATAATTACAGCTTTAAAATGTTTTCTAGGCTTCACAAACTTGTCCAGGAAATGAGCAGTTTAAGGAATTATAATAAGGTGTTGTTCAAGGAAAAACACCACTTCACCTTCTAAAATTCAAGTCTTCCTGGCTTCTCACAAAAATCTGGCTATTTCTTACAACATTTTGTGGTCAGGGCAAAATCAATTATTCAATGACCTGGGCATAGGAATGGTTCTCTAGTTTCAAGGAGGGAAGAATGCCAGGACCACAAGCACCCTCAAGTGAAAGGATGTGCTTGAAGTGTTTATCACAGGAGTTGGATGGTGTCTCAGGAGTTGGATGGTGCCAGGAGTTTTGTTTTGTTTTGTTTTTAATCATGCTTTTAAAACCTATTTTTTTCCACAGGCCCCTATAATGCCTTTGGAAAGATTCATTCTCCTGAGTCATTCAGGAGGAGGGAGAACAGTATGAGTTTGATCCTAACAGAAGATTCTCCCTCCTCTGACTAGCAGGAGGTGGCTCTCTGAGTATCTTCTATGCTCAACCTTCAATTAATTCCACTCGCACTGTACCCCCACTGGTAATGAAGACAAATAGTGCTGCAGTCTTTGCATAAAGTCTTGATGTTTACTTCTGGTAGCAACCAAGGATATATTGTTCAGACTCTAGGAACTATAAAAATCATTTTGTAGAAGAAAAATTTGACTCTCTACCTCCTCTTTTTCTACCACAGAAAAGAAAGACCACACTAATGTTTAAGGAAGCTGAAACAAGAAAGGGTGAACAAAACCTGGATTTCCCCTTTATCTGACTTCAGGCATTCTATTATGTATCAAGTATAGCAAACCCCTCTTCCTCTCCACCTGTTTTCCCTCAGGCCTTACCATTTCAGCAACCTGGCCACAGCCAGCATCTGCCTGTCTTTGCCCTAGGGCTTTTTCTGGTGATCAGTTGCTCAGTGCTTTCACTCCCCCATTCAAACATGAGGTCAGAAATGCCAGGAAATCAATGTCTCCCCATGAGAACAAGCTTTGACCACAGACTGATGGGAGTTGGTGTATAAATAGCTCAGTGCCCTTGTCTCTCAGGTGGGTTAACTCTAAGGTGATGTCCTACTCTGGGTCCCTGGAGTAGCCAGTGGGATTAAGCTCCAGTTTCCCACAGTAGTAATAACACAATCTTTATTGTCTGGATTCTCTTTCTTATTTAACGTCTTTGCTCCTCTACTTGTGTCTCCTGAAATCACAACCCAGACAAATGACTTGCACATGAAACCATATCTACAGGTCTGCTTCTAAGACATGTAAGTTTTAAAATGAGGACTTCAAAAGAAGAAGAACTGCTTTGCTAAATGAGATTCATATACATACAATCCACCTTTTCTCTACATCTCCTCTAATGCACTTTAACCTTTTGTAATAACTTATCTCCTCATAGTTAAATTTTGCTTGATTACATTTGTTTAAAAATAGTGGAGTTGGCTCCTGCCTCATGCTCTCGTGCTTCATTTCTACCTGTTCCATGATGATATATTTTCTGATGCCCCCCCATACCCTATCCATAGGTTTAGCCTCACCTCCACTTCTGAGCCCCATAAAGTTCCTCAAATACACACACACACACACACACACACACACACACACACACACACCCCTAGGAGTTCTTGAAATTTTTTATCCTGTGTACTCCTTTGGCAGCCTGTGAACACATCCTAGAATGCTTTCAAATTCATAAAATAAAGCATATAGGATAGCAAAGGAGAATAGTTACAATGAAATATGACCTGGAGTCTAGATAAGAGTATATTCTTATACACATTCATACATCATAGCTCCAGAAATGGCGGCCTTAATCACTTCTCTTTATTTCCCCCATAAGGCAGTTGGACTTATAATTAAATCATGATTTCACACAATTGATCTTCAGGCTTTCCAGTGCCAAGATCAGAGTGAAGATTTTGGACCCCAAAGGACAAGTTCTTATCCATATTGCTCTTGATTTAACGTCTCACTCCCTCCTTTTTTCTTCTTTTCTAGATAGGTCTCACTCATATTAGTGCCTCATAATATGGAGTGCTCAGTTGCCTGGCTAGCTTTATGCCCTGACATGAGATTGTTGCCTAGCTTGGCCCTCTATTTGGTTGCTGTGGCTTCAAATCTTTCAATATTTCCCCTTTTAGTAATACCTTCTCATCATACCTCTAGCTCACTGGCTAATGCCCTCTTAGTTATAAACAGAAATTTATATAGTAATTGTTTTTTTCCAATTTATTTTTGACACATAAAATTATGTATATTTACCATATACAGCATAATATTTTCTAAAGCAGGCATGTTCAACCTGTGGCCCATGAACCATACGCTAGTAATGCAACTCCACAAAATTTTTTAACATCATGTGTATTTTAGCATTTACATTTTTCATGACCCTATGTGTAATTGCAGTTTTGAAGTTTTCAACTGCCTTATTTATGACATCACTTTTTGGCAGCACATACATTTGTGAGCAGATGTTTTCAATTATGAAGCACAATGAAGAGCAAAATTTGAACAAACATTTCTGATGAGCACTTTGAGAACTCACTAAGAATTGTGACCACTTCCTTCGAACAAGACATTGATAGATTAGTTTTACAAAAACAAGGTCAAATTTCCCACTAGTTTTATTTTTTTATTATTATTATAGGTATATGAGGTACAAATCAGGATTACCTACACAAGCAGGCTGTGGGCAGGTGAAATTTGGGTTTCCAACTGGCCCTCATTTCCCCTGCTTTAGGATCAGGTACCCTTTGTGATGCTATGTGCTCCCTCACTTCCTCCATTTCCTGGTGGTGTCCATTGACCGCCAATCTCTCCCTTGTGCTAATGTGATTAATGTTCAGGTCCCACTTACAAGTGAGAACATTTGATATTCGGTTCTTTGTTTCTGTCATAGATCACTAAATATGATGGTTTCCAACTCCATCCAATTTGCTATGAATTCCATGATTTTGTTCTTTATGGCTGCATAATACTCCATTGTGCATATGTACCACATTTTCTTTATCCAGTCCACTTTTTGATGGCCAGTCCACTTTTTGATGGGCACTTTTTGAAGGTTAGTTCCATGCTTTTGCTATGGTGATTAGTGTAGCTATGAACTTGCATGTGCAGGTATCTTTTTGGTAGAATAAATTATGTTCCTCTGGGTATATTCTTGAGAGAGGAATTGCTGGATCATATGGAAGGGCAATTTTTTGTTCTTTTAGGAATCGCCACACTGCTTTCCATAGACATTGAACTAACCTGAACTCCCACCAACCGTGTAAAAGCACTCCTTCTTTCCCATACCCTCACCAGGATCTCTTGTTTTTGACTGATTGAGAGCCATTTTTACTGGAGTTAGATGGTATCTCACTGTGGTTTTAATTTGCATTTCTCCAGGGATGAGTGAGGCTGAGCATTTTTCATGTGTCTGTTGGCTGCTTGTATGTCTTCTTTTGAAAAGTGTCTATTCATGTTTTGTCCACTTTTTAATAGGGTTGTTTCTGGTTTTTTGGTTTTTTTTTTTTCCTGTCATCTCATTTGCATTTCTTGTAGATCCTAGATGTTAGGCCTTTGTCAGATACATAATTAGCAATTTTTTTCCCATTCTGTGGGCTGTCTCCCCATTCTCTCGATGGTTTATTTTGCTGTGCAAAAGCTTTTAGTTTGGTGAGGTCCCACTTGTCTATCTTATCTTTTATGGCATTCACATTTGAGGATTTGATCAAGAATTGCTTGACTACTCCAATGTGCATAAGAGTGTTTCCTATGTTTTCTTCTAGGGTTCTTACAGTTTGAGGTTTTACATTTAGGTCTTTGATCCATTTAGAGTTGATTTTTTTTTAATATGGAAATAGGTAGGGGTCCTGTTTCATTCTTCTGCATGTGGTCAGCCAGTTTTCCCAGCACCACTTGCTAAATATAGTCTCCTTTCTCCAGTGGTTGTTATTGGTGGCTTTGTCACAGATGAGTTGGTTGAGAGATTGAGTTTTTGCTTCCATAACCTCTGTCCTGTTCTATTAGTCTATGTGTCTATTCTTGTACCAGTACCACCCTGTTTTGGTTACAGTAGTCTTGTAGTAAAGTTTAAAGTCTGGAAGTGTGATACTTTCTGCTTTATTTCTTTTTCTGAGGATTTTTTTGGCTATTCATGCTCTTTTTTGTTTCCATATGAATTTTTGTATTGTTATTTCCAGGTCAGAGAAAAATGATGCTAGCAATTTGATGGGGATTGCATTGAATCTTTAGATTGCCTTGGATAGGATGGTCATCTTGACAATACTGATACTTCAAATCCATGAGTATGGAATGTTTTTCCATTTGTTTGTGTCATCCTTAATTTCTTTGAGCAGCATTTTGTAGTTCTCATTGTAACAGTCTTTCACTTCTTTGGTTAGGTGGATGCTAAGGTATTTCAATTTTTTGTGGCTATTTTGAATGGGATTTTGTTTTTTATTTGGCACTCTGTTTGTTGCTGGAATGCAACTGTCTTTTGCACATTGATTTTGTACCCCAAGATTTCACCAAAGCCAGAGGCTTTTGACATCTTCTTTGGGTTTTCAATATATAGAATCATATTGTTCCGAAAGAGAGATAGCTTGACTTCCTCTTTTCCTATTTGAATACTCCTTATTTCCTTCTCTTGCCTGATTGCTCTGGCTAGGACTTCCAATACTATGTTAAACAGGATGGGTAAGAGTGGGCATCCTTGTCTAGGTCCTGCTCTCAGGGGGAATGCTTCCCATTTCTGCCCATTGAGCAAGATATTGGCTGTACGTTTACCATAGTTGGCTCTTACTGTTTTGAAGAATGTTGCTTCTATACCTAAGTGCTGAAGAGTTTTTATCAAGTGATGCTGAATTTTGTCAAATGCCTTTTCTGCATCTAATGATATAATCATGTGGTTCTTGTTTTATATCTTTTGATGTGCTGAATTGCATTTATGATCTTGGGAAGGTTGAACCAGCGCTATATCCCAGGAACAAAGCCCACTTGGTCATGGTGGATGAGCCTTGAGATGTGTTGTTGGATCCGATTTGCTAGAATCTTGTTTAGGATTTCTGCATCTGTGTTCATCAAGGACATTGGCCTGCAATTCTCTTTCCTTGTTGGGTCTTCACCAGGGTTGGGTATCAGTATGATGCTGCCTTCATAAAATGAGTTGGGGAGTATTCCCTCTTTCTCATTGCCTGGAAAACTTTCAGTAAGATTGGTATCAGCTCCTCCTTGTATGTCTTTTAGAATTTAGCTGGGAAGCCATTGGATCCAGGGCTTTTGGGGATAGGTAGTTTTTTTATGACTGAGTCAATTTCCTGGATTATTATTGGTCTATTTAAAGTTTCAATTTCTTCTTGTTTCAAACTTGGGAGGTTGTGTGATGTCAGAAAGTGCTCCATTTCCTTTAGGTTTTCTAGCTTAGTTGCATACAGGTTCCTATAGTAATCTCTAATAATCTTTTGAATTTTTTCAGGGCAAGTTGTGACTTCAACTTTTGTGTTTCTAATTGTGTTGATCTGGACTTTCTCTCTCTTTTCAGTCAATCTGCCTAGGGGTCGGTCAATCTTATTTATCCTTTTAAAGAGCCAACTTTTTATCTTGCTGATTTTTCTATGATATTATTGTCTTCTCTGTCCTACAGTTGCAACTTTATCTTGGTGACCCAGATTCTTTTGCTGAAGTTAAAGTTTTGGTAGTCTTATCTTTCCAACTCCCTTAGGTGTGAAGTTATACTATTTACTTGTCATCTTTCTGTTTTATTGATGTATGTGTGCAATGCTATGAATTTTCCTCTTAATACTGATTTTATGGCAGTCAAGAGATTCTGATAAGATGTATCTTCATTTTGGTTTGTTCCCAGAAATCTTTTTATTTCTGTCTTGATTTCCATGTTGACCGAGAAGTCGTTCAGCAGCATGTTGTTTAGTGCCCATGCCTCTAGTGTGTTTTGGGGAGATCTTGTTGGTGGCAATATTTCTTATTATTCCACTGTGATATGAGAAGATGGCTGATATTGTTTTGATCTTTTGGAATTTATTTATGCTTGATTTGTGTCCAAGAATGTGATCAATTTTGGACTATGTTCCATGTGCTGATGAGTAGAATATATACTCTTTATGTGTTGGGTGAAGTGTTCTGTAGATGTCTATGAAATCCATTTAGGTGAGCATCGAGTTGAGGTTCTGGATCTCCTTATTGATTTTTTCTTTGATGATCTATCTAGAGCTGTTAGTGGCATATTTAAATCTCCAGTTATGATTGTGTGAGGGTCAATGTCCTCCCTTAGTTTACTTAGTAGGTAATTTATAAAACCTGGTGCTCTGTGAGGGGTGCAAACATATTTAGGATGGATATTTCTTACTGGTGGACAGACTTTTATCATTATGTAGTGTCCTTCTGTGTCCTTTTAAACTTTTGGTGGCTTGAAGTTTGTTTTGTCTAATATTAGATTAGCTACTCCTGCCTTCCTTTGTTTTCCATTCACCTGAAAATTCATTTTCCATCCTTTAACTTTGAGTCTGTGGGTGTCATTTGCAGTGATATGAGTTTCCTGGAGGCAGCAGATTGTTGGATTGTGTTTTTTAATCCAGTTTGCCACTCTATGTATTTTCAGTGGTGCATTTAGTTCATTCACATTCAGGCTGATTATTGAGATGTGAGAATAAAACAGTGTCATAGGCCTCTTAGAAGGCTGCTTTTTTTTACTTTTGTGTTTATATATGTGTGTGTGTTTTCATTTTTGTGGGTGCTCTGTATGCTCTGTTAACTCTGTGTTTGCCTGCACTCTTGTGATATGCATGGCCATTCTTTTTATTTTCTTTCTTTTTTTCTATCCTCAACACCTTCTTAAGTATCTCCTGAAGGGCTGGTCTAGAGGCAGCATATTCTCTCAAGGATTGGATGCCTGGGAAGGATTCTAATTATTTGTCATTGATGAAACTTAGCTTGATTGGGTTATAAATTCTTGGCTGAAATTGCTTATCTTTAAGAACATTAAAAATTGGACTCCAATCCCCTCTTGCTTGTAGTGTTTCTGCAGGTAAGCCTGGAGTAATGCTGATTGGTCTTCCTGGGTAGGTAATCTGACCTTTCTCTCACACAGCCTTTAGGATTTTTTTCTTTCATACCTACTTTGTGTAGGTGGATCACTGTGAATCTAAGGGTTGGTCTTCTCATGTGATACCTTACAGGAGTTCTCTGAAGCTCTTATGCTTGAATAGTCAAATCTCTGGTGAGATGAGAAAAGTTTTCTTGGATGACCTCATGGAATGCTTATTCTAAGGGAATATCTGGTTCCCTTTCTGCTTCATGGATACTAATCAGGCATAGATCTGGCTTCTTGATAAAATCACACATCACTTGGAGTCCTTGCTCCTTCTTTATGAGTTTTATTTTCTATGTTTTTTGTTTGTTTGTTTGTTTTGTTTTGTTTTTTTTAGTTGGGGTCTCACTCTGTCGCCCAGACTGGAGTGCAGTGGCCGCTCCCAGCCACTGCAGCCTCGACCTGCTGGGCTCCGGCGATCCTTCTGCCTCAGCCTTCCGAGTAGCCGGAATTACAGGCACGCGCTATCACGCTCGGCTGATTTTTTGATTTATTGTAGAGATGAGGTCTTCCCTGCCCAGGCAGGTCTCGAACCCGTGGGCTCAGGCAATCCACTCACCTCAGCCTCCCAAAGGTGTGGGATTACAGGCTGAGCCACCGAGCCCGGCTCGTTTTCTATGTTTTTAACAGATTGGGTTAATTTCTTATTTTTGTCTTCAAGCACTGAGATTCTTTCCTCTGCTTGGTTAATTCTGTTCCCTATGCTTGTTAGTTTGTTATTTATTTCAAAGATAGAGTTATTTATTTCCATTATTGCAGAATAGGATTGCTTGAAATTGGCCAACTCCTTCAAAATTTCATTGAGTTTCACTTCTTGTTTCTCTTGATTCTTGTTCATTTTTGCCATCCAATCTTTGATTACTGTAGCCATCATCTGAGGCAAGCCATTCTGGGAAGTTTCCATTGTTTGTGTTTGATGGTTGTTTTGTCTGGTGCTGTCTCTTTGTTTGTGTTCAGATGATTATTTTGTCTGGTGCTGTCTCTCTGTGTTTTTCCATTGATTTTTCCTCATTTTTGATGGATCTCTTTTCCTTCTCTATAATGCTGTTACTCAGTAAGAGAGGGAGAAACATTCACTTGCTGCTTGCTTCATCATGTGGTTGGATACCATAATTGTATGTTCTCTCTCTCCCTGCTAAACTAGACAAACTGGCTTTCAGCATGAGCAGAGCTTCTGATTCTGTCTGAGTCTGAAATAAGGTGAGGGGTGGGGTGTCCAGAATCTTGTTCTTGCCATTTATTTTTAGTTTCTGTATGTACAAAGAGTCCCCTGTGAGGTGAAAGTTGGGCTTCTACTCTCTGCCCTGCTTGGCATGAACAGTGCTGGTCTACTACTTCACGAGCTGCCAGTGATGGGCATGCTAGCCAAATTCATTCTACATGTAGCTCTCTTCCTGCTTGAGAAGATGCTGCCAAGGCAGCAGTGGCCAGCAGAAGGGAGGGGAGTGATGGAGGAGAGGGCCAATTTCCCATTTTACTTGGGTTCCAGTTGCCACATGTTGTGTCTTGACCAAATCATCCTCCTGCTTGGGACTGGTGGCTAATGTGCAGGTGGGAGGTGGCGAACTGACTCAAAATGTCTTAGGATTGGCTTACCTCACTCTTTCCCTGAACAGAATTTCTGAATCTATTGGATCCTGGAATAGGGTGGAGTAGTTGGGCATCTGGAGTCCTGTGCCTGCCATTGTTTTCTGGTCTTTATGTGTACAGAGTCCCCTGCTGGGTGAAGAATGTATCAGTGGCTGGGTCCCTACTCTGTGTCCTGCTCTGCCTGAGAGGCACTGGTCTGCTTCTCCACTAGCTGCTGGCAGTGGACATGCCAGCCAGATTCACTCTGCATGGGCCTCTCTTCCTGCTTGGGAAGAGGCAGCCAAGGCAGCAGTGGCAGCTAGCTGGCAGATCTATTCCTCATTTCACTTGGGGTCTGGTTGCCTCCTGTTATGTCCCGACCAAGTCTCCTCCTATGTGGGACTTATTCTTCCCCAAGCAGAGCCTCCATCTTTGTCCAAATCTGAAACGTGGGGAGGGGGGAGCCCAGAGTCCTGCATTTGCCATTGTTTTCTAGTCTCTGTGCACTCAAAGAGACCACCCCTCTGGGTGCTGGGTGTATCACCCATCAATAAGTGTTCACAACATCTCAGTCAATCAATGACTAGGTCCCCATTTTCTGTCTTGCTGAGTGAGAGAGGTGCTAGTCTGCTGCTCTACAGCAGCCATCCTAGTTTTATATTGTTTTCATTTTTCTAGACTTTATTAAAAATATTTTTAAAAGAAGTCGTATTATGTATATACACTAGCTATATTATATATGTGTGGTCCAAGACAATTCATCTTTACTTGATATGACCCAAAGAAGCCAAAAGTTTGGACACCCCCATTATAAAGTATATATACATTGCGAAATAACTAAATCTAGCTAAATAGCATATGCAGTACCTCATATGGTTAACATTTTGGTGATGAGAATACTACATCCACTCTCTTATCATTTTTCAAGAATATATTATATTGCTATCTATAACCACCATGTTGTACAATAGATTTCTTAAACATACTCCTCTTATCTAACTGAAATTTTGTATCTTTTGACCAACATCTCTCGCAGTCACATTCTACTCTCTACTTCTATGAGATCAACATTTTGGGATTCTACATATGTGAGATCATGTGGTATTTGTCTTCTTGTGCCTAGATTACTTCACATAACATAAAGTCCTCCAGGTTCATCCATACTGTCATAAATGACAGGATTTCCTTTTTATGGCTGAATAGTACTCTATTGTGTATACATTTTCTTTATCATTCATCCATTGATAAACACTTCCATTGTTTCCAGATCTTGGCTATTGTGAATAATGCTGTAATAAACATGGGAGTGTGGATATCTCTTCAGATGTCTGTAATTTTCTTTAAAGTATTTCAACATGGACTGCATGATACAAATGTGTTAGTTTTCCTCTACCCTTGGGAGCAATCAATGATCCTAACCAGGAATCTATATCCCAGAAATGATCAGGTAACAATTAAAGAAAAGACACTCTGGAGATGGCTACTACAAATGTCTCTATCATCTTTTTCTGCCATCAACTGCAGATGTTTTTCTAATTAGTATAATTAATAATATAAATAAATTTTCACTGGTGAAATTTATAGTTTGCTACTTGGGCTAAGAGATTTTAGAAATGGTCTCTAATCAGTTAAATTTTGATGGTGTTCCATATATATGTATTGGCTAAAATATTTTAAAGATACTACCCATCTTTGAATAAACAAGGTATGAGAATCAAGTAAGCCTTTTATATTTACCATTAGTTTGGACACATTATGTTTAACCCTAAACCCAGAACTCAACTGTGGTTCTGATCATCTCTATAGTAGATGTCTTGTCAATTCTCACCACTGCAATACTATTGCATTTGCCTCGGATAAACTTTTTATTCAAGTTCCTTATGGAGCACAAGAAAAGACAGAATTCTAGGATTTCTTTGGCTTGGGATCACATAGTTCTTCTTGCCTGCTTGTTAATAAATGTTTATATGTGTAGCCTGATTTAATTTGAGACTTGTTTATATTACCAAGTTGTAAGGGAGATGCCAACCTGCCTCTAAATACCTCTATTTAACCTACCTCTAAATATTGGTGATTTCTGAGATCTTCCCAAATGAACCTAAGACTTGCGATAATCATGTTGCCTTACATCTCCTCACCCTACTCCCTGATCACAGAATAGTATAGATTTCCCATTAAGCACAAGACCATCATGTTGAATGCCCTGGTGCAAACCATATTCTAAAATGACAAATAGGATTGTTTCATCTTATTGGGTTGACCCCTTTGTTTCCAACTGGGTCTTAGGTGAGTCTTCCCTAACCCTTATCTTGTCCTGGATGGCAGTTTCTGGCACGGTTATGGTTAGTTCCTTACATTACTGGTATTAATATCAGATTCATTCATTCATTCATTTATTCATTCAGAAATTATTAATTGAACACTGTCTATGTGCCATGCAGTGTTGTAGACCCAGGAATTATTTCAGTCAACAAGACATATAAGATCTTGTGAATTAAGATGAGTAAAAAAGTGAACAAATTAATAAAATATTTTCAGATAGTAATAAGTGTTGTGAAAAAATTAAATAAAATGATGGCGTATGGCATTATAGCAAGAGATTGGCTATTTTGGAAAGGATGATCAAGGAAATTCATTAGGAAGGATAATAATAAATATAATAAGCAAAGATCTCATCATGCTTTCCACTGAGACTTCCAGAGTTTTAATAGAATTAATGATGTGTGATTTGCAGTGAAAGGTGGCTTGAAGGCTCTGCAATTTCATTTTTATCCTTTTAGGAACAGCCAGATTCTCATCAGTGCCCATACCTCACCTCATGGTCTAATCAAATGTGAAAAAAAAGAAACCCTAAAGAACCAAGATCAATTTAGCTATCTTGAAACAATATAATACACAATTAGCACTTTGACTTTTTTCATTGAATTGATCCTTTGGATCAGTTTATATAAACTGGTTTAGCACTTTGTAGTCCACAGATAGACAAAGAAAATCATTCAAAACCTAGCTTAACTTAATTAGTATCGATGGATCACTGAGAATCATAAAATATGAGATTCAGAAGGGCCTTTGGAGATCAGTTTTCTCAGGAAGAAAACAAGATCAGCAAAATTAACCCCAAAATTCCCACCTTGTACAATGAAAGCTCTTATATTTTGCTACTTACCTGTAAAGGTTTCTAAAATGCACTTGACATTTATCTTGGCATTTATTTCACTTACTGTAAGACAGTTTTTTATAAACTTTTTTATTTTTAAATATAAAAATAATATAAGAGCATTAAAGTTAAAAATGGAAAAATTAATTACCCACCACATTTATAAGTGTTTCCAGATTTATGATGGTTTGACTTATAATTCAGCTTTTAAATGGTGTGAAAATGATCTGCATTCAGTAGAAACTGTACTTTGAATTTGTATCTTTTCCTAGGATAGTAATATGCAGTACCAATACACTTTTGCAATGTTGGGCAACTGCAGTGAGCTTTGCTCCCAATCAGTCACGCAGTCACTAGGGTAAACAACCAGTACTCTACAGTATACTGTGTTGCCAGCATTTTTTAGATTCTGTGCTTGTGTTTTCTGCATCCCATCATGTCTACAAAATGCCCATTTTAGACTTTTGATATTTTCAGCTAACAATGGGTTTATCAGGACATAACACCATCACAAATCAAGGTGCATCTTTATTTACCTTTCACATCTGGGGCATGAAAATATTGACATTGCTGTGACCATAGAGCTCACAAAATGAAATATACTGGGTTCAAATTTCAACATGAGATTTGGAGGAGACAACAATCCCAACTATATCAGATGGTTATATTCCTGATTGTTTATCCATTCATCTGTTGATGGCCATTTGGTTCCTTTAAAGTTGTTGGCTACTACAATTTAAGCTGTTATGAACACTTATGTACAAGTTTTTTTTTAAATGTATGCTTTCATTTCTCTTAGATAAATATCGTAAGTGGAATGACTGAATTATACTGTCAGTGGATGTTTAACTTTTAAAGAAACTGTCAAACTATTTTTCACAATAGTTGTCTCATTTTACACTCCTACCAGCAATGGAGAAGAGTTCCATTTCTTCCATATCTTCACTAACACTTGGTATGATCAATCTTGTAATTATTGCCATTCTAATGGATGCATAATAGTATTGAATTGTGGTTTTAGTTTGCATTTCCCTAATAATTAATGATGCTAAGCATCTTTTCAACAGCCTACTTGCCATGTGTTTATAAAAGTTTAGAATAATGTTCTCATGAATTGACCCTATTATGATTATGAAAGAATGCATTTTCTCCCGATAATATTCTTTACTCTGAAATCTTTGATATTAATGTAGCTACTCAAGCTTTATTTGATTAGTGTTAGCATGGTATACTTTTCCATTTTTTTCTACTGTTAACCTATTTGTGTGTTTGTATTTACAGTATATTAGTTGTAGGATCTTCAATTTTTATCCATTGTAAAAATTTCTAAATCTTGAGATCATTAGGATATTTATATTTAATTTAATTATCATTACAGTTAAATTTAAGCCTATGATCTATTTCTTTTTTGTTTTTCTCATCTGTTCTCTTTTTTGTCTAATTGAATATGTTGTATTCCATTAACCTCCTTTGTTGATTTATTAGCCTATAACTGTTTTATTTTAGTCATTTTTAAGGTTCATATTATGTCGTTAACTTATCTCTATTTACCATCTACTATATATCACCTTAAATATAAATGCATACCACTTCACATCAAGTATCAAAAGCTTACTATAGTATACTTATAATTTTCCTCTCTTGGTCTTAGTGTGTGTGTGCATGTGTGTGTGTTGACACAATAAATTGTTGTTACTTTTAATACATGTAATTATGTTTTTTATTGTGGGGAAAATATGCACAATATAAAATTTACAATCTTAACCATTTTTAAATATACAATTCACCAGCATCAAGTGCATTCATGTTATGGTGCACCCATCACCACTACCTTTCTCCAAAGCTTTTTGCCTCCCCAAACTGAAAATCTGCACCCATTAAACTCCCCATTTTCCCCATTCTCTCACACCAGTAGCCACTATTGTACTTTCTGCCTCTATAAATGTGACTACTCTAGGTTCCTCATATAAGCAGAAGCATACATTGTATGTCCTTTAATGTCTGCCTTATTTCACTCAGCATACTGTTCTTAAGATCCATCTATGTTTTAGCATGTATCAAAATGTCATTCATTTTTAAAACTGAATAAGGTGGCATGAGAAGGCATGTGCCAGTGGGTAAGTGAAAGTCCGTCTGAGGAGAGACTTGGGTTGATGCACCAGGTGACTGCAACCCCCCACCACCATGAGATTGGAGTCACTGGTGCACAGAATTGTCTGCCATTCTAAGGACTCTTCTGAGGAGAGCTTGCCAAATTCAGCTGATACTCATTGCCTGGTGCCTGGCCCACACCATCACCTGTAACAGCAAAGTGACTGGAGCCCTGATTTGATCCATGGAGAGAGAAGATCAGGGAGAGCTGCAGAGGAGCCGCATCCCAGTGAGAAATGCCAACCACAGTCATTTTCCTTGTCCTGGGACCAGGCATAGAACTGCATTGCCCCACCAGCTCCACCCAGCCTCCAACTTGGGACCTAAGGAAATCTCATTAATCTCAGAGAGACAGACACCCTTCCCCCATACTGGATCAGACACAGACAGGTCAGATCTGAGTGGCAGACTTGACGGACAACAAGCCAGGTGAGTCCAGATCTGATCCACCCTTCTCCTGCAGTAGACCTCCAGCATCTGACCCACACTGAGAGCAATCCTATCAGCCTTCACTGAAAGCAGAGGGGAGGGATTGGAGATCAGAGCTGAAAGGAAGTTGGACTTACAGAAACCACCTCAAAGCGAGTTTGGGGGTTTTTTTTGTCTGTTTTACTCATTTTTGTTTGTTTGGTTTTAGTTTTAGTTTTTTTTTCTCTCTTTCAGTTTTCAATAACTTTTTCGTACTTGCTTTATTTCTGTTATTTAATTACTGTTTTTTTAGACTTCCTGTCTGTGTATGGGTATTTTTGAAGGAGAGTACATCAATAGGGGGATTTTTGTTGGTTTGTCTATTTACATGATTGTCTGTATGTTTTAGTTTCTTTTTACTCTTTTCTGTCTTTGTGCCTCTTTTCATATGTTAGTTGGTACATCTCTCTGTTTTCCCTCTTACTCCTCTCTTTCCAACTTCCTTTCACCCCCCCTTCCTTTTTTCATTCTTTTCCTTTTTCTTACCTCATTTTGCTTTCAGGTAGCAAACCTATACTCCCACTGCATGGACAGATTGTAAAGCAGTGGGCAGTGGGATCCAGGGGGCCCACACACCCATCAGCAGATACTGGGATCTGCAGATAGATTCTGAATCATATCCCCCCCAATTAAATCTCAAAACTGCAAAAAGTACAGCCTCCCACCACAGTCCAGCTTCAGAACTGAACAAAGCCAGAGGATCCACATAAGCAAGAATGGAGTTTGAGCTAACAGAAGTAAAAGCTACCCCCTCATTCCTGAACAACAGAATTAAAGAAGTGGGGGGGGGAGGGAGGAAAATCTACACAAATGAAGAAAAACCAAAAGAAGAATATGAGTCTCACACAGACCCCTGGGAGGTCAGACACTAAGAATACAGACTTCATAACATAAACAATGAAGAGCTCCCAGAATGACATCTCAAACCACAAACCCATATATCAAGACATTAATAGAAAGAATAAATAGATTTGAGGTGAAGCAAGAGAAAAGAATGAAGAAATTGATAGCTGAGATAACAACAATAAATAATACAGTGAATGAAATAAATAGCAAACTGATAAGCATGGAAAGCAGAATTAGCCAAGCAGAAGAAAGACTCTCAGAGCTTGAGGACCAAAATATGAAACTAACCCAAACTGACAAAAACATAAAAAAAGAAGATTAAAAAGACAGAACAAAACCTTCCAGAGTTGAGCAATTATTTCAGGAGGCAGAGCCTAAGATTAATTGGACTTCCTGAGGCAGAAAGAGAGACAGAGACTACCCGGGAACAAACATTCCATGAAATTATCCAAGAAAACCCTCATCTCATTGGTGACACGACCATTCAAACACAAGAGATTCAGAGAACCCCTGCAAGATGACAAAGGAGTAGACCAACTCCTAGACACATAGTAGTTTGCCTACACAAAGTAGGTATACAAGAAAAAATCCTAAAGGCAGCAAGAGATAAAGGTCAGACTACCTACCAAGGAAGACCAATTAGAATAGCAGCAGACTTATCCACAGAAACACTTTAAGCAAGGAGAGCTTGGAGCCCAATCTTCGAAGTTCTCAAAGATAAACAATTTCAACCGAGAATAACCTACCTAGCTAAGCTAAGCTTCATCTGTGATGGAGAATTAAAATCTTTCACAGATATCCAATCCCTAAGAGCTTACACTGCCCCCAGACCAGCTCTACAGGAAACACTTAAGAAAGTATTAAACACAGAAGAAAGGAAAAAAAGAATGACAGCATCCTTCACAAGAATACAGGAAAAAGGTTGAGAACACATATGAATCAACACAAAAAATCAAAAGAAAATAAACAAACAGCAACAACAACAAACTTATGAGGATTTCATGACAGGGATAAACTCTCACATTTCAATAATTAGCCTGAATGTGAATGGACTAAATGCACACTGAAAAGACATAGAATGGAAAAAAGATAAAATATCATGAGGCAGCAATATATTATCTCCAAGAAACTCATCTCACCAGAAAAGCCACAAACAGACTCAAAGTAAGAGGATGGGAAACAAAATTTCAGGCAAATGGAACACAAAAGAAAGCAAGAGTTGCAATCTTAATATCAGACAAAATATCTTTTAAGCTATAAAAAATTTTAAAAGATACAGAAGGTCACTACATAATGACAATAGGTTCAATCTATCAACAAGAAATATCCTCCTAAACATATATGCACCCAACATAGGAACACCAACTTTCATAAAGCAGCTTCTAGGTAAACTACAAAAAAGATATTGCCTCTAACACTATCAGAGCTGGGGGCTTAAATACCCCACTCACAACTCTAGACAGATCATTGAGACAAAAAATCAACAAGGAGATCCAGAACCTCAATGAGATGCTTGACCAATTGGACTTAATTGATACCTACAGAATACTCCCCCCAACAACCACGGAATATACATTCTACTCATCACCACATGGAACGTATTCCAAGATCAACCACATCCTTGGCCATAAATCAAGCATAACAAATTTCACAAGGCTGAAATTGTGCCACGTACCTTCTCAGACCACAGTGGAATAAAAATAAATATCAACACACACAAAGCTCCCCAAAACCCCACAAAGACATGGACACTAAACAGCATGATGCTAAGCAATTTCTGGGTCAACATGGAAATCAAAGCAGAGATTAAAAGATAACTGGAAGCAAATGAAAATGAAGAAACACCTTACCAAAACCTTTGGGATGCCATGAAAACAGTAGAAAGAGGGGAATTCATATCGCTACAAACACACATGAAGAAAATGGAAAGATCACAAGTTAATAGCCTAACAAATCACCTAAGGGAGCTGGAAAAGCAAGACCACCAAAACCATAACTTCAGCAGAGGAATCCAGATCACCAAAATCCAAGCCCAAATTAAGGACATAGAAGACAAAAGATAATACAAAAAGTAATGAAACAAAAAACTGGTTCTTTGAAAGGATACACAAAATTGATGGTCCCCTAGCTAGACTGACCAAGAAAAAGAGAAAAACCACAAATAAACACAATCAGAAACACAAAAGATCAAGTCACAACTGGCCCCAAAGAAATACAAAAGATTATCAGAAACAACTATGTACACTTATATGGAAACAAACTTGAAAGCCTAAAGGAAATGGAGGACTTTCTGACATCACACAACTTCCCCAAGTTGAAACAAGAAGAAATTGAGACCCTAAACAGACCAATAACAACCCAGGAAATTGACTATGTCATAAGAAAACTACCTACAAAAAGAAGCCCTGAACCAATTGGCTTTCCAACAGAATTCTACAAAACATACATGGAGGTACTGATACCAATCATACTGAGAGTATTCCAGGCAATCAAGAAAGATAGTACTCTTCCCAAATCATTTTATGAAGATAACATTGCATTGATACCCAAGACAGGTAAAGATCCAACAAAGAAAGAGAACTACAGGCCCATATCCTTGATGAACATTGTTGCTAAAATTCTCAACAAGATCCTAGCAAATTGGATTCAACAACACATTACAAGTATCATCCACCACGACCAGGTAGGCTTCATCCCCAGGATGCAGGGCTGGTTCAACATTTGCAAGACCATAAACATAATTAAATATATCAACAGTTGTAAAAACAAAAATCACATGATTATATCATTAGACACGGAAAAAGCTTTTGATAAAATCCAGGACCTCTTCTTGATTAAAAACCCTCGAACAGTTAAGCATAAATAGAACATACCTCAAAATAGTAAGAGCCATCTACGTGAAACCCACAGCCAGCATACTGCTAAACAGACAGAAATTGGAACCATTTCCCCTGAAAACTGCAACAAGACCAGGATACCCACTCTCATTTCTCCTTTTCAACATAGTTTTGTAAGTCTTAGCTAGAGCAATCAGACAAGAGATGGAGACCAGAGGCATCCAAATAGGAAAAGAGGAAGTGAAGTTACCCCTCTTTGCAGACGACATGATTCTATACCTCAAAACCCCAAGAGAATCTGAAAAAAACCTCTTTACACTGATGAAGGACTTTGGCAAAATCTCAGTGTATAAAATCAATGTGCAAAAGACAGTTGCATTTCTATACACCAACAACAAACAGAAACTCAAATAAAAAGCACAATCCCATTCACAATAGCCAGAAAAAGAAATCAAATACGTTGGCATCTTCCTAACCAGAGACGTGAAAGATCTTTACAATGAAAACTAAAAAAACACTGCTCAAAGAAATCAAAGATGACACAAGCAAATGGAAAAATATTCCATGCTCATGGTTTGGAAGAATCAACATTGTTGAGATGTCCATCCTACCCAAGGCAATCAACAGATTTAATGCAATACCCATTAAATTGCCAGCAGCATTCTTCACAGACCCTGAAATGACAATACAGGAATTCATATGGAAACGTAAATGACCATGAATCGCCAAAACAATCCTCAGCAAAAAAAACAAAAAACAAAAAAAAACAAAGCAGGAGGTATCACACTCCCAGACTTTAAACTCTATTATAAAGCTACAGTAATCAAGACAGCCTGGTATTGATACAAGAACAGGCATATAAACCAATAAAACAGAATAGAGATTCCAGAAGCAAAACCTCAATTTCTCAACCAACTCATCTTCGACAAAGCCTCCACCACCAACTGGGGAGAGGAGAACCTATTCAGTAAATGGTGAAGGGAAAACTGGCTGATCACATGCAGAAGATTAAAACAAGTCCCTACCCATCACCATACACAAAAATCAACTCTAAATGAATCAAAGACCTAAATGTAAAACCTCAAACTATAAAAACCTTAGAAAATACAGGAGATACCCTTATGAGAATCAGAACTGGCAACCAGTTCCTGATCAAAACCCCAAGTACCCATGCCATAAGAGATAAGATAGACAATTGGGACCTCATCAAACTGACAAACTTCTGCAAAGCCAAAGAAACTATCAAGAGAGCAGGGAAACAGCCTACAGACTGGGAAAAAATATTTGCCAACTGTATGTCTGACAAAGGCCTAAAATCTTGGATCTACAAGAAACTCAAACATGCCAAAAAGAAAAATCAAATAACCCCATAACAAAGTGGGGAAAAGATTTGAATAGACACTTCTCAAAAGACACTCGAGCAACCGACACAGATACATGAAAAAATGCTCAATCTCACTAGTCATCAAAGAAATGCAAATTAAAACTACACTGAGACATCACCTAACTCCAGTCAGAATATCCATCATCAATAACAAAAAACTACAGATGCTGGAGAGGATGCGGTGAAAAGGGAACACTTCTGCACTGTTGGTGGGAGTGTAAACTAGTACAGCCTCTGTGGAAAACAGTGTGGTGATTCCTAAAAGAGCTAAAAATCAACCTTCCATATGACCCCACATTCCTCCTATTGGGAATATACTCTGAAGAACTCAAATCACTCTATAAAAAAGATACCTGCACACGTATGTTTATTGCAGCATTGTTCACAGGAGCACGAACATGGAACCAACCGTGCTGCCCATCAAAAGAGAACTGGATTAAAAAAAATGTGGTACATATACACGATGGAACATTATGCAACCATAAAGAACAAAATCATGAACTTCACAGCAACCTGGATGGACCTCAGAGTGATCTTTCACAGAAACAAAGAACTGAGTATCACATGTTCTCACTCATAAGCAGACCTTAAACAATTGGCATAATACTATAAGAGAATGATTGGCAGTAGTGGGAAACTGCTGGGAGGGGGATGGGGAAATGGGATTGGCAATAATGGAAGTCTGCCTAGGCAGGGCACACCTCATTAAGATGGGTACTTGCATAATGAACATCTGTATACCTAACTCTGAATTGTACCCCACATTTTTAAAATAATAAAAAAACTGAATAAGTTGCCATTGTATGTATATGCCACATATTGTTTATCTACTTATTCACTGATGAACATTTGGGTTATTGCTACCTTTTGCCGCTATAAACATGTAATGGTACATAAATATCTGCTCAGGTTTCAGTCTTCAACTCTTTTAAGCATATACCTAGAAGTGGAGTTGCTGTATTTTGTGCTAATCTAATGAAAAATACTCCATTGTATTTTGAAAATATATTAATAAAAAATTAAGTTGTTATTTAAATGGTGACTCAAATGAAAGATCTTCTATACTTACCCAAATAATTAACATTTGTGGAGCCCTGCATTCTTTTTTGAAGGTCCATTTCCAAATGTATATTTATAAAGGTTACCTATTTGTTCTACCAGTTGAACTTTAGAATTGTCATCTTTCAGGAAAAATAGAAAATTAGAATTAAAAATTGAATTTCAGGTCATCTTAAACATAACTTAGAGAGAACAAAGAGAAAAGATTCAATCTTTCCTTCCTGTAATATGTCACATTTTTCACTTATTCAGTACTCTTTTGAATGCACCAATAATTTTTTTCAAATTTCTTTACTCAGCTTCTAAACATTGTTTATTGTGTTTATTCCTTCTGCCTTTTAAGGGCACGATATTTCTATTGAATGGATTTTTAAAAATTGTGTCTTATTCCTTTTTTATGAATGTACAGAATACTATTGACTTCTGAGTATTTCTCTTACTGTTCCCTTAATTAAACTTTTATTAAGACTAGTAATTGTTTTTTTCTAGCTGAATGCCTTGGATTTCTAGGTGTATATACTTGTCATTTCAAAATAATAACTTTGTGTACTTTCTTTTATTCTTCTTATTTCTTTTGCATGACTTACTGCATTAATAAATTTCTAAAATGCTACTATATAAAAATAATGAACATAGATATTTGTTATTGTTGTTCCTGAGATTATTCTCTAGGCATTTGTTCTTGACCATAATAATGACAAATTTATAAAGTGTGTGTGTGTGTGTGTGTGTGTGTGTGTGTGTATATACATATATATACCTTCAACTCCTTTTTAAAAAGAGCTTTAAATGCTCAATTTTAGCAAATGCCTTTCCATGGCTATTGTATTATCGACATAATTATATTACTGTATGTTCTTATATTTTATCATTTCTGCATCCCTGAGATAAGCCCTGCTTTACTACAGAAGGTTATTCTTGTATTAAATTGTTATAATCTCTGTGTTACTATCTTCTTTAAGGTGTTAGTTAATGTGCATTATTGGTTTTATGGCAGCAGAGAAGCAGAGAACCTCGTGATACTCCACAACTAGTAATGAGAGAGAAAATCTGTAAGACTAAAAAGGGTGATGGCCTTATTACATAGCAAAGGAAAAGATATTCTTTGCAGCATTTTTCTTACCATAAGGCCTTACAGGCTGCATTCCTTAGTGTTACAAGGATTAGCATAATGGCTGACAAATACAAAGTGCAGCTTAAAAATTTGGAAAGTAGATAAAATATTAATTTAAAAAACATTAAATTCATTTTAAGATAGTAATGGGCTTCTCTCTGAAATACCCACATTGACCTATCATACAGTCTGAAGGGAATAGAAGGCAGTGGTAAGAAATTGTTTTAACACTTAGAATATACATTTAAAGTGACAGTATCTCAAAACTAAGAATCATAAAAAACAACTTTATTGAGATATTTCCCCAGAAGAGAAAGCCTCTAAACAACCCCACCTCTTAATTCACCACCATAAGGTGCACCTTTCTTACATGCTTCCTATTGCTTTGTGTCATTTGTCTTGGACTGTTTCTGGCATGTGCTTTTTTCTTCATATTCACAGGGCCAGGTATACATTAAGCATTCTATAAATACCTGAACAAGTTAAGAGAAACTTTAGGGAATCATAATTGGGTACTAGAGAGCAAGAAAACGAAGCTTGAATCACAACATGGCAGCAGGGGAAGCAACTGGAGGGCTATTGTTTCGTTGTCCTATCAAATAAAATGAGGGAAAATACAATTTTCTGTGCCATAACTTTACTTTAACCAAGCATATTAGATTTAGCCAGTGCTTGTGTCCATTTTTGTACTGATAATTCAGAAATATTTTTTATAATCCAAATGTGGTCTCTTTGGCAATTGAAGTTGCAGGGATAACATCTCTTTTGTTGACATAAACCATGGGAACTTCAGTTGCATGATCTCATTATCTGATTACAGCTGTGACTTTGAAGTAATCTCTCAGAATGAGCACCATTTTTTTTCGAATAGACTATTTTTTTAGAACAGTTTCGACTTACAGTAAAATTGATAAGGAAATACAGAGATTTCCCATATATCTCCTGTCCCCTCACTTGCATAGACATCCCCATTAGCAACATCCCCCATCAGAGAGTACATTTCTTATAATTGATGAACCTGCATTGATATATCACTATCACCTAACATCTACAGTTTACATTAGTATTCACTCTTGGAGTTGTACATTCTATGGGTTTGGATGTATAATGACATGTATCCACAATTATAGTATCATACAGAATAGTTTCATTGTCCTAAAAATTCCCTGTGATCCATCTATTCATCCCTCCCTTCTCCATAAACCCTGGCAACCACTGATATTTCTACTGTCTCCACAATTTTGCCTTTCCCACAGTGTCATATAGTTGGAATTATACAGTAGGTAGCCTTTTCAGACTGGGTTCTTTTACTTAGTAATATGCATTTAAGTTTCCTCCATGTCTTTTCATGTCTTGATCATAGAATGAACACTTTGGGAAGAGTTGTTGCTCACAGGCCAAGCCCAGTATTGTAGAAAAAGATTTGTAAAGATATTCATTAACTTTGTTCTTTGGCTGTTGGCTTTCTCCTGCTCTATTCCATTCGTGCTTCATTTAGTTTCTCATCAGGCAGGAAACTACAGTGGCATTGATTTCAGTTCCATACACAAGGAATACTCAGCCAATACTGCTTTACCAGGTGGTCATGGGGGGAGCAACAATGGACTGCATTGCACACTCTTCTATGAAGATACTTAATGTTGTATGAAATTCAATCCTATAAAATCAACTTAGGAAGAATTCCAGAACAATATTGTGAAAATCACATGGTTCACCCGCATCTTTCAAAAAGTGACTTTTTGGCCCTTATTCGGTAACAACTTATTTTTAGAAAATATGCTTGAGGCAATCATCCTAGGATTCATGGTTTTTCACTCTGATTCTAAAACACTAGTCCATGAAACATTCACATCAAAATCACCTAGAAAGCTATTTCTAGCATCAGCACTGTTCAGAAAAGGTGACCTAAAGTGCTCTTGGTTCTGCACCAAAGGGGAGGGCCAGAAGAAAAAGTAGAACCATACCATGTTGGCAGGCTGGTACCCAGAAGTTTCTCCAAGGGCACCAGAGCAGGGATATGATTAAGGAAAAAATGAAACACAGTTCTGCAGCACACAGAATAGCTGGTGGCCAAAGTGTCCCCCAAAAAAACTCAGAAGGCAGACAGAGTAGTGTCTGGACAGGCACTCATGGGTAGCCAAAAGTGATTTAAGTTTGCCAATAAGGGGAAAGGCTGATGCTTAGAAGGACAATGAAAGACATAGCACCTGGGGAAGCTGAAGGTTCTCCAGGGGGACAGGGAGAAGATAAGGACTGGCTAAAAGGAGTCACAATTTTTCAGCATGTCTGCAGGCTTGTGACCCAGAGAATCCCAGGGGGAAGGCAGACTAGTGAACATTAGAGTCCTGAAGCATCAGCATACTGCAGGGGAAATGGCCAAAAGTTCACCCATTTCCCAAGCAAAGAGGGGAGGCTAGTAAGCTTAACAACTAAAGGAACCCAAGCATACAGGCAGGCTGATATACAGAAAGTTATCTGGAGGCACTAGTCGGAGGTTAAGATGGGTGGCTGAAAGGAAGCAAGGTGTTTCAGTATGCAGGCAAGTTTGTGGCCCAAACGATCACAGTATCCTCAGTAGGTGGGTTGGCTATAGACCATATGGGCACCCACTCCTCTCCCCTCCATATCAGTACACTGCAGGGAAGGTGACTGAAAGTGCTCTTGGTTTCTTAGCAAGGGGGATGGCTAATGATCTGAAGCTTGACCAGAACCTTAGTGCCAGGGTAAGTTGGAGAAAATTACACAAAGCACCATCGAGACAGTACTACGGTGGCCAAGAACTACATTTTCCAAGAACACCAGCAGGCTTGTGAGCTAAAGTATCTCCCACAAGCAGCCATACCAGGCTGCTGACTAGAAGTCCTGCAGGTTATCAGCACATAGGAAAAAAAAAGTCTGAAATTTTTCCTGTTTATTCAGCTCAGGGGAAGTTAATGACCAGAAATATCACCAGAAACTTAGTATATGTGTATGCTGGTACCCAGAGGGCACCGCCTCGAGTAATCTATAAGGAGTGAAAGAAGTCATAGTTTCCCAGCACACAGGCAGGCTTGTGGAACAAAGGATCACATGAATTTCACTAGGTGGGCAGGCAGGCTAAAGACCAAATGGGCTACACAAGCAGTAGCACTGTGCAGGAAAGGTGGCCTAAAATGCTTTTCATTCAGCAGCAAAGAGTAAGACTGATTGCTAGAAGAACAACAATAATCATAGCACTTATTCAGGATGTTGCCCAGGTTATTCAGATGACCAGGGTACAAAGAGGGTAGGTGAAAGGAGTCATAATATTTCCAGCTCAGGCAGGCTGTGGCCCCTCAAATGTCAAAATGTACACTTGGAGGACACACTAGTAACCAGATAAGAACACTTGCTATCAGTACATGTAAGGAAGGTTCCCCAGCAATAGGGAAAGGCTGATGACTGGAGCAACAACCAGAACCATATCACAAGTGCAGACTGGTACCCAGATATTAGCCCCAGGGGAGGAAATTATGTAACCAATGAAGTCAGAGAGTTCAGCAAATGAGCAGGCTTTTAGTCAAAAAGATCCCAGAATTTCCAGCATGTGGGTAGGCTAGTAACCAAAGGGACCCTAGAGAATTAGTGAGATAGAGGAAAGGTGGGTGAAAATTTACCTGTTTCCCTAGCAGTGGAAATAATGGTGAGCATAAAGGATACTGGAACACAAACACTGTAGCAAAATAGTACTCGGAAGGCTGTCTGGGGACACCAAGGCAAGGATACTATCTTAGCCAACAAAAGCCACAGTCCAGCAAGTGCGAAAACTTGCAGCCAAAAGGATCATTGCAACCTCTGTGGGTAAGTAGGCTAATAAACGAATTGATCCCTGTGGGAATCAGCACACTGCAGGAAAACTGCTCTTAGTTCACCAGCAAAGGGGATGGCTGATGGCCTGAAGTATACCAGAACCCTAGTGCCAGGGCCAACTGGAGCCAGGAAACTTAAGGCACTGTAGTCAATGTTCTAGTGGTGGCTGCAAGGAAGCTTATCTCCCCAGAACACCAGCAGGCTTGTGGCCCAAGTGTCCTCAAAACTTGTATGTGGATAGGGTGGTGATTGGTTGACTCAGGGCACCAACACCCTGGATGGGAAGTGACTGAAAATTTTCCCCAGACTTGGTGGCCTGAAGATCCACCACAAACCTATAGCACGTGTGTAAGCTGGTGCCCTGGCTGGTACCACCAGGACACCGGCCCTTACCACCAGGATACCACTTCAAGGAAACTACGGGGAGTGAAAGGAGTCATAGTTTCCTAACGCTCAGACTGGCTTGTGGAAAAGAGGATCACAGGTGTCCCAATGGGCATGCAGGCTAGAACTTAGATGGGCTCCCAGAACAGCAGGGAAGGGAAGGTGGCATTATATGCTCTTTGTTCAGCAGCAAAGGAGAAGGTTGATGGCCAGAAAAACAACCAGAACCATAGCATGGGTTCTCTGGGTGACCAGGATAAGGAAAAGACAGTGGGCTAAAGGAGCCACACTTCCCTAGCACACTGGCAGCTTGTGGCCCCGAAGAAACTCACATGAGAAGGTCAGACCAGGGAGGGGGCTAGATCCCAGTGTCAACAGTAGTACAGAGAGGAGGCAGCAGGATCTTCAGTTGGTTCCACAGTAACTGAATAAAGAAAGACTAGTAGCCTCAAAAGACTAGAGCAAATTGGTGCTGGGAAGGTCCCCAATAATCAATCATGAGTGAATGACAGTGTCTGACAGGAAGCATAGTTTACCCGGAGGCAGACCAATCTGTGGGATCCTCCCAACTCCAGCAGATGGACACACTAGTGATTGGATAGGCTCCAGGTACTTCAGCACGGTGATGGAAAGGTAGCTGAAATGCTTCTGGTTCCACATAAAATTGGAAGGCCAGTGGTCAGAAGGAAACTGGATGTTTTAAAGAAGCCTGCCAGGGAATTCTGACATGCAGCCTGGGCTTGAGAACTCAATCAAAAGGGAGGACAGAAAGCCTATTCCAGTTCCTACTACTCTCCCACATAAATTAAATAGACAATTCCAGTATCTTCAAAGAAAGCAAGCCATCTATTCAAGTGTAGATATCAAAGAGAGAAGTAGTACATCTACCATCCAACTCCTGAAGAAGTCCTCTCTTGAACATTCTCTTGAGGGCTATTGTGACTAGTGATGAGTCTTCTTAGACTGGAGCTACCATTTCAGATTCATGAAAGAAGCCATGGTGGTGACTTGGGTCTCTACTCTATAGGTTCATTTTCTTCCATCAGTATGGAAACTTTTTTCTCATTGAATTGTTTAACTCTGAAGCCACTCAGAAGTAGTGGGGCAGGGTGTCTCAACCTAGGCACTACTGACATATTGGGTCAGATAATTATTTGTTGGTGTGGGAGAGTGTCCTGCATATTTCAGGATATTTAGCAGCATTTTGGTCTCTAATCATTAGATGCCCATAACACTTCTTCCCAATGTGACAAACCAAAGATACCTTCAGAAATTTTCAAATATCCTCTGGAGACCAAAATCACCCTCAGCTGCAAACTACAGGGATGAAAATATAGGTATTCAGTTTAAATGTTTATTTTTTGTTGCTGAGATAGAAGTAATATTAAGAATTAAAATATTCTTGAAATCAACAATTGGGGATCAGTACTATGTTATTACTTTTGCTTTTTTATATTACAGATTATTTAGGCAGGAATATTTTCTCTCCTTTCCTCACCTTTAAACTTCATGCAGATAGGGATTATGTCTTGCTCACTTCTGTATCTCCTGTCCTTAGAAGATCCCTGGTACATCACAGGCACCAAAAAGCATTTATTTGCTAATCAACTGGAACCAGGTCTTAAGGGAAGACCATTATAATTATATATATATTGTGCTCTTTGTTTTCTCAGAACCATTCTCTTAGAAATGCCCTCATTTTCTATATATCTAATAGATTCCTTAAGTATACAGGCTGTGTTCAGTTTAACAAATAGCTACTTAGCTATCTGAATAAGATATTTCTTTCCTTCCAGGTACCTGTATTAGAAAACTTGATACTAAATATGATTTCTTGAAAAGTCATAACTATTGCTAACAAATGCTCTAGAGAAGTGTTTCCCATATGTTAATGTGCAGATAAATCACTTAAAGAGCTTGTTACAAATTCTAATTTAGCAGGTCTGAGGTGGGCCCTTAGATGCGACATATCTGATAAGCTCCCAGGTGATGCCAATGCTAATTGACCACTTTTGAATAGCAGAGATCTAGAGCTACAGATGCATTAGCCACATGTGGCTAATTAAATTTAAATTTATGTAATTATATTTAAATAAAATCTAAAATTCAGTTCTTTAGTCCCAGTAGACACATTTCAAGTGCTCAATAACTATACATGGCTAGTGGCTACCATACTAGACACTCAAGATATAGGACATTTCAATTTTCACAGTTAGATTTCTAAGGAACAAATATCCATATATTGGGTGATTCAAAGTAGTCTTTGTGAATGTTGGCTGCACCTGGAAAAACAGTAAGATTGTGATGGGAGAAACATTCAGTGTGGGAATACTAGAAGGCAGTTTTGTACACTAAAAATAAATAGGGTTCTAGATTTTAAAGGGCCTGGTATTGAAACCTACCTCTGACATTTACAAGCTTTAACTCTGGGGGAGTTACTTAAACTTCCCAGCCTTGGTTTACTCAGTGTAAAAATGTTTGTCACCAAGTAGACATGAGATATATGAGTGAAAACATTTGTGGTGTCGGTTTTAGTAGGTTTCCAAGCTTTGCATTCTTTCTTTTTCTTTTCACAGATAGAGTCGCTTAATTCCTACCTATAATCTCTTCCCTGTCCTTGATTCCCAAGTTCAGAATTATGAGTCACCTAAGCAATTCTGGCCCCACGCATCCTTTATTTGGAACCATTAACTAAACTTCCCATCATGGGTGGTAAAATCTTGGAATTGACATGGAGAACCTTGAATCACAAGGCTGAGAAATCAGTCTCCGTTATTGTGTAGGTAAGATTAAGGGGGTAGGGCTTAAGACTTAAGAATCAGAAAAGAACTTAGAATATCTGTTGTGAGAAAGGTGAAAGGAATCAGCAAGACATGAATAAAGGAGTACTGAGAGTGTTTTAGCTAAAGTCATGGGACACACATGAGTACTGGTTTTATTTAGCAATCTTATGGTTTTTCTCTAGAAATGTTAAGCTGCCTGTTCGCAAGAACTAGAAAAGTATAATACCTATTAGGTTATTCCAAGAATTAAGATTGCATTCGTTTTCTATTGCTATGTAACGAGTTGACACAAACTGCACAGCTTACAGCAACATATATTTAATATCTCACTGGTTTTTATGGCTCAGAATTCCAGGCATGGCTTAACTGAAATTGCTGCTTCAGCATCTTACCAGGTCAGTCAAGGTGTCTGCCAGGCTCAAATTTTCATCTGAAGGCTCAACTGGGGAAAGATCTGCTGCCAAGCTAACTCAGGTTGTTGTCAGAATTCAGTTCTTTGTGACTGTAGGACAGTAGCCAGCCCTCAACTTCTACAGATTATGCACAATTACTTGCCCTGTGGGCCTGTCCATAGTTCACATAGCAGTTCACAGCATGATTGCTCACTTCTTCAAAGTGAGGGAGAGAGAGAAAGTGGGAAGTAGGGAGGGAGGGAATGAGAAAGCTTCCTAACAAACCAGAGTCTTAAGTAAAATAACATAATCAATTGGATTTGCATTCCTGTCACCTTTGCCATATTGTGTTGGTTAGAAGGTCACAGGTCCTGTCCACACTCAAAGAAAAGGGATCATACAAGGACATGTATACCAGAAGTTGGGGGCCATTGAGGGTTACCTTAGGGTCTGTCTTCCACAGGAATTGACAAGGTGCAAATGGCAGGAAATAAAAGGAGGAACAGATTTAGTGCAATATGGGGTCATAATGCTGACACAGATAGCACTCTGAAACCTGGTAATTTAGAGAGAGTTTAATAAACTATTTATAAGATTACAAGCAAGGCTTAGGGAAATCATTAAAGACAGTACAGTCTTTTATATACCAGGTCTAGAAATACTGGGGAGCAGTTTTTGCTCCTCTTAGGGCCTAACCAAACAAGGGGAGAGGGTGGTTACTAGAATACACAGAGAATACTTATGGGGCACCTGTTAGGAGATGTGATCATGGAACATAGCTAACCTGTGGTGACCTGACAGAAATAGAGGTGAATCATAACTGGGGACTTTAATACCCCACTCACAACCCTAGACAGATCATAAGGACA
The DNA here is from genome assembly GCA_027257055.1 of Cephalopachus bancanus. Classification (NCBI taxonomy): domain Eukaryota; kingdom Metazoa; phylum Chordata; class Mammalia; order Primates; family Tarsiidae; genus Cephalopachus; species Cephalopachus bancanus. The sequence goes on along the minus strand of JAPVLO010000675.1, from coordinate 207,743 downwards.
AAAAATCACAATGAGATCCGAAACCTCAATGTGACTCTTGACCAAATGGACTTAATTGATACCTACAGAACACTCCACCCAATGACCACAGAATATACATTCTACTCAGCACCACATGGAACATACTCTAAGACCGACCACATACTTGGCCATAAATCAAGCATAAACAAAGTTCAAAAGATCGAAATTTTGTCATGCACGTTCTCAGACCACAGTGGAATAAAAATAAACATCAACACCAACAAGCTCCACCCCAAACCCACAAAGACATGGAAACTAAACAGCATGATGCTAAATAACTCCTGGGTCAACAATGAAATCAAAACAGAGATTAAAAGATACCTGGAAACAAACGAAAATGAAGAGACATCTTACCAAAATCTCTGGGGCACCATGAAAGCTATAGTAAGAGGGAAATTCATATCCCTACAAACGCACATGAAGAAAATGGAAGGATCACAAATCAACAGCCTAACAAGTCACCTTAGGAAGCTGGAAAAGCAAGACCACCAAAACCCTAACTGCAGCAGAAGAATCCAGATCATCAAAATAAAAGCCCAAATCCGGGAAATAGAAGACAAAGAGATAATACAAATAATCAATGAAACAAAAAGCTGGTTCTTTGAAAGGATAAACAAGATCAATGGTCCCTTAGCTAGACTGACCAAGAAAAAGCAAGAAAACACCCAAATAAATACAATCAGAAATACAAAAGATGAAGTCACATCTGACCCTGAAGAAATACAAAAGATCATTAGAGACGACTATGTACACTTGTATGGAAACAAACTGGAAAACCTTAAGGAAATGGAAGACTTTCTGATATCACACAACCTGCCTAGGTTGAAACAAGAAGAAATCGAGACCTTAAATAGACCAATAACAATCAAGGAAATTGACTATGTGATAAGAAAACTACCTACAAAAACCTGCCCTAGATGGCTTTCCAGCAGAATTCTAGAAGACATTTAAGTAGGAGCTGATACCAATCCTACTGAAAGTATTCCAGGTGACTGAGAAAAATGGAACCCTCCCCAAATCATTCTATGAAGTCAACATCACATTGATACCCAAGTCAGGTAAAGACCCAACAAAGAAAGAGAACTACAGGCCAATATCTTTGATGAACATAGATGCCAAAATTCTCAACAAGATCCTAGCAAACTGGATTCAACAACACATCTCAAAAAACATCCATCATGACCAAGTAGGTTTCATCCCTGGGACGCAAGGCTGGTTCAACATTCGTAAGACAATAAATGTAATTAAATACATCAACAGATATCAGAACAAAAACCAGTCAATTATATCATTAGATGCAGAAAAGGCTTTTGATAAAATCCAGCACCCCTTCCTGATAAAAACCCTCAAATACCTAGGCATACATGGAACATACCTCAAAATAGTAAAAGCCATCTACAAGAAACCCACAGCTGGCATACTCTTAAACAGGCAAAAATTGGAACCATTTCCTCTGAAAACTGGAACAAGACAAGGATGCCCACTATCTCCCCTCCTATTCAATATAGTATTCGAAGTCCTAGCTGGAGCAATTAGAAAAGAGAAAGCAATGAGGGGTATCCAAATAGGAAAAGAGGAAGTCAAGTTATCCCTCTTTGCTGACGACATGATTGTGTACCTTGAAACCCCAAGAGAATCTGTCAAAAGCCTCCTTGCACTAATAAAGGACTTTGGAAAAGTCTCAGGGTATAAAATAAATGTGCAAAAGACAATCGCATTTCTTTACACCAATAATAAGCAAACAGAACCCAAAATTAAAAACACAATCCCAGTCACAATAGCCGCAAAAGGAACAAAATACCTTGGCATCTTCCTAACCAGAGATGTGAAAGACCTTTACAATGAAAACTACAAAACACTGCTCAAAGAAATCAAGGATGACACAAACAAGTGGAAAAATATCCCATGCTCATGGATTGGAAGAATCAACCTTATAAAGATGTCCATTCTACCTAAGGCAATCTGTAGATTTAATGCAATACCCCTCAAATTACCAGCAACATTCTTCTCAGACCTAGAAAAAGCAATACAGGAATTCATATGGAAACACAAATGACCAAGAATAACCAGAATAATCCTCAGAAAAGGTATCACACTACCAGACTTCAAACTTTACTATAAAGCTACAATAATCAAAACAGCTTGGTATTGGTACAGGAACAGGCATATCGATCAATGGAATAGAATTGAGATTACAGAAGCAAAACCTCAATTTCTCAACCAACTCATCTTCGACAAAGCCTCCACCACCCACCACTGGGGAGAGGAGAACCTATTCAATAAATGGTGCTGGGAAACTTGGCTGACCACATGCAGAAGACTTAAACAAGACCCCTATCTATCCCCATACACAAAAATTAACTCTAAATGGACCAGAGACCTAAGTGTAAAACCTCAAACCATAAGAACCTTAGAAAAGCTGGGCTCGGTGGCTCAGCCTGTAATCCCTCGCCTTTGGGAGGCTGAGGTGAGTGGATTGCCTAAGCCTGTGGGTTCGAGATTCACCTGGGCAGCAAGACCTCACCTCTACAATAAATCAAAAAATCAACCAGGCGTGGTAGCACATGCCTGTAATTCCGGCTACTTGGAAGGCTGAGGAGGAAGGATCACCAGAGCCCAGCAGGTCGAGGCTGCAGTGGCCAGGAGCGGCCACTGCACTCCAGTCTGGGCAACAGAGTGAGACTCCAAGTCAAAAAAAAAAAGAACCTTAGAAAATGCAGGACACCCTTATGGAAATTGGAACTGGCATCCAATTTCTGAACAAAACCCGAAACCCACAGGCCATAAGAGATAAGATAGACAAGTGGGACCTCATTAAACTGACAAGCTTCTGCAAAGCCAAAGAAACTATCAACAGAGCAGGGAGACAACCCACAGACTGGAAAAAAATATTTGCCAACTCCAGGTCTGACAAAGGCTTAACAACTTGGCTCTACAAGGAACTCAAATGTGCTGGAAAGAAAAAAACAAACAACCCCATTATAAAGTGGGCAAAAGATATGAACAGACACTTCTCAAAGGAAGACATCTGTGCAGCCAACAGACACATGAAGAAATGTTCAACCTCACTAATCATCAAGGAGATGCAAATCAAAACCACACTGAGATATCACCTAACCCCAGTCAGAATGGCAATTATCAATAACTCAAAAAATAACAGTTGCTGGAGAGGGTGTGTTGAAAAGGGAACACTTCCACACTGTTGGTGGGAGTGCAAACTAGTGCAACCTCTGTGGAAAACAGTATGATGATTCCTAAAAGCTCTAAATATTGACCTCCCATATGACCCTGCAATCCCCCTATTGGGAATATACCCTGAAGAACTCAAATCACTCCATAAAAAAGATACCTGCACACGTATGTTTATCACAGCATTGTTCACAATAGCAAGAACCTGGAACCAACCATGCTGTCCATCAAAAGAGGACTGGATTAAAAAAGTGTGGTACATATACACAATGGAATACTACACAGCCATAAAAAAGAACAAAATCATGAATTGTGCAGCAACCTGGATGGAACTAGAGTCTATAATACTGAGTGACCTCTCACAGAAACAAAGATCTGAGTATCACATGTTCTCGCTCATATAGTGGCTCTTGAACATCTATCGTAATACTATAAGAAAAGGATCGACAGTGGTGGGAAACTATGGGGAGGGGAGGGAGGGGAAGGGAGGTGGGATTAACAGTAGTCAATATCTGTCTGGGGACGGGGAGATACCCCTTATCAACAAGGGTGCCTGAACGAAACATATTTGTATACCTAACCCTTAACTGTACCCCACAATATCAAAATAAAAAATATTGATTAATAAAAAAAAGAAATAGAGGTGAGAAAATAAATACCCTAACTTCACTCCTCCTTCTCTCTAAATTCTTGCCAATGCTTCACATTGGCCATATCCAACCAAAAAGCAGAAAATTCATATCAGTCTCCCATGGCAATAGAACAAGGGGGAAGAGGATGAGAAATTGATTTGTGGAGGTGAATGGAAGATATTCAGTGCACTGAATAGTCATTGAAATGTCTGTCAGGATAATGAATGAAATAAAAATGGAGGAGAGTGGGCTGGGAAAAGATAGAGTAGGAATCAGTATGAGAATAAAGAAACAAGTTCAGAAGAAGTAAAAGCAGAGAAAGAAAAAGTCTCTAGTGAGAGGTGATATTAGGTTTAGACATTTTCAAATTCTATTCCTTTTCAATAATAACAAGGGTTGTTTGCCTGTCCAGGAATTAGAGAGGAGTGAAATCAATTTAAATATAAGCCTAGACACCCCATTATTTGAGAGGGTAAGTGAAATTGAGTTGTTTTATTTTTTAAATAAAATATTCAAGAAAGGACTCTCTCCAAGGAAATTTCTTAAGTTAGGCTTAAGGTACCTGAATTCCAAGCACTATAATTTGAGGCACTGGATTTTTCTAAGATGTGAATCATTCATGTTATATCTATGCTTCCCAACTATTATGATGTTGAAGATCTTTCCCAGAATTAGTTATCTTCATCACAGAGAGCACATGTGGGGAGGAGGAGTACTCGTTTAATGAATGTCTAGGATATATCAATGAGTTTACTTCTAAATATTTGTACATGGATTATTTGCCACTGGGAGTAATGACAGCAGCTATTTAATTCCTGCTGACCATTTCTCTCCTTCTTGAGATGTTTGTTTCCTTCCAATATCACCTTCAAATTTGTCCTCCTGCCTATACTTGAATAATTCCCCGTGTTAATAGTGACCTGAAAGAAGTACCACTGAGAAGGAAATAATAAAGCTATAAATAGCCTGCAATGTACTTCCAAGCAAATAAAAATGACTTGAGGATCAGTCTCTAGTTGGAATTATCTACCTCACCTCTCTTCCACTATTGAAAGGTGACAAGGCATTTCTTTCTATCTTAGGCTTCTTTGCGATCTTCCTTTCCCCTTTATTTCTGAGCAGAAACATATAATGCTGTAATACACTATACCATTTAAATGAATGAGAAGAAGTCTAGCATCCTTACTGTCAAGTTTGTTTGTTTGTAATGTAAAAATAAATGATTAGTATTTAAGTGATTACATTACCCTGGGGTCACCAGGTTAGACACTGCCAGAATTACAGTTAGACCAGTAATTCTTTTCCTATTAGTTCATACGCATGTACCATATACTTTTAGGGCTGTACTATGTAGCCATTGCTGTGTGAAGTGAGTTGTAATCAATAAGACCTGCTTTATATGTTTACATTTTAAAAAATGTTTAGTGATTGATTAATTATTGTCTCAGCTTTAAAATAAAAGGAGGCATCCATTTTTTCTACTTCAACTTCTAATATTTCAGGCTATTCTAATTTTATAACCAGGCTATTGTTTGGAATTAAGCAGAAAAATGCAGGCATTGGGGTTTAAACACCAAAATAGTGATTTCAAACAACTGGTTTATATGAGCTCTTAAATGGCCAAGGGCATTTTCAACACTTTATCTTTTAACTTTTATACTTTCAAAGTTGATTTCCAGCCTCTCTCAACTCCTTGATTATCAGTTTCTTCAAATAATTAACACCAGATGTACACTTCCATGAATATAGTTATATTTCCTATATGGTGCAGAGAGGCTCCCAGGCTTATTTGTGTCAGGCTGCAAAAGAAAAAAAATGGAAAGTTACTTTTCTTCCCAGGTTCCCCACACAAAAGTCACTGTTCAGTGGAGATTATCATTTGTAAGCTAATTCTGAAGTTGTTAATGGTAAGAATCAGAGCAATTGGCATGTGTTATTAAACTCAGGGTTTAAGAAGATCTCTCCCACTCTTGTGAGAGCTCTGTGACACAGCAGTGTGTTCTCTATGGAGTTCCTGCAGAGTCTTTTGCTTCAATTGCTTTAACTGGCTTTTGGAGAATTTTTAAAGAGTGTACATTAACTGCCAAACACAAAGCAAATATGTGCCACTTGATTTGTTGTAAAACCATAGCACGTTTTCCATTGATTTCCAGCCTAGCCACAAACATTCTTCAGACATCTCCTCATTCCTGAGCTTGAAAAAACTTGAGTGGAAAAGCAGCTGTGATTTCTCTCTCTTCAACAGATTGATTCAAAGTGCCCATGGGAAGAATGATAAGGAGGAGTTTATGTTTCTAAAATAATAGGATTCTAGAAAGGGGACAAAGGTTCTCAAACAATTTTGTACAAACTTTGCAGCAATCTGCAAATTTTTCCCATAGCCTACAAAATATCCTGAAATATTCCTATTCTTACCCGTGTGTCAAAGCAAGTACAACTAACTGTACTGAAAAACTGAGGGCTCAAATATCGTAGAATACAGAGGTTTTAATTTTTTAGTTAAAATTTTACCCTCTGTAAACTAAATTTTTTAGAGTTTGTTCTGATTTTTGTTTCAAGCCCCGGAGAATCTTCACTAGTTTGCTCAGCTCTTCTGCAAAGAAAAAAAGCGTCTCACTAAAATTGGAAAGGTTAGGAATAGCACACACACACCATAAAAACAAGTTATTTATGTTGCCAGTCTTCTTTCCTCTTTAATCAGGTTGCAGAGATATTAACTATGAATGCTCCCTTGATGACATACATATCTAGATTTTACATGTCAAGATTTCAACGAACATAATGGGCAAACATTTAAAGCTGAAAATGTCACACAGAATGTATATGGAAAGTTCTGAAAGAGCTTTGTCATTGTTGAGCCATAGATTTGACAATCATTAATTTGCTATTAATAAGTCTTACTGTTAGGAGGACTCACTTCACCAGCTGCGGGAAGAGTTCATTCTTCAGACAATCATGGCTTTAAGCAGTATGTCAAGTTGATTCCAATATTAAAGGTAAGAAAGAGATGTAATTAAATATTTTCAATAAACTGGCTAAGCACTCATCTGCTGCCACTGATAATACAATCTGGGGGTTTCTTGAATTTCTTTACCCTCTCCCTTAATTCATTTTTTAAAATGATCTTTAATGCCCTAAATGCCTGCCAACCCGTAGCAGAATTGGTGTTACTTGGTGGTGTTAAACCATTTCTCAGTTAGATGGATAAAGAAAAAAATTCACCTCAAAAAACTAACTGAATAGTTTTTCCCAACACAAACAGTATATGACCTATATTACATGTATACATTGGTATGTTATTGTATTACTTCGGTTGATGGTTGACATACAGTGGGAATGACAAAGATTAGATTCTCTATCAAAGTAAGTAATTCTAGATTACTCCCCTGATTTTTTTTTCCCTAGGCCTTGAACATTAATGGAAATAGAAATGTCAATTCAGATTTCTGGGGGGAGGTGGGAACGGGAGGAAGAACATTGTGTTTCAGGCAAGGAACTCATCTGGGCAATATTAGAGTCACTGCTCTGTCTCTAGCTCTGTTTTTGCATCCGATACCACTGTGGCCTACAGAGTTCACCTGGTAGCAAATGCCATTTCTCATTACTTGCTCCTTGTTTCTCTTTCTTCCATCACACCCTTAATCTCCTACAGCTCTATCATAGGGCCTTGACCTTCCTACTCCAGGGAGGATAGAATAAATTCCAGGATTGTGTGTCTTACTGTAAATGCATGGGAAAGACTGGTCTAAGCACAGGTAAAGGTCACTTTGCTGCCTGTTCTGCTTGATCTGTGCCCTTTTGTAAGACATAATAGCAAATATATCAGCCCTTAGGCTTGGGACAGCTCTAAATACCAGATTCATGGAGAAATACAACGGGAAAACAGCACTCTCTTCATAAAAGCTTTTTCAGGCCTTGTGCTCTAAAATCAGCAATTTTACCTTGAGAAAAATGGCCTTTTCAGTTATGTGTGAAAACTCTTCTACCATGAATAGAAAAGTGTTTTAAAATGCCAGCAATGCCCCCAAATGAAGAATTCTCTACTTGCTCAATTTCACTGATTATTCTGTTGAGTTGCTTAGCCTCTACACTTCTAAAACATATTCTGAGATTGCTACAGAAATACAGCATTTGTCACTCAGAGCTATCAGTGGTACAGTAAAGACTTACTCCAATGTCCAGTACAAGAAAAACATTGACTTCTGCAACTACAATACATTGAGTAGTTATAGTGGTGTGCACTTTGAGGTTGCCAAAGTTAAAACATGGATCAGACTGCACAGGTGTCTTCCAATCTGGTTGGGAAGGTAAAATATATACAAATGGAAACCAGCAAAGATTTATAAAGCGACAAATGGAAAAGCATATGCGACAACTATTGTAACAGTCAGCTATTGCTATTAAAAACACAAAATCTCAGTGGCATACAATAAGAATAATTTATTATCTGTGATTCATCTGCAGTTTGGCTGATATAGGCTGAGCTCAACTGGGCATGGCTCCAAGCCACGGGTTTGATTCAGGCCTATTACACTTGTCTGTTATACTTGAACCAGCAGACTGCTTAGACATGTTTTCCTCAAGGTGGCAGTAGTCAAAATCTCCCAGAGAAGAGAACTAAATAAATAACACTTCTTAGGGCATAATATTGAAGTAGCACAAAGTTGCATGCACCAACACAACATTAGCTATCGCAAATCATGTGGCCTAGTCCAGAGGGGGTGAATATTTGCTGAAAAATAACCTAATCTACCACAACCATATTCATTTTTAAGGTGCAGAGGTAACATGGAACACTAGAAGAATCAACACAATAGGTCGGCTAGAGCAGGAGTTTTGAAAAACTTAGGAGTTGCAGTTCTTGGCAGTTATGATTATAATCTATGACTCAGAATCTATCTATAAAATACCTATAAATTTTTCATGGCTTGTTCAGTCAGCAAGATGATAAGTTACAGTTTTTCTCATCTTTAATGAAAATGTGGGAAATACAGTAAGTTCTCTAACCTAGAGTTTATTAGAAAAGAAAACCTACTTTGCCATCACAAAATTAGTATTTAGGATTTTTTTCAGTGGCATTTTTATTGAAAAATTTGCTGATATTTTAAGCTGTTTATAAATGTCTCCTTAGTAGACCTTGCTAATTGTTGCAACTAGCCTCCAAGTTGCACTCCCTCTGAATCAAAATTTGTGTTCTGCTCATCATCACTCTGGCTCCCTAAGTCAGTGTTCCCTGAAACTTCTTATCACTTGATTCAGTCTAACACATCTATGGATGATTATATAGGGAACTATTTCTCTGACATTGTCACTTATTTAGCTTGTCTCTATTTCTTTCAGTGGGTTGTGCTTTCTAAATCTGCAGGATATAATTTAGAGTGGGTATATGTGTAAGAAGGATAAAGAAAGCTGTAAAGAAACTCTCGACCTTCCCTTTATAGAGCTTTAATGGGGTTAATTCATCTGAAGGACAAAAAATCATTAACAACAGGAGAAGGTCCAAATATAGAATTGGGACACCAATCTATGAAATTTCTTCGTAACAAACTCTAACTATATCTCTAATTAACTGTATGGCCTTGGGAAAGACACATTTTCTGGAGTACAGATTTTTAACTTTTTAAAAAGTTTGAACTACATGTACTATAGAACGTTAGTGCTTAACATTCTGTTTTTATCTAGCAGTAACATTTTACATTTTATATTCTAAGATCATGTCAACATACAATATGGAGAGTACAAAATTTAAGATGATGTAAGGGGAAAAATGAATCAGGTTTCTACCATTGAGGACTACCACAGGTCACCAATCACAGAGTGGCTAGTCACTGGGGTACCAATTTCGAAGGAGGGCTAGTCACTGGTCACCAATCAGAGGTGGGGTAGTAACTGGTTTACCAATTTTGGAGGAGAGCTAGTCACTGGTCACCCATCACAGAAGTGGGCAATTCACTGTGGTAACAATTTTGGAGGAGTACAATACATGGAACAAGGGAGTCCAAAAAGAAGAGTCAGACATACAGGACCAAAATTTCAATGTGAGCAACATGGCTTTCATGCCAGCCAGACTGTGAACCATTGGCTTGATGCTGGATCTCAAGGTTGCTCCTAGTAGAGCACTAGCTTTGATTCCATAACAAGACGTTAAATAATAGGGATGGGCCGGGCACAGTGCTCAAGCCTGTAATCCCAGCACTTTGGGAGGCCAAGGAGAGAGAAATTCCTGAGGCCAGGGGTTCGAGACCAGCCTGGGCAACTTGGTGAGACTTCGTCTCTAAAATATTTTTTTTTTTAAAAATTAGCCAGTCATGGTAGCACATGCCTGTGGTTCTGGCTACTTGGAAGACTGAGGGGGAAGGATCACCTGAGCCTAGCAGGTCGAGGCTGCGGTGGCTGGGCTACAGAGTGAGACTCTGACTCAAAGAAAGAAAGAAAGAAAGAACGAGAGAGAGAGATAAAAGAAAGAAAAAGAAAAGAAAGAAAATAATAGGGATTTGTAGGTGATAAAGCTCTTCACCTCACACATTTGTAGTTCACAGCTTTGGGTGATGCTGCATATATCATAGACAATGTTTCCTTTTATTTGTTAGAAAAGGTTTTTTTCCTCATTGTAAGAGTTGCTAGATTCTATCTTTGAGTCTTCCCAGAGTTGTGTTTTTTTTTTTTTTTTTAAAAAAGGAAACATTAGTTTCAGTGAATTCTTGAAATGATATGGAAAGTATTTTCCATCAGGAACTCCTTACTTTGATTTTCAATATAAACCAACTGCATTTGTGTTCCTTTGATAATTACAATGATTCTATTTTTTATAAGCAAAGTCAAATAAATATTCTAAAATTTGTATGCCATTGTTTCTCTGCAGGAAAATACAGGTGATGTGAAATATAGTATGGTATGAATCTTTCAAAGTGTATGATGAGTCACTATTAATTTTTATATATTGGAGACAATATGAAGATCATGCTCAATGTCATTTGTAGGGGCTTTCTCTCTCTTTTTTTTTTTTTTTAATACAGAGACATGGTGAAGTAGTGCTCCAAATTATAAGACTCCTTATGCAGTGATAAGAAAAAAAATCAATGACCAAAGACTTATAAAGCATAGGTAGTTAGTAGATTTCTCTGAATGGAATTATCTTTTTTTTTTTTTTTTTTGCAACATGTCTTTAAGACATCCTGCATGTTAAGGTCAGCAGCGATTAATTTAGAAACTGTGAATGTTAATTGAAGGCACAGTTTCAGAAGAAACCTTTTAAACATTTGACTCATGCTGGTTAATTAGAAGGGCAAAAATAGTTCCATGTGTAAATACAGGGAGCATTTCTTCTCAATATTGTGAATACACAACTGTTGGGTTGTCTAGAAAGACAGGAAGTCATTAGGCAGGTGAAATGGGCAAGGTGACATTGACTTTGAGATTTTAAATTATTTCCAGTCTTAGGTTTTACTGAGCTTTACCAATGTACCCAGTTCTAATTCAATAGAGTTAAGAACCAAGGTTAATAAAGCTATAAGAAGGGTGGAATTATACACCACGAGTTTGTATTTGTAGGTAGATGGCCAAAGCACTCTAGGATTTCCTGCTGTCATAGTTTTTAATTTAACTAATAAATTACATAAGCTATAGAAGACCACAATTGGTTAAGTCTTAAAAGTATCAGTTACTCAGATAAAATCATTTCTTTATATTTATTGTTGGTTTGGCCAGACCTATAATTGAAGAGTTTTTCAGAAAATCCTTACTTCCCTTTCAAGTAGCTTAAAATGAAAGACAAATCACAATGATTCGATGTCCCTGCTCATCACCACCATCCCAAAGAGGTAAAATCTGTTAAAATGAGCACTGAAAGTGACAGGTGTAAATCTGGAAGAAGATTTTGAGGGAGATCATGGCTATATAATGCTATGGTAATATGATCCAGTGTCTGATTATGAATTGATTGTGGTTTTTTTTACATCAATGCTTTCTTCTTTCCTTTTATCTGTACACTCCCCTTCTGAGTCATTGGGACTCTCTGAAGGTCTGATTTCAAAAGGAGAAAAATCATCTCATAGTTCTAAAGTTGTCATAACTAGACATAATGACTAAGAACCAATTTCAAGTCTAGCTTTTGTTTTTGTTTGTTTAAATTCATAATTATGTAGACATAGCCATTGAGTAGAAGTTATAGAGCCTACACACTTCTATTTTGAATGTGTTTATTTCAGATAAGTTGAGCATGAAATCTAAATCTCATGAAACTTGAGTGAGATATTTTGAAGTCTATATACTGTTTAGCGTTCTCACAAAAATATGTTTACACTATGCTTTCTTTCAGTTATTTAAGAGGATATAATAAAAATATATAAATATACTTAAAACTATATTTTTAAATGCACACATTAGAAAAAAGCAGCACATATTTATCACATATTTTATATATTTTAAATCTCAGTTGATACTAGAAAACATTTCATGTATTTTATTCCCTCAATAAATCATTAAAACAGAATGTGCTATGAGTATTAAATTTAAAAAGAGTAAAGAACTTTTTTATTGTGAGTCCCACCCTCTGTGTATAAAACTTTAGATGTTGTTAATAAAAATTAAAATGATTTTAGTATTGGCAATAATTGATTTGCTTATTGAAATAAATTTATGTAATGAGACAAAAGGAGAGTCTTGTTCTTTGATCCAATGGGAAATTATTTTATTGTTACATAGATATAATAATGTTTTAAAATTTTTAAGAAAAAACTACATTTAATACATTTAATCTGCATTTAGATTAAACAACGGGTTTTTCATTTTTTAAAAAATAAGGAGGCAAACAATTTTTTTTCTATTAGTTCTGTTGTGTCAGTTTCTAGGCTAAATACATCATGTTGAGTTGTGTACAAGTTATGAGTAAAGGAAGGCGCTAAATCTCTTTACAAGATCCCTATCCCTCCTATTACCCTTCAGGAACTACACCACATTCATGCATAATCAGTTATATATTTGAATGTTTTAAATGAATTATCTAGGTGAGCAATATGAGAGGGGGCTGTAGAAAAGGAGTCCTTCAGTCAATGTAAATAATTACACTGAATGCATGTACTTTGTTAAACATATTACGAATACATCATTAAAAGTTTCTAAGAACATATGTGAACTCATAAAAGCTGTTAGGGAAAATGTATGCTCACAAAAAATGTGCAATTATTTCTGAGTGTTTTGGTGTTTGTTGAGTAATGGAAAAATTATTGTACAAATATTTATGTGACCAAATGAAACACATTTAAACAGTGAGAAACCGTAGTAACTCTTTTCAACCTTAAATAACAGAAAAATGGAAACTTGACAGCAATTTTAAAACAATATTTTCCTACCCAGGTATTGTTTAATTTTACATCATGTATGCTCAGTAGAATTCTTTAATTATATTCTAAATTTTCTAAATGGTTTTCCCTCAGAATTTTTGGGGGGAAAGGGAAAGCTCTGTGGTCTGTTTTATTACTTCTAACAGGAAAGTGCATATTTTAGCACTGATACTTTTTCCCCAGGAATGCCTAAAGTTCTGCAAATAAAAATTGGAAAAAGAAAAATGATATGAGTATATAAAATACTAAGAAATCAAGACAGTGGGGCATAATTTGGGGGTTTTGAACCCCCTTTCGACTGTCAAGTTGTGTCAGAAGATGATGTTGTAATCAACAAAGCCTGTTGAAAATGATTATTTAGCTCATACAAATACACAAAACTTCTCATTTGCCGTTCTGCATATCTATAAGAACAACCCATGCCAGCCTTGGGTCAGGAAAATGGTCCTGGATCTCAGGGCAAGAAGGTATTGTCAACTGCCTTGGCACTGCTTTAAAGAGCAGTCTCATTTCTCTCTTAATCTTCCAAGCAGGGTCTTTTCTCCCACTACCTCTTTAATTAAAGCAACTCCAAGTTTTCAGACCATGTTTCCCAATAAGCTTTGGTTTAAATAAAGGATTCTAAATCTAAATATGTAAAAGTATTGGATCACTTAATGGCCAGAAGTCCATTTCTTTGCTTTCTTTCTCCCTGAAATCTTTCTTCCATGGGTATAATAATTGAGAGAGTTGCTTTGCTAGGTCTTAGGCATCTGTGCATTGGTCTATTTATTTACTATTTTCAAAATCAATAATTAAATATGTACATTATGTGAAAATCACAAAATTTGGTAGTGTCATTTAAAGGGCCAGAAAGTTTTCACTGACTAACTTGCTAACCAATAACAAACTAGAATTGGTAGAATAATAACAAACTTAACCCTCCTTATCCCTCAGGTGACATGATGCTGAGGCATGTTCTATCTACCCAGTCTCCCAGAGGTCCTCAATAGGATTCAGTACCAGTCACCCACAGTGGTGACCACTCTTTTTTGGGGACTTTTGCTTTTCTTTCTCATTTTCCACTCCTTACCAGTAATTACCTCCTAGATGCATACTAAAATCTTAGTTTGAAGGCTTTAGTTCTAAGGAACCCAGGCTGATATTCTCTTTACAAAAAGAAGCTCTGTATAAGTAAAGTTGTCTAGAAATAGACATTGACCTTGGAGATATCGTCTCAGCTTTTTTGCTGGCACTTGGCAACTATATTTGTGACTATGTATATTATCTTTATAAATACTTCCTCCCTCTGACCTGTCAAACAAATTTATCTTTGTTGTCTTTACTTCTGTTTTATTTTTTATTTTCTCTTATTGTCAGACTCTAGACACAAGAACACTCTGCTTGGCAAGGATAGACTCTTAGCATGCAGTAGTAAGACAGGAATTTATCCTTTTTTCTCCTCCTTAATTTTCTATTATAATCAACTCAATCCCTAAATAGATCCTTACCTCACCCTTGTCTCTGTCAAAATTGCAAAGTTCTATCAATTAGGCTGCACAAACATCTCCTAAACAACTCAGTCCCCTAGCCTCACAAACACATCCCTGGTTTCACACTTCATCATTCCTCAAAAGCCTCAGTTTCTACATCAGCTTTCAGATCTCTACCTATCTTCACTCTCTTTCTATTTCAGTCCATCATCTACCCTGCTGCCAACGTATTTTTTAAGATTATAAATTTGATTATATTTAAATTTTTATTTAAACCCTTCAGAGGTCCCATGTTACCTTGAGAACTGTCCCTACTCCTTCACATGGAACACAACATCTTTCATTATCTGGCTTCTGACCACCTTTGCAGACATGTTACTGTCCTCACTCGACATGAGCATTGCCATCCAGCCTTGGTAAGCCATTTTTAGTTTTATGAACACATGGTGACCTTTCAAAGGACCTTCCAAGTGTGCCTGAGTCCAAAGTCTGTTCTCTTTCACTTATACCATGACACCGCCTATGTGCTATTTCATAAATACAGTTTTAAGCAAAAATTTCCTGGGAACAAGAATGAGGAGGAAAGGAATATTATTTCAAGCCTTTTACAAGATAATTGTAGACACTTCACTTGGGAATTTCTAAATGCAATACAAATCTGAGTGAGTAGGTAAATAGCTACATAAATAAAATGCACACCTTTTAGGTCACATCAGGAGATTGCCTTGAGGTTTACATGGCTGAGATCATTTCCACGTTTCTCACAGCTAGCCATCTATAATTAAACAGCAACACCAGTCGGCACACATTCATCATTGGCAAAGAAAAGGAAAGCCATCTCCATAAATCTCAAAATATGGAATATTAAAAGTTTGTTCTTATAATATTTGGTACAAAACAGTTTGTACAAACACTTAATCAAACATAACTTCTTAAGCTGAATTTATGTTACAAGATTCAGAATTTACTAATGCAATAAATAAAGCCTAATTTTTTTTATCTCACTAAAAGCAAAGGGAACAGACTTTAAAATTAAAATAATTTTAAACAAATAAGCTTGGATTTTGATTGGCATTAGTAAATTCACTGTGTAATAAAATGGGTGCCAATCAGTTTGTTACAAACACTTCTAGATGTTCCGCCTTAGTTCACACCTTCACCTCATGCAATTCTCCCTCTCATTACCTTGATTGATTGTTGAAGAATAATGCTCCTAAATGCAATTCCCCTCCTGAAATTCTCCGTATAATTTTAACAAATTCTCTTGGAATTCCTTCCTTCTTTATTTTTTCTCTTTTTAAAATTTTTATTTTAAAGACGTGGGGTACAATTCAGTGTTAGGTACATAAGTCATCATCATACAGGTAAAGTTTGGACCTCCTTTTGGTTCCCACTTCGCCTGGTTTGAGATCAGGTACCCTTATTGAAGTTATGTGCCTCATCCCCTCCCTCCCCTGGCAGTGTCCCACTACTGCCAATCCCTTTCTTATAGTATTATGATAAATGTTCAGGGTCTGCTTATGAGTGAGTACAAGCAATTCCCAGATATTTTATTCTGTGATATACTGTTGGAAGCCAGCCACAGAGGCCCACTGAGCGTTAGGGATCAGGAAGGGCCATTGACCCCAAGACCACTAGGATGCGTTCGGGAGATATTGACCCCATTTCCTCCCCCTTCCTACTCAGCACTAACCAGATTAAGCTCCTGTGAGCTCAAAACATAAAAACTCTGAGACTGGGATGAATACAAGCTAACTTTAGAAGCTCATTGCTCCCATTCTTCCGCAAACTGCAGTTTTGGCTTTCACACAACTTATAATCCAAACTCGTGTCACATCTAAGAGCCTTAGTATTGGTCACAGGCTTCTGGGTCATGATCTTAGGATTTATTGAAGGTGTAAATTGTAGAATATAGTTTTAGAAGACAGTCATTTTGTTGAAAGAATGCGTCTGGGTTACTTGCAGGTAGCCCACTGTGAACTTTGGACTGGGCCACATTCCAAACATTCTGGGATGGGCCACATTCGTTTGTAAAGTAAATACTTAAGCTTCTATAGAATTGTTTAACTTGGCATAAATCAATCAGTTTAGGATGAAAAAGGTTTATAGAATATGTCAGTCACAGATTAGGTTATCCTTTGTTATGGGATTTTAAGATTATCATATGAAAAGGGTTTAAAGACAATCATTGATTAAGTTTTCATGGATTAAGGTTTCTGGTGGGTGGGGTACACCCGTCCCACATCTGACTTTGTGTATAAAAGACCCGTTGTAATTCCCAATAACGCACATCGCTTCTGCACTAGACTGGAGTCCAGTCTCTCTCTCTCTCTCTCTCTCTCTCTCTCTCTCTCTCTCTCTCTCTCTCTCTCTCTCTCTCTGTCTTCTTCCCCCAATCCCCCCAATCTTCCCCCCAATCCACTCTGTATTGCTTGTTCCTTAGTCATTTTTCAGAGACTAACTCTACATATAATTAATTATCTAGGCCTGGGGTTAGTAAACTTTTTCTGTAAATGCCAGATAGTAAATATTTTAGGCTTTTAAGCCATGTATTTCTGTCATAACTGTCCACCTCTGTCATTGTAGAACAAACTCAGACATAAACTATGTGTAAATGACTGAGCATGGCTGGGTTTCAATAAAACTTTATCTACAAAAATAGGTAGCAAGCAAATATGGCCCATGGACCATAGCTTGCAACTCCTGATTCAGGTACTTTAAATTCCCTCTGACATTATCTTAGGCCAGTAACAAAAGATCACTCAATTCATTTTAATATAATTTTGTTGAGCAAAGCACATACAAATAGCCTTTTTTCTTTGAGGACTCCCAGTCTTAAAATTACATAAGGTAGATGTAATAATGCTAAATATTTCCACAATATATGAAATTATTAGAAACAAGATAATAAGAAGGTTGAGGTATGTATACCTTCAATTGCAGGTCATGGGGAACATGTGATTAAAGACAAAGCAGAGACTGGGAAAATTAATTCTGACCATTCCTGTCAAGACTGAATAGGGATATGCTAACCGAGCAGAACAAGCATGAGATTAGGCGCCAAGGGTGGCCTTTTTTGGTTACCATAGGTCATCAGAATTCTTAAAAAATCATAGCGTCTTTCAAATCTCCATTATTTTATCTGTAAAAAATATGTAATACCTGCCTTGTTGTCTATCTCAAGGCTGTTGAAAGATTATGTATGAACACTATTTAAATAGTAATTGTCAACTACAATGCTACTTTAAAAATTCATAATCAGCCGGAGACGGGGCAAGATGGTGACGGCATAGGAGAACTGGTGAGATTCTCTGAACGTGAGTTCCCAAAAAGGCTATTACTTCTCTTCCCCCATCCCCCAGCCCACCACCAACCGTGCTGGTGCCAGGCCCCATGCAAGGCCAGATATTGCGCACCCCCCACCACTGCTGCTGTTCTACTCGTGTGTGGAAGTCTCCGGTCCCAGCCCCCTCCAGATCCCTCCCCGGCTGCATTGTCTCCAGCCCGACACCCAACACCCGGCACCGCCGGTCACACAGGGAGGCTCTGGACACCCGCCCCTCAGAGACTCCGGTCCCTTTCCTGGCCGGAGTACCCTGTAGGGGGCCCAGTGCCACTCTTGCCGCTCACCGCCTTCCCTTTGGAACTTTGGAGCTCTGGAACTCCGGGTCCACCCTGGCTGAGGCACTCAGCATGAGACCCCAAGCCGGAGGACCCAGACAAGCGGAGAAAAACAGATCTGCTTAAACTGCCTCGCCATTCTCCAGGCAGAGACTTCCATTGCCCAGCCCACCTATCAACAAAGTACCTCATTTCCTAAGGCCAGATATTGCAGTGTGCGGGGGAGTTTTGGGTCCCGGCTCTCTCCAGCACTCTCCCCAGCTCCATTGTCTCCAGCCCGACACCCAGCACCTGGCACCGCCAGTCACACAGGGAGGCTCTGGGCGCCTGCCCCTCAGAGACTCTGGTCCCTTTCCTGGCTGGAGTACACTGTGGGGGGCTCAGAGCCACTCTCGCCACCCACTGTCTGCCCTTTGGAACTTTGGAGCTCTGGAACTCCGGGCCCACCCTGACTGAGGCACTCAGTGCGAGACACCAAACCGGGGGACCCAGACAAGTGGAGAAAAACAGATCTGGGTAAACTACCTTACTATTCTCCAGGAAGAGACTTCCATCGCCCCGCCAACCTATCAACAAACTTTACCTCAGTTCCTAAGGCAACAGCGCAAAACAGGAGACAAAGCCCCACCCCTACGCTGCAACAAAAAACAAAGGGGAGAGGCTGGAATCGGAGATCACAGAAGTGTCTCTAGTCTGATCGCTTATTTTGACTTATGATTTTATCATTGAAACTGTTGATTTAGATTACGTTTGGTGTTTACCTTCTGACTTAAACTGTTTCTTGATTTTATTGGCCTGTCTCTGTGTAACTATCAGTATTCTTTAGGGAATCTTTCTTACCTGTCTTTCTTCACTTCTTCCCAGCCCTGTGTCTCTCTCCTACCTGATAGTTGGTACGTATATCTGTTTTCCCTCTCGCACTTCTCTCTTTCTAACTCCCTATTGACCCCCCTTCCTCCATTATTTTCCTCTTTCATATGCCCCCTTTTTAAATCTAGGGACCAAGGCTGCATACTGCTGAATAGACAGACTGTAAAGCAGAAGGAAAAGTGAACAAAGCCAGAAGACCCTCATAAGGAAGAACAGGTCATTGCAGAAGAGAAATGAAAGCAACCCCACCTTCCCTCAAAAACAGAATTGAAGAGGGGGGGGGAAAAGGGGGAGAGGGAGAAAATTCTACAGAAATGAAAAAAAAACCAAAAGAAGAGTATGGATCTCTCCCAGACGCCTGGGAGAGCAGACATTGAGAAAACTGACTTTGGAACGCAAACAATGAAAAGTCCCCAGAATGAAGGGTCTCAAAATGCAAATGTAGATATCAAAACAATAATGGAGAGATTAAAAAGAATTGAGGAGACACAAGAAGAAACTAGGAAGGAGCTGATATCTGAGATAACAGTAATAAAGAATACTGTGAATGAAATAAATAGCAAATTGATAAGCATGGAAAGCAGAATTACCCAAGCAGAAGAAAGAATCTCAGAGCTTGAGGACCAAAATATAGAAATAACCCAAACTCTTAAAAACACAGAAAATAAGCTCAAAAAGACAGAACAAAACCTTCAAGAGATGAGTGACTACCTCAAGAGGCTTAACCTAAGAATAATCGGACTCCCTGAGGCAGAAAGAGAAACAGAGACCACATTGGAACAAACTTTCCAAGAGATCATTCAAGAAAACTTCCCTTATCTAATGAGTGATGCAAAAATTCAAACACAAGAGATTCAGAGAACCCCCACAAGACAACAAATGAGAAGGCCAACTCCTAGACACATAATAATTCACCTAAATAAAGTAGGCACAAAAGAAAAAATCCTAAAGGCAGCAAGAGAAAAAGGCCAGATCACCTACCATGGAAGACCAATCAGAATAGCAGCAGATTTCTCTGCAGAAACCCTGCAGGCTAGGAGAGCTTGGAGCCCTATCTTCAAAGTCCTAAAAGATAAACAATTTCAACCAAGAATAACCTACCCGGCTAAGCTAAGCTTAATCAGTGAGGGAGAATTAAAATCTTTCCCAGATATCCAATCCCTAAGAATTTATGCTGCCACCAAACCATCTCTACATGAAACACTTAAGAAAGTACTAAACACAGAAGAAAAGGAAAAAAAAAACAACATTCTTCACAAGAGTACAGGGAAAAGAATAAAATATACACGAACCAACCCCAAAACCAAAAGAAAGACAAAAAAAGAAAAAAGAAAAAACCAAGTGGAAGAACAACAACTCAATAAGAACTCCATGATAGGGACGAACTCTCACATTTCAATAATTAGTCTGAATGTGAATGGACTAAACGCACCACTGAAAAGACATAGAATGACAAAATGGATAAAATATTACCAGGCAACAATATACTGCCTTCAAGAGACCCATCTCACTAGAAAGGACATACACAGACTCAAAGTAAGAGGATGGAAAACAAATTTTCAGGCGAATGGAACACAAAAGAAAGGAGGAGTAGCGATCCTAATTTTAGACAAAATACCATTTAAGCTATCAAAAATTAAAAAAGATACAGAGGGCCACTACATAATGATAAAAGGTTCACTCCATCAACAAGAAATATCTATCCTAAACATATATGCACCCAACATAGGTGCGCCAACATTCATAAAGCAACTTCTAGGAAACTAAAGAAAGACATTGATTCTAACACCATAATAACTGGGGACTTTAATACACCACTCACAACCTTAGACAGATCATCAGGACAAAAAATCAGCAAGGAGATCCGGAACCTCAATGAGACTCTGGAACAAATGGACTTAATTGATACCTATAGAATACTCCATCCAAAGACCACAGAATACACATTCTACTCATCACCACATGGAACATATTCTAAGACCAACCACATAATTGGACACAAATCAAGTATAAGCAAATTTAAAAGGACTGAAATTCTACCATGCACCTTCTCGGACCACAGTGGAATAAAAATAAACATTGACACCAACAAAGTCCCCCCAAAACCCGCAAAGACATGGACACTAAACAGCATGATGCTAAATAACTCCTGGGTCAATGATGGCATCAAAACAGAGATCAAAAGATACCTGGAAGCAAATGAAAATGAAGAAACATCTTACCAAAATCGCTGGGATGCCTTAAAAGCTGTAATAAGAGGGGAATTTATATCTCTACAAACACACATGAGGAAAATGGAAGGAACAGAAATTAACAACCTAACAAGCCACCTATAGAAGCTGGTAAAGCAAGACCACAAAAACCCTAATTTCAACAGAAGAATCCAGATCACCACAATAAAAGCCCAAATCCAGGACATAGAAGACAAAAAGATAATAGAAAAAAAATCAATGAAACAAAAAGCTGGTTCTTCTAAAGAATAAACAAGATCGATGGTCCCCTAGCTAAACTGACCAAGAAAAAACGAGAAAAAAACCAAGTAAGCACAATCAGAAACACAAAAGATGAAGTCACATCTGACCCTGAAGAAATACAAAAGATCATTAGAGACTACTATGTACACTTGTATGGAAACAAACTTGAAAACCTTAAGGAAATGGAGGACTTTCTGACATCACACAATCTACCTAAGTTGAAACAAGAAGAAATTGAGACCCTAAATAAACCAATAACAATCAAGGAAATCGGCTATGTAATAAGAAAACTTCCTACAAAAAAAGCCCTGGTCCAGATGGCTTTCCAGCAGAATTCTACAAAACATTTAAGGAGGAGCTGATACCAATCCTACTGAAGGTATTCCAGGCGATTGAAAAAGATGGAACGCTCCCCAAATCATTTTACGAAGCCAACATCACATTGATACCCAAGCCAGGTAAAGATCCAGCAAAGAAAGAGAACTACAGGCCAATATCTTTGATGAACATAGATACTAAAATTCTCAACAAGATCCTAGCAAACCGGATTCAGCAATACATCTCAAAAATCATCCATCATGACCAAGTAGGCTTCATTCCTTGGATGTAAGGCTGGTTCAACATTCGTAAAACCATAAATGTTATTAAATACATAGACAGATGTCAAAACAAAAACCACATGATTATATCATTAGATGCAGAAAAAGTTTTTGATAAAATCCAGCCCTTCTTGATAAAAACCCTTGAACATCTGGGCATACAAAAACATACCTCAAAATAGTAAGAGCCATCTACGAAAAACCCCACAGCAAGCATATTTAAATGAACAAAAATTAGAACCATTTCCCCTGAAAACTGGAACAAGACAAGGATGCCCACTCTCACCACTCCTGTTCAACATAGTATTGGAAGTCCTGGCTCGAGCAATCAGAGAAGAGAAGGCAATCAGGGGTATCCAAATAGGAAAAGAGGAAGTCAAGTTATCTCTCTTTGCAGACGACATGATTGTATACCTTGAAAACCTAAGAGCATCTGTCAAAAACCTCCTTACACTGATAAAGACTTTGGCAAAGTCTCAGGATACAAAAAAAATGTACAAAAGACAATCGCATTTCTCTACACCAATAATAAACAAACAGAAACCCAAAAAAAAACACAATTCCATTCACAATAGCCGCAAAAAAAAAATGAAATACCTTGGCATCTTCCTAACCAGAGATGTGAAAGACCTTTACAAGGAAAACTACAAAACACTGCTCAAAGAAATCAAAGTTGACACAAACAAGTGGAAAAATATCCCATGCTCATGGATCGGAAGAATCAACATTGTGAAGATGTCCATCTTACCTAAGGCAATCTACAAATTCAATGCAATACCCATTAAATTACCAGCAACATTCTTCTCAGACCTAGAAAAAACAATGCAGGAATTCATATGGAAACACAAACATCCAAGAATAGCCAGAACAATCCTCAGAAAAAAAAAAAACAAAGCAGGTGGTATCACACTACCAGACTTCAAACTTTACTATAAAGCTACAATCATCAAAACAGCTTGGTATTGGTATAGGAACAGGCATATAGATCAATGGAATAGAATTGAGATTCCAGAAGCAAAACCTAAATTTTCTCAACCAACTCATTTTTGACAAATCCTCCCCACCTACCACTGGAGAGAGGAGAACCTATTCAGTAAATGGTGCTGGAAAACTGGCTGACCACATGCAGAAGATTGAAACAGGACCCCTATCTATCCCATGCACAAAGGTTAATTCCAAATGGATCAGAGACCTAAATGTAAACCTCAAACCGTAAGAACCTTAGAAAATGAAGGAAAAACCCTCATGGAAATCGGAACTGGCATCCAATTCCTGAACAAAACCCAAAACCACAGCTCATAAGAGAGAAAATAGACAAGTGGGACCTTATTAAACTGACAAGCTTCTGCAAAGCCAAAGAAACCATCAAGAGAGCAGGGAGACAGCCTACAGACTTGGAAAAAGTATTTGCCAACTCCAGGTCCGACAAAGGCTTAACATCCTGGATCTACAAGGAACTCAAGCATGCAGAAAAGAAAAAAACAAACAACCCCATTAAAAATGGGCCAAAGATATGAACAGACACTTCACAAAGGAAAACATCCGAGCAGCCAACAAACACGTGAAGAAATGTTCAAACTCACTAATCATCAGGGAGATGCAAATCAAAACTACACTGAGATACCACCTAACCCCAGTCAGAATGGCAATTACCAACAACTCAAAAAATAACAGCTGCTGGAGAGGGTGTGGTAAAAAGGGAACACTTCTACACTGTTGGTGGGAGTGTAAACTAGTGCAACCTCTGTGGAAAGCAGTGTGACGATTCTTAAAAGCTCTAAATACCAACCTCCCATATGACCCCGCAATCCCCCTACTGGGAATATATCCTGAAGAACACAAATCACTCTATTAAAAAGATGCCTGCACACGCATGTTTATCGCAGCATTGTTCACAATAGCAAGAACCTGGAAACAGCCATGCTGCCCGTCAAAAGAGAACTGGGTTAAAAAAATGTGGTACATATACACGATGGAATACTATGCAGCTATAAAAAAGAACAAAATCATGAATTTCGCAGCAACCTGGATGGAACTAGCGTCTATAATACTGAGTGACCTCTCACAGAAACAAAGATCCGAGTATCACATGTTCTCACTCATATAATGGACCTTAAACCTCCAATGCAATACTATATGAAAATGACTGACAGCACTGGGAAACTATGGTGGGGAGAGGGAGATGGGATTAACAGTAGTAAATATCTGTCTGGGTACGGGTAAACATCCCATATCAACAGGGTGCCTGAATGAAACGCAATTGTATACCTAACCCTTAACTGTACCCCACAACTTCACAATAAAAAAAAAAAAGAACATGATGCCAAACATGAATGTCAAAACAATCTTGAGAAAAAAGAACCAAGCTGGAGACATCATATTTCCTGTTTTCAAAATATATTATAAAGTTACAGTAAATAAAATGGCATGAGCATAGATACATGCAAATATATCAATTAGAAATGAATCTATGCAAGTATGGTCAACTGATCATCATAAAGATGTTAAGAATACAGTAAAGAAACACAGTATTTTTTCAAATGGTGTTGAAAAAACTGTATGTCCACAAATATATGAATAATATTGAAACCTTATCCAATAATATAAATGACAATTGATAAGCTGTAGAAACTATGTAAATGTCCATCAAAATATAAATGAATAAAGAATAACAGAAAGGGAAACAGAGAAACAGCAACAACCGCAGCAACAGAAGGTGTGTCCTCCCCCAAATATGTAATAAAGTGACAAATATAACCATCGACATGCCAGTAGTTACTTTACATATAAATAGCATCAATGCACCAGAAAAAGACAGTTAAATATAGTTTTAAAAACTCAGAGTTTATAAACTAGCATTTATAAATCAAAACAAAATGCTAGTCAATTGCACAATGTTTATAAGAAAACCACTTGAAACGTGGCTTAGGTAAGTTAACAGTAAAAGAGTGGATTAAGAAATATTATAACATTTTCTAAAACCTTAAAAAGCAAGAGTGGTTATTTTAATATCAGATAAAATGACTTCAAAGCCAAGAAAATTAGTAGGCATGTACCAGGAGAGCCCTATAACCATTCAAGAAATTGAATTTCTAATTTTAAAATTTCTGGAACATAAATCCCCTGGTCCACTGCTTAATGAGAGACTTTTACTAAACATTTCAAGAACAACTGACATCAATTTTACACAATGCTTTCCAAAAAAATTAGAATGGAGACATCCCATCTAATTTTTAGAAATTGGAATAAAATACATAGAAACAGCATTTTTTTTTAAGAAAGAAGGAAAGGAAGAAGAAGGAATGAATGAGGAGAAAGGAAAAAGAAAGAAAAATGTACAATATTTTTGTGAATTTAGATGAGAATATTCAATAAATGTAGTACATTCTCTCCAGCAATATATAAAGGAAATTATACACTAAAATTAAGAGGAATTTATTTCTGATAAGAAATCTGGATCAATATTTTAAAATATGCAATGCAACTCCCCATTTTAACAGGATAAGAAAAAAATAATACCAACAATAGGTGCAGAAAAATCACTGAATGTAATTCAACATCCATTCATCATAAAATCTCTAAGATAAATAGGAATATAGAACTATCTCTATATACAAAACCTTCATAAAACCAGCAGTTAATATTATATTTATTTGTAAAAGACCAAATGCTTTCGTTGACACTAGGAACAAAATAAGATTGTCCATACTTACCATACATATTATATGTATAGCGGTAGAAAAATGGAGACATAAGAAACAATTGGAGGAACAGGTATATAGACCAATGGAATAGAATTGAGATTCCGGAAGCAAAAACTCAATTTCTCAACCAACTCATCTTCGACAAATCCTCCACCACCTACCACTGGAGAGAGGAGAACCTATTCAGTAAATGGTGCTGGGAAAACTGGCTGACCACATGCAGAAGATTGAAACAGGACCCATATCTATCCCCATAAACAAAAATTAACTCCAAATGAATCAGAGACCTAAATGTAAAACCTCAAACCTTAAGAACCTTAGAAAATAAAGGACATACCCTCATGGAAATTGGAATTGGCATCCAATTCCTGAACAAAACCCAAAGCCCACAGGCCATAAGGGATAAGATAGACAAGTGGGACCTCATTAAACTGACAAGCTTCTGCAAAACCAAAGAAACCATCAAGTGAGCAGGGAGACCACCTACAGACTGGGAAAAAGTATTTGTCAACTCCAGGCCTGACAAAGGCTTAACAGCTTGAATCTACAAGAAATTCAAACATGCTGAAAAGAAAAAAATAAACAACCCCCTTATAAAATGGGCAAAAGATATGAACAGACACTTCTCAAAGGAAGACATCCGAGCAGCCAACAGACACATGAAGAAATGTTCAACCTCACTAATCATCAGGGAGATGTGAATCAAAACCACATTGAGATATCACCTAACTCCAGTCAGAATGGCAATTAACTCAAAAAATAACAGTTGCTGGAAAGGGTGTGGTGAAAAGGGACACTTCTGCACTGTTGGTGGGAGTGTAAACTAGTGCATCCTCTGTGGAAAACAGTGTGGCAATTCCTAAAAGCTCTAAATATTGACCTCCCATATGACCCCACAATCCCCCTACTGAGAATATACCCTGAAGAACTCAAATCACTCTATAAAAAAGATACCTGCACACGTATGGTTATCGCAGCATTGTTCACTATAGCAAGAACCTGGAAGCAACCATGCTGTCCATCAAAAGAGGACTGGGTTTAAAAATGTGGTACATATACACGATGGAATACTACGCAGCCATAAAAAAGAACAAAATCATGAATTTCACAGCAATCTGGATGGAAGTAGAGTCTATAATACTGAGTGACCTCTCACAGAAAAAAAGATCTGAGTATCACATGTTCTCACTCATATAGTGGACCTTGAACATCCAATGTAATACTACAAGAAAATGACTGACATTGGTGGGAAACTATGGGGGGAGAGGAGAAGGGAGATGGGATTAACGGTAGTAAATATCTGTCTGGGAATGGGGAGACACCTGTTATCAACAAGGATGCCTGAATGAAGCATATTTGTATACCTAACCCTTAACTGTACCCCACAATATCATAATAAAAATATTGATTAAAAAAAAATTCATAATCAGCCAGGCATGGTAGCGCGTGCCTGTAGTTCCAGCTACTCGGAAGGCTGAGGCGGAAGGATCGCCAGAGCCCAGCAGGTCGAGGCTGCGGTGGCCGGGAGCGGCCACTGCACTCCAGTCTGGGCGACAGAGTGAGACTCCAACTCAAAAAAAAAATTCACTGCAGGTTTGAAGGAATCTGCAAATCTGAGGATTCTTTTGATTTGTTTCTTTGGGGGTTTTTTTGAGTTGGAGTCTCACTCTGTTGCTCAGACTGGAGTGCAGTGGCCGCTCCCGGCCACCGCAGCCTCGACCTGGGTTCCGGCGATCCTTCCGTCTCAGCCTTCCAAGTAGCTGGAACTACAGGCACACGCTACCACACCCATCTAATTTTTGATTTATTGTAGAGATGAGGTCTCGCCAAGTTACCCAGGTGGGTCTCGAACCCATGGGCTCAGGCAATCCACTCACCTCAGCCTCCCAAAGCATGGGATTACAGGCTGAGCCACCGAGCCCAGCTCTTTTGAAGACTTTCAGTTGACTCCAATATGTTGTGGAAGGCCTTTGATCATTTTAGTTTCCACTCTTTTGAACTTTCCACCTTCTTTTTACATCTTCCTCCAGGAACAATAAACAGAACTAAATCACCTAATACAAATAGACTTCCAATTCAAAATAGCAGACATTTTTAGGCGTTATGTGTTTTTTAATGTGGTGGCCTAGGTTGATTTTTTTTCCTAAGTTGACTTTTAGTCATTGTTGCAAAATAAGAAAAGAAGGATGAAGACATGTTATTACTTAGACAGCTGCTTCTGCACAAAGGAAAGCAGGAGAGAGGCAAGGTTATGAAATGAAACCTAGACTCTCTCTTTCTCAACTCTCATTTTAAACCTTATTGGCCAAATATTATTAACCAAAATTAATTTATTTAGCTGGAGAAAAGTCAATTACTGGCATATAATAGTTTCTACCAAAAAAGTTGTATGAAAGTTTGACAAAGAAAAGATATATAACTCAGCCAAAATACACAAATCATTGGTGGAAAAGTTAAAGCTTCAACTAAGCACAGTCGATTGAAATTCTGGTTAATTCAACCTTTTCTTGATGCTTTATGACATCTACCTTGGTAAAGCCTGAAGCAAATATTTAAACATATATCTCTGCTATTTCTTTTTTAATTCTTAGTACCTGTTATTCAATGATTATCTCTGCATATCATTAAAGACGTTACATTGTTAGTTTTAAGAAGCTCTTGAAATATATTTTTTTGTTTGCCTAATTTGTAGTTTGCTCAAGCTTGCATTCATTTCTAAGCTTTCATGCTCCTCACTTGAAAAAAGCTTTAAAAAATAAACGAATGTTGGTTTAGTTTTTCTCTCACCAATAATATTTTTAAGAAGGTAAATTGTATTTAATATTCCTCAGCTCAAAACAAGGCTATGATATTTCACTCTTACATCTTTAATAGACAATCTCTTACTTACAAGATGCTGCACTCAAATATGAACCCAGGAGGGAAGCTCTCAAAGAAATCCTCACTAGGGCCCTAGGATCATCTGTATCTCGAACAGGTAGTTTTAGCTAATAGAAATGGAAGACTTCCAAAGTTCCTTTAATGAAAGACTATTGATTTTAGACGTATGAATTCTATTTCCTCCTGTTTTAGCATGCACACGTGTATTGTATGCAAGAAAAGGCTAGGCGGTCTTTTTTAAAATATGCTAAATAGATATAAAATGAATATATTTCAGGTATGCTGGCTTTTGCATTTTACATTAAAAGGCAAATCCATCTTAAATTCTATTCAAGGGGCTTCATAACTGAAGTACCAAATGACATGACTACAAAACAATACCATGTATAAAACTGTAGCTAGAAATCTGAGGAAAAAGACAGCCCGAATTTCAGTTATCTCATAGTCAGTATGTTTGCATTTTCTCTCTTTGATATTTCACTGCTTATTCATGTTTTGTCTTATTGAACTGGAGAGTTTCCTTATTGTTCTTATTCAAAAATCTGTCTTAACTATCTTATTTATCTTGGAGGTTGAAGGTCAAAAATCTAGAAGTATATCTTCTTCACATCTGTTCGCCATAATGTCACAGATGTAGCGTAACCTGGGTGGCATACACATACACATCATATCCATGTTGATTGCAATGTGCTTCAGCAGCTTAAAAGCACGTTAAAATTATAATGATCTTTATCAACCATCAGAAATTGTCCTGCTCACCAAGGAATACTTTACCAGTGACGAAAAACTCGTATTGTATTCTTCCTCTTGTGATACACTGGGGGGGCTTTTCTTGTAGGTTGAGTGAAAAAACCACCAGACGTCATTTTCTGGAAATGCTTGGAAGAGACATGAGCTAAGAGGAAAACAGCAAACCTTGAAAGAGAGAACTGCCAGCCTGCATCAAATCAGCTGCCCCCAACCCGGACTCCTCACACTGGCTCAGTAAGCTCAGTCTACTGGCAAATCATACACCATAATTAACTGTCCTTAATTCAAATGAACATTTTATGGGCCCATGGGGTCTGGAGAGAAAATCGTTAGCTTCACTGACTAATTCTCAGTTAATCAGCAACAGTTCACTCAACAGAACACTAATAGGGCAGCCTTGATTGGAAGTATCGAGATATGATATTAATTAGCTTCTTCTTACAGGGATGAGAATGCTAAATGGCAAAGACCATCTGTAGCTCTGGAAAGGAGACACTTGAAAAGCACTCTTTGAAGGTAAATTATAAGACAGGAATGCCTTTTAATTTTTCAACTCAGTCTACAAAACATTTTATGTTTCTTTTGTCATTATTATTATGATTATTCCCTTCAGAGGCAAAGCTTCATTTGAAACCTATGGTTTTAAGTGGCATACAAATGCTGAAGCTAGGTGCAATTTAAGCAAATCTTTTTTTATTTTGACTTGAGGGCACAGTTTAAGAATATTGAATATATGTATAAATTATATAAATAAATAATACATTCTATATACAAAAACACTAGGGTCATTTGGAAGAGAAATTCTCATGTAATACAAGTGAGATAGATAAAGCAGGCAGGTTTAAGTGAATAGTAGCTTTGCTTTGACCCTAGAAAAATTAGAAGGGCACACTATCTTTATCTGGCTCTCTCCCTCTTTTCCTCTGAAATAAGCTTGTTTTAGTCTCCTTTCCCTCTAGCCTTTATTGATGAATTATAAAAAGTACGTTTATTTAAAAGTGTCTTTAAGGTTCCTTTAAAAGAATAAAAATGGTAATTTTGTAGTTCTTAAGAAAAATATATCTTTGTCTCAACATCAGCATAAAAATGAGTCAAACAGCCAAAATTCCAATCTGTGGTTCATCTGAGAGGCTCAACTTCAACACAGAGCATTAGAAGATAACTGGAAATTTTATAATACATGAGATCTTTTCCAACTGCAACATCCAAAGTCTAGGAACAAGTACTAAGCTTTCTTTATTTACCTGATAGAATTTGTGAATCTAGGGATTGATGAGATCTTTATTGCTGAAGTCTCTGAAAAAATGAATGGTCTAGTTCAGATTCAGTAACATCACATTAAGCTAATATCCACTGCTCGACTAAAAACACACAGAAATTATGACTAGAATGCAAAGCAAAATAAATCTACAATCATATTAGAATATTTAACATAACTATCATAAACTAACAGATGAAGAAAACAAAATGAATAAACACATAGGATACTTGAATGAAAATGTAAAACTTAATCTAAAATATATGTCTAGAATACTACATCCAATAAGTAGAGGCTATAAATTGTTTCCAAAACATTGAACATTTGGAGACAGACAAAATCTTAAGAACCTCCCCAAGTTACAGAATACAAACAAAATTCTCTGACTGTAAGTCACTTAAATTCAAATTAATAATAAAAGGATAGTCACACGAAAGACTCACATATTCAGAAACTAAAATATGCTCCCTTACTAATATATGAATTAAAATATGCACCCTTACTAATATATGAATCAAGAGTAAATCAGAATTTTTAAAAATGTAAAAATATACAACAAAATCACCATGAAAAATCCTCCATAGTAACATTTGTGAAAGTAAAAGAGAAAAATATATAGCAAAGTTTGAAAAAGAAGTGAGAAGGAAATAATGAAGATAGAAACAAAATTAAAATAGAATAGGAAAATCAAATAAATAATATAACCCAAACATAGTACTTTTAAAAATTAAATAAAATGGGCAAGTTCATAGCATGCACATTAGGGAAAAAAAGAAAGAAACCTAAAATTTAAAAAATTAAGATAGGATGTTCACAATTTTTTTATAGGGCTACAACTATAGGTAGAGTAGAGATTTTAAAATTAAGAGAATAATATAAACAATTTATGCCAATATATTTTTAAACTTAGAACAAAATAATTTTCTGAAAGAACACATTATCAAATGGGTTAAGGAAGTCATAGAAAACCTAATCAAAGTCAAACCAACAATTATTTTAAAATAGATTAATAAGAAATAAAAATTATTCTTCATCCTCACCCAAGGCATCAGTCACAGTTTAGCAAGAAAAGATGTTATCCATCTTAAACAAGTACTTGCAAAAATAAAAGGAAGTAAATATATTCGATTATTTTTATGAAGCTAATAAAAATATACTCACCTAGAAAATTTCAACAGTTTGAGAAAATTATAAGCAAATGTAACTTATGAAGATAAATGCAAAAATATAGATTATTTATTACAAAATATAATTTAGCTATATATTAAAATTTATAATGAACAAGTAAAATAGTGTATATTCCCAAAATTCAAAAGTAGTTCAAGTTTAAAATTTTCGAATATAATGAAATATATTAAATAAGTGATTAGAGTAGAAAAAAATTATCATCCCAATAAAGATAGGGAAAATTCATTCTATAACGTTATAAACAATTTGTGGTTAAAAAAACAAATGTATTTATTAACTATTGCAATAAATATTACATAAAATTTAAAATTTTAGAAAAGTATTAGCAATATTTTTACCATTATTCTTAATACTTATCTTTGTATAGGATGGAGATTCTAACCAATGCAGTTGTTCTAAAAGTAAGAGGTATAAACATTGGACATAAAAAGGCAAATTTGTTTTTTGCCATAGATAATGTGATTAGCTATGTAAAAATTCAAGACATATCCAAACTCAAAATCAACAGCAAAGTTTCTGTAGATTAAATGAACCACAAAAGTGTATGGCGTTGCCATGGTTCATCAGTAACAAAACAGAAAATATCAGAATAAATATCTCATCCATGTTAACAATAACATCTTTAAAAAACAAGAAATAATTGTACCAAAGTTGTACAATGGCACTTCTATATTCTTTAAAATCAAAGTCAACAATATAAAAGATGATATGTTGAATGGAGACCTATATCATGTTTTATGGTGGTAAAATTCAATATTGATAAAAAGTCTGTTTACCTCAGAGTAATCTATAAGTTTGATACAATTTTTTTTAATTCTGATAATTTGGCAAGTTAGCTGAAATTCATATGGAAGAGGAAAGAACCAAAAAAAAAAAAAACCAGTCTGGACAAACAAAAGAACAAGATCAGATTATTTCCTCTCCTGCTATATATCAAGGCTGATTATATGAACATATTTTAATCAAAATCCTGTAATAGTGACAAAGTGCTAGACAAAAGTCTAATGGATTGCAATACAAAATCTACACACACACAAAAATTAATGTTTCATGTATATCACTTTCAAAGAAACACATATGTAGAATATGCTTTCATATCTGCATGAAAATAAAATTAGGTTATCACAGTTCTCATTATAAAAGAAGTTTTCCACTTGCATTAAAGTGCTAAGCAAGAAAAGTGAAACATGATAGCAATTACTTAATCAAGATACAAAATACTATACTCTATGAAAAAAGATGAATAAATGTCACAATGTTAAAATTAATTTTGTAAAAGACAAAAGAAGCTATGAACAAAATTAAAAGACCAGGAGATGACATCTGTATCTCTGTATTTACTTCCTTTTATTTTTGCAAGTACTTGTTTAAGATGGATAACATCTTTTCTTGCTAAACTGTGACTGATGCCTTGGGTGAGGATGAAGAATAATTTTGTATATGTATATACAATACAGAAATATGTTCATGAATATCATTAAAAAGTCTTAACATCAATCAGAAAAATGTTAAAAACCCAATAAAAAATGAGCAGACAATTTTTAAGGAGCAAAAGTATTTATGACCACTTAATACATGAAAAGATGTTTAACCTCATTGAATATCAAAGGAATTCTAAATAAAACAAAAATGAGATACGATTCCACAACTAGCAGATAGGTAATTATAAAAAGTAATCAAATAATACCAAGCATGTAGGAAGATGTGGAAAATAGAAACTCTCATACACTTGTGGGGAAAGTTTAAGTTGGCATAATCATTTTGTAGAATAATATGCCAATATCTAGTGAACTAGATGAGCCTAAATTATGTCTTAACAGTTTTACTTCTGTTTATATATTTTATGTATACTTAATCCAGTTTGGAAAAGATCAACCTCAACTTATTCCAAAGACATATAAGTAAAATTTCAAAGAAAAAAGAGAAATACATTAAAAATAAATGAGGAAAGAAGGCACAATAGATGAGAACCAGCAAAGCACAAACAATAGAAACAGATCCAAAAATCTTTCAGATATTGAAATTGACAGGTATAGAATATAGAAAAGCAATATCTAATGTTATTAAAGAAAAAAGCTTAGAAATATGAGCAATATACAAGACTATAAACGAGTTAAGTAAATTTGGCAAAGATTCAAATATCACTTTTTAAAATAAAAGTAAAATAGTTAAAAAATTGAAAGTCAATATTTGGAAAAACTACAGATATGAGCTAAATGAAGATAAAAAATACTGAATAAAAATATAGACTCAAGTGCAGCCATTATGGAAAACATAATGGAGAGTCCTCAAAAAACTATAACTAGAACTATCATATGATCCAGCAATTCCCTTATTGGGTATATATCCACAAGAAGGAAAATCAGCATATTGAAGAGATATTGAAATGTCTGTAAAACCTATATGTCTGTATAACCTTAATAACCTGTAAAAGTTTGTTAGATATAAGTATCTATCATGTTAAAAGCTTCCATTTTAGTTGCATGCCTGCTGCCCAGACGCAGCGCCCAAACGCTGCGCCCAGACGCAGCCTCTCCCCACCCCCACGTGTAACCACAACTGTTCTTGGCCCCTGAACTGTAACAGTTAGCTTCTTCTTTAAAATCCCCTACCAAATCTCACTGGCATCCTGCTTTAAAAACAAACTAACTTTGCAAAAATGTTCCTGGCTAAGGGTCAACTACATAAACTTGAAACCGTAAGGTAACAGTACCCCTACCCTATTGTCTGTTCCTTCTTAATATGTAACCATAAGTTACCATAGTTGCAGAAATTGTGTAGTTTTAAAGCTATGCTGTATATATAAACTCCCTGCTTACTTTGCTAGGGGCCAAGAGATTTTAATGGCTTTAGCCAGCTCTCGGTCATCGGCCAATTAAAGGACTCAGGATCAGCGAGACCTCATCTCTACAATAAATCAAAAAATCAGCTGGGTGTGGTAGCATATGCCTGTAATTCCGGCTACTTGGAAGGCTGAGGCGGAAGGATTGCCGGAGCCCAGGAGGCGAGGCTGCGGTGACTGGAAGCAGCCACTGCACTACAGTCTGGGCAACCGAGTGAGACTCCAACTCAAAAAAAATAAAAGAGGACTCAGGATCTAATTTTCTCTGTGCTGGCATTTTATTTCTTGCACTTCAGTTATAACAATATCTGCATTCCCATGTTTATTGCATCAATATTCAGAACAGTCAAGATATGGAATCAACTTATGTGTCCATCAGTAGATGAATGGATAAAGAAACTATGGTATATATCAAGAGAGTAAAAAGACAACACACCGTATTGGAAAAAATATTTGCAAGTTATGCATCTGACAAAGGCCTAACATCCAGGATCTACAAGGAACTCAAACAAACTGACAGGAGGAAAAAACAACAACAACAACCCCATTGAAAAGTGGGCAAAGAAATTAAAACCACACTGAGATACCACCTAACTCCAGTCGGGATGGCTGTTACCAATAACTCAAAAAACAACAGATGCTGGAGAGGATGCGGCGAAAAGGGCACACTTCTACACTGTTGGTGGGAGTGTAAACTAGTTCAAACTCTGTGGAAAACAATGTGGTGATTCCTAAAAGATTTTAAAATCAGTCTTCCACATGACCCCACAATCCTCCTGCTGGGAATATATCTGGAGGAACTCAAATCACTCTATGAAAAAGATCCCTGCACACACGTTTATTGCAGTTCTATTTTCAATAGCAAAAACATGGAATCAGTCATGCTGCCCATCGAAGCTGGACTGTACTTTAAAAATGTGGTACATATACACAATGGAATATTATGCAGCCATGAAGGAGGACAAACATATGAACTTTGCAGCAACTTGGATGGATTGGAGTCTATCATACTCAGTGATCTATCACAGAAACAAAAAACAGAGTACTATATGTTCTCTCTCATAAGTGAACCTTGAACAATTATCATAATACTATAAGAAAGGGATTGGTAGTAGTGGGAAACTGCCAGGGGAAGGAGGGGTGGGATTGGCAATAGTGGGAAACTGCCAGGGGTCGGGGGGCACACCTCATCAACAAGGGTACCTACATAATGAACATTTGTTTACCTAACCCTGAATTTTATTCCACATATTTAAAATAAAAAATTTTTAAAAGAAAAAAATTTTTAAAAAAAGAAAAGTAGGCAAAGTACATGAGCAAACACTTAAAGGTTGGCATACAAGTAGTCAACAAACAAATGAAAAAGGTTCAGCTTCACTATCAGAGAAATGCAAAGCAAAACTACAGTGAGATACCACCCAACACCAGTAAGGATGGCTGTAATTAATAAGACAAAAAACAACAGGCGCTGGCACAGCTGTGGAGTAAAGGCGGTGCTTCTACACTGTTGGTGGGAATGTATTTTAGTCAAACCTCTGTGGGAAGCAGTGTGGTGATTTCTCAAAGAACTAAAAATTAAGCCATTATAAAATCCAGCAACCCCTCTTCTAGGAATATGCCCAGAAGAACATAAATTTTTCCACCAAAAAAAAAAACCCTGCACATGAATGTTTATTACAGCACTATTCACAATAGCAAAAACATAGATCCAACCCAGATGTCCATCGAAAGTGAATTGGATAAAGAAAATGTGGTACATATACATGATGGATAAAGATGTACCATAAAGAACAAAATCATGGCTTGCACAGCAACTTGGATGCAGCTGGAAACTATCATAGTAAGTGAACTATCACAGAAACAAAAACTGAATACCGCATGTTATTGCTCATAAATGGGCCCTAAATGCTAGTCACACTAGCACAAGGGTGGATCAGCAGACGCCGGACATTGCTGGGGGAGGAAGGGAGAGAGGAGGAAGGAGGCACGTAACAACACACTGTGTACCAGGTGCACCATCAGGGGAGAGAGAGCCAGTAAGAAGCCCAAACCTCACCTGAATGCAAATTACTTGTGTAGTAAAACCCACTTGTAACCCACAACTCCAAAATAAAAATAAAAATGAAATTTTGCATATGTACACAGTGAAATACTACTCAGCCATAAAAAGAATAAAATTCTGTCATTTGCAGCAACATAGATGGAACTGGAGGGCATTATGTTAAGTGCAATAAGTCAGGCACAAAAAGACAAATATTGCATATTTTCACTCATGTGGGAGCTAAAAGAGTGAATCTCATGGAGGTAGAAAATAGAATAGTGCTTATCAGGTGCTGTGAAGGGAAAGCGGAAGAAGGGAATGAAGAAAAATTAAGGGGTGCAAAAATATAGAAAGAAGGAATAAGTTCTAGTATTCACAGTGCAATAGAGAAATTATAGTTAACAAATATCTATGGTATATTTAAAAATAGCTAATGTAATGTTCCCAACACAAAGAAAAGATAAATGTTTGAGATGATGGATATTCCAATGATTAGATTGTTACACATTGTATACAGCTATCAAAATATAACATGAATCCCAAAATATGTACAACTAGTATATATCAATAATGAAAAAATCAGTAACATATAAACTCAAGTAAATGCTACAAAATCTGGTCTAAAAAGACCAAAGTTGGAAAATATGAAAGGTCAAAATACATGAAAGAAAGTTAAAATCCAGTTTGAGATCTGATTAGTGATCCAAAATGAAAAAGGAGAAAGTAGAAAAGGCAATGTTTAGAAACATAATGATTGAAATTGTTCAAAATGTGGTCAACAAAAGAACACCAATTCTTTTATCTAGAAAGTCCAATGAATCTCTACAGAATATGCAAAATTAAACATCCAACTACATACATCATAGTGAAGGTGTAAAACCCCAAAGGTTGGGGAGGGGATTTAAAAAGCAATCATAGACAAAAAATAGGTCACCTACAAAGCAAGAATATTTAGACAAATGGTTGCCACCTCAGTAGCAGCAGCTTAAGCTAGAAGACAATAGAATGATATTGTCAATATGCTAAGTGAAAGCAACCAACTCTCTCAAACACATGCTTGACAAAAACCCATGCCACAAGAGATAAAGATAGACAAGTGGAACCTCATCAAACTGAAAATCTTCTACAAAGTAAAAGAAACCATCAATAACAAAAATACTTGTCAACTGTATATCTGACAAAGGCAGAATAAATGTTCCAAGATCTACCAGGAACTCAAATGTATCAAAAGAAAAAAAAACCAAACAGCCCTATTAAAAAGTGGGCAAAAGATATGAATAGACACACTTCTTAAAAGATACCTACGAGCAGCCAACAGATACATGAAAAAATGCTCAACCTCACTAATCATCAAAGAAATGCAAACCAAAATAAAGACATTTCAAACATGGCTGAGAGAGTTTACATCAAAAACAGGCTTGCTAAAAGAAAATCCAAAGGATATACTTCAGATGAATGGAAATGTTTCCTAGATTCAAAATCCAAGACTTGGGATGGTATAACCATAGCATTCAATTTGTGTTTGTGTGTAGAAACAGGTAAAACCAGAACACTTGCAGATATAACAGATACCTTAAGAGGCTGATCACATTAGTGTTTTCTAAGGTCTTTGTATTGTTCAAAATATATATATTACCTCTAGACTTTTTAAGAAAGAATGTTAAAATATTCATAGTAATGAGCAAAAGAATAAACATTTAACTTATAGTCTCCAAAATGAAGGGGAAATGGAATGAGGAAAAAAGTACACTTTATGCAATAGGAGAAAAAAGAGCCGGGCTCGGTGGCTCAGCCTGTAATCCCTCGCTTTGGGATGCCGAGGTGAATGAATTGCTTAAGCCGCAGGCTCGAGACTCGCCTGGGCAACTTAGCGAGACCTCATCTCTACAATAAATCAAAAAAATTAGCCAGGCATGGTAGCGGGTGCCTGTAGTGCCAGCTACTTGGAAGGCTGAGATGGGAGAATCGCCGGTGCCCAGCAGGTCGAGGCTGCGGTGGCCGGGAGCCGCCACTGCACTCCAGTCTGGGCGACTGAGTGAGACTCCAACTCAAAAAATTAAAATTAAAATTAAAAAAAGAGAAAAAGGAAACAGAAAAAAGTAGGACAAATGTAAGGAATTTACATATATATATAATTCAGTAATTATAAATATAAATTATTCATGTTTCAGTTAGGAAACAAAAACTGCCAGATAGATTAGAACACATCAATTAATGAAAACCTGCTCTATACTATTGACAAGTAACACACCTAAAACATAAGGACATATATTAAGTAAAAGAAAGTTAGTTGTACCATATTCACAAAAGGTTATGGGGGAAACAATAGGTTTTTTGGTAATGACAGAAAGATCAATTAACTAGAAAACATCACAATGTTAAACTTGTTCATACCTAATAATGTAGTTTCCAAATAACTAACTCCGAAATGACTGAGCCGTGAGATAAATTGATAAATCCACCTTATATTAGTAATTGATGGATGAAGGAAAAAAACAGAATACAAGGCCAGTGGGAGCTCTCATTTACTTTTAGTGGAAATTTAACTTGATACCAATATTTTGGAAAGCAGTTTTCTGTATTATATGCACATACCCTGTGACTCAGCTATTCTATTTAGTTGTACACCATGAAGAAATGTTTGTACATATAATCAGGTGACATATACAATAGCAAAACCCGTGTGAAAACAAATGTGCACAAGAAGTAGGATGGAGGAATGTAAGCTGATATAGTCATACATTAGAATAACATAGGGCAATGAATTAATTACCTCCACACAGAGCATGTGTAAATCTAACAGCATAATGAGAGCAAAGGAAACACGTCACAGAATAAAATGCTACATAAACCCATTAATATAAGGCTCAAAACCAGGCAAACAAAATATTATATATTTTGGGAATATATGTATATGCAAATATAAAGGAATGAAGAAGAATATAATACTCATATACCCCAAACTTGAGATGCTGTTGGAAGTGATGGGAGAGAGGAGAACATAATTGGGGAAAGACACAAGGGAATTATTTCAGTTACTAGAAAAAATTTGTATAATTTAGTACGAAGTCCAATGCTGTTCATTTTCATTCTTATTATTTATATTGATTGTTAATGTAAAATATTGTATTGAAATATATACAGGAAAGTGTTCAGATCAGCAAAAGTGTGCAAGGTGGTGAATTTTCAGCCAACAAAATGCACAGAAATACATACAAGATATATTTCATGCATTTTTAAGGTATATTTCAAAATGGTTTAAATAGCAATGGTGTGCAAAGACATAGGACCTATATGAGTACTTATAATAAATATGAACTGAAAAAAAATAATGAATAATTATTAATTTGAGAGATGGTTAAAACAAAATGTCAAACTAAGTAGCTTGTAAGTCCAATACAACAAGCAAGAAAAAACTAGAAAAAAAACAGTGGATACAAAATGTTTTAAAATCTGTTTAAATCCATTAGAAAGCTGCCAAGGCAACCAGCAACCAGTTCCTGATCAGAACCTAAATGCCCACACCTTAAGAAATAAGATACACAAGTGGAACCTCATCAAACTAACAAGCTTCTGCAAAGCAAAAGAAATCATCAAGAGAGCAGTGAGACAGCCCACAGAAGGGGAAAATATATTTGCCAACTGTATATCTGACAAAGACCTAACATCTAGGATCTACAAGGAACTCAAACACGCCGAAAGGAAAAAAAAAAAAAAAAACAGCCCCATTAAAAAGTGGGCAAAAGACATGAATAGACACTTCTTAAAAGAAGATATGTGGGCAGCCAACAGATACATGAAAAAATGCTCAGCCTCACTCATCATCAGAGAAATGCAAATCAAAACCATACTGAGATACCACCTAATCCCAGTAAGAATGGTCATCATTAATAAAACAAACAACAACAGATGCTGGCAAGGAAGCGGAGAAAAGGGAACGCTTCTACATTGCTGGTAGGAATGCAAACTAGTGCAACCTCTTTGGAAGACAGTGTGGCAATTTCTGAAAGAACTAGAAATTGAACTTTCATGTGAACCAGTAATTCCCCTATTGGGAATATACCCAGAAGAACTCAAATCATTCTACAAAAAAGATACCTGCACACCTGCACACGTTATGTTTGTTGCAGCTCTATTCACAATCACAAAGACATGAAACCAACCATACTGCCCATCGAAGCTGAACTGGATAAAAAATGCGGTACATATACACAATGGAATATCATGCAGCCCTAAAGAAGGACAAACATATGGATTTTGCAGCAACTTGGATAATATAGAGTCGATCATACTAAGTGATCGATCACAGAAACAAGGAACAGAGTACTATATGTTCTCACTCATAAGCGGATCTTGAACAATTATAATACTATAAGAGAGGGATTGGCAGTAGTGGGAAACTGTTGGGGGGGGTGAGATTGAGAGTTGAAGGAAACTGCTAGGGGAGAGAGGGACATACCTCATCAAGAAGTATACCTGCATAATCAACGTTTGTATATCTAACACTGAATTGTACCCCACATCTTCATAATAATTTTTTAAAAGCTGCCAAGGCAGAGGGAAGTGAGGGATCAATCACCCAGAGAGAAAACAAGCCCATAGAGAAGAAAAGGACTACAACTGGTGCCAATTTTCTCAAGGCGTTTTCCAATTCTAAACTGGGAGAGACTGAAGCCATGCAGAGCTACTGTTATCTCATGAAGATGGGGAGACAAAAATTGTAGTTCAAAACCCACCAGGGTAAAGATGTCCTAGTAAATATTCCAGAATTTAGTCAGGGCTCTCGACGGGTATACCCTAAGAATAAGAATAAAATTAAAATTAGAAGAGCTCTCACAGAGGCACAAATCCAGACTTGAATAAGCCCAGCCTCTAATTGTGTCTATGTGAGCTATTCCTGCCTAACTTACATGTGAGGAAAAAAAAAATCCTTTGTGAAGGAAAATAACATCATCGAAAACTTCAAATTATGTCCACAATTATTCATATACAATATATGGTATTTAATCAAAGCCAACTGGCCTACAAAAAATCAGAATTCACCAAAACTAAAAGGAAAATATAAACAATGAAAACAGACTAATGGGAGACCTAGCTAATAAGTTATCACACAAACTTTATAATTACTCCGATTATTATATTCAAAGAATTAAATGAAAAAGAAAATATGAACAGACAACTAGTAGGCATTAAAAATAATTTAATTGAAATTCTAAAATTTAAAAATACAATAAATAAAAACTCAGTGGATCAGTTTATCAGCAGATTAGACACAACTAAAGAGAGAATGTGTTAATTGTATGTAATACAGAGAAGAGTAAATATCCAGACTAAATTATAAAGAGACAAAGGATGGAAAATACAAAAATAGCATATAAAAATAATGAAATAGTGGTACATACATTTAACTGAAATCCCAGAAGAAGAGGAAAAAGAGAATATGGAAGAAGAAACAATGACACAAAGGTAGAGATTTTCAAAAACTGATTAAACCTATAAAGCCAAAGATTCAAAGCAAGCAATACAAACTTCAAGCAAATTATATGCAAAGATAACTACATCATTATTCAGAAATAAAACAACAAGCACATCACCATAAAGCTTCTAAAAACTAAGGTTAAAAAGAAAAAAAAAGAATATGAAGCAACCGTAGAAACAAATTAGATGTACTTTCTTCAAAGAAGCAAACATGATATTGATAACTAAATTTGTAATAAAACAAAATATTTCCTCAAGTTTCTGAAGAAAAAAAATTGCCAACCTAGAAATCAATATCCAATCAAGATGTTCTTTACAGTGAAATGAAGTGCACAGATACCCTAAAGGAACTACAAAAGGAAGATCTTCAGAAAGAAGACAAATTATCCCAGAGGGAAAGGTAGAAATGCAATAAAGAATGAAAACCATCAGAAAGAATAAATATATGGGTTAATCTAAATAAATCTGACTGATTAACACAATAGGAATATCTTAGACAGTTTTAAATATAAACAGATTTAAAATTCACAATACAAACAGCATGAAAGCAGGAGAGGAGTAAAAGGAGTTAAAATTTTATAAGCTTCTTGCATTATTCAGGAAGTTATAAGATTATCAATTTATGTTAGAGTTTGAAAAGTTATAGATGCAGGTTGTAACTCCTGGAGTAAATTACACAGTAATACTAAAAGAGGACATACTAATAAACTAACAAAAAGTAAAAATTTGAATATTAAAAAAATTAACTTGAAATAAAGCATAAAAGAAGAGCAAAGGGGACATGCAAAAATGACATATAGAAAACAGAATAAAATGGTAGGTTTGATAGTAAGTACTTCAGTAACCACATTAAGTATATGTGTACTAAATACTCCAATTAAAAGAAAATCACTAAGCTACTTGCAAGCGACACAGTTTAAATTGAAGAATACAGAAAGGTTGAATGTAAAAGAGTGGAAGGGAACATTTTATACAAACACTAACCAAAAGAAAGGTGAAATAGTTATACAAATATAGCTAGAGAAAAAGAACAATTCATAATGATAAAATATTTATCAGGAAGATAAAATAATTTCATGTTTATATACATCCAATTAAATCTATTTTTAAAACACTAGGAACAGTAAACATCTAAATCATGACAGGAGACTTAAACACAACTCTGTTAGTAACTGATAGAACAAACAAAATAAAAGCAGTTAATATGGAAAATTAGAATATATGATTCACAACTTGACTTAATTGACATATACAGAATTTAACAACCAACAATTATAGAATACACATTCTTTTCATGTGCAACACTAACCATATACTGGGGCATAAAGTAAGTCTCAACAAATTTCAAATGACTGAAATGGCACAGAGTATTTTCTCTGAATCCAAAAGATTTAAGCTAAAAATCAACAACATAAAGTATAACCAAAATGTTACCATATGTCTGGAAATTAAGCAATATATCTAAATAGCACAGGAATAATGAAAGGAATTCAAATAGATATTAGAAAATAATTTGAACTGTAATATAATAAAAATACTACACGTAAAACTTATGAGATGCAAAAAATCCATGCTTGGAGTAAAATGTGCAGCCCATAAAGATATATTAGAAAAGAAGCAAAACTACAAATCAATGATATATTTTTCTCTAGATATTAGAAAAATAAACATCAGATTAAACTCAAGAAAGGAAAAAAATTATTTAAAAACCAGAAAATATTGAAATCAAAGCAAAAGCTCAATAAAGAGGAACAACGTCATAAGGTGGTTATTTAAAAAGACAAACAACATAGATAAATCCCTTGGAAAATGAATGAAGAAAAAATATGAAACTAATAATAAACATAAATATACAAGAAGAAATTACTATAAAAATTTCAGATAATGAGCCTATATTATGAACAACTTTATGGCAATAAATAAAAAATCTAAATAAATAAACATATACTAAAAATTGAATTGTGATTAAACACCTTCCCACCAAGAAATTCCCAGGTCCAGGTGATCTGTTTAAGGATTTAAGGAAGAAAGAACTGCAATCTAAATTTCTTTCAGAGAATAAAGACCAAAAAATATTCTCAACTAGTTTTAT
Source organism: Cephalopachus bancanus (assembly GCA_027257055.1). NCBI lineage: Eukaryota > Metazoa > Chordata > Mammalia > Primates > Tarsiidae > Cephalopachus > Cephalopachus bancanus. The sequence goes on along the minus strand of JAPVLO010000675.1, from coordinate 163,291 downwards.
GAGACCAGTAGAACCGTGATACCACAATCTGACAAGGAACTGTCAAGAAAGAAAACTTGCCCTGTCTTGTTCTGGTTTTCAGGGGAAATGCTTCCAATTTCTGTCCATTTAGCAAAATGTTGGCTGTGGATTTATCATAGATTGCTCTTACTATTTTGAGGTATGCTCTTTCTATGCTTAGGTGTTCAAGTGTTCTTATCAAGGAGGGATGCTGAATTTTGTCAAAAGCTTTTTCTGCATCTATTCATGTAATCATGTTTTTACATCTCTTGATGTATTTAATTATATTTATGGTCTCATGGATGTTGAACCAGCCCTGCATCCTGGGGTTGAAGCCTACATGGTCATGGAGGATAATTTTTTAAATGTGTTGTTGGATCTGATTTACTAGAATCTTGATGAGAATGTTTGCATCTATGTTCATCAGGAATATTAACCTGTAGTTCTCTTTCTTTGTTGGGTCTTTACCCAGTTTGGGTATCAGTGTGATGTCAGCTTCATAAAATGATTTGGGGAGAGTTCCATCTTTCTTGATTGCCTGGAATACTTTCAGTAGGATTGAAATCAGCTCCTCCTTGTATGTTTTGTAGATTTTTGCTGGAAAGCCATCTGGTCCGGGTCTTTTTTTGTAGGCTGTTTTCTTTTGATGGGGTCAATTTCCTGGGTTGTTATTGTTCTATTTAGTGTCTCAATGTCTTCTTATTTCAATCTTGGGAGGTTGTGTGATGTCAGAAAGTCCTCCGATTCATTTAGGTTTTGGAGTTTGCTTCCATACAAGTGTGCATAGTAATCTCTGATAATCTTTTGTATTTCTTTGGTGTCAGTTGTGACTTGATCTTCTGCATTTCTAATTGTGTTTATTTGGACTTTTTCCCTCTTTTTCTTGGAGTGAATCTGGCTAGGGGTCCATTGATCCCGTTTATCCTTTCAAGGAAACAGTTTTTTGTTTTATTGATGTTTTCTATGATATTTTTGTCTTCTATGTCCTGTATCTGGGCTTTACTTTTGTGATCTGGATTCGTCTGCTGAAGTTAGGGGTTTGGTGGTCTTGCTTTTTCAGATCCCTTAGGTGATTTGTTAGGCTAACTCATGATCTTTCTATTTTCTTGATTTGTGTGTGTAGAGTTATAAATTCCCCTCTTAGCATTGTTTTCATGGCATCCCAGAGATTTAGGTAAGATGTGTCTTTGTTTTCATTTGTTTCCAAGAATCTTTTAATCTTTGCTTTGATTTCTGTGCTAATCCATAAGTTGTTCAGCATCATGCTGTCTAGTGTCCACATCTTTTTGTGTTTGGGGGGATCTTATTGGGGTGATATTTATTTTTATTTCACTGTGGTCTGAGAAGGGGCATGGCAAGTATTTTGGTCTTATGAAATTTGTTTATGCTTAATTTATGGCTGAGGATGTGGTGGGATCTTAGAGTATGCTCTGTTTGGCAAAGTCTCAGTGTACACAATCAACAGTCACATTTTTAGATACCATCAACAAAGAGCGCACCAAATAAAAAGCACAGTCCCATTCACAATAGCCACAGAAAAATGAAATATATGACATCTTCCCAACTAGACAAGTAAAAGACTTTTACAATGAAAACTATAAAACACTGTTCAAATAAATCAAAGAAGACACAAACAAATGGAAGAATATTCCATGTTCATAGATTGGAAGAATCAACATTATACGATGTCCATCCTACCCAAGGCAATCTACAGATTCAACGCAATACCCAATAAATTACCAACATCATTCTTCTCAGCTCTGGAAAGGACAGACAAAAATTCATATGGAAACATAAATGACTACAAATAGCCAAAACAATCCTCAGCAAAAGAAACAAAGCAGGAGGCATCACACTTTCAGACTTTAAACTTTATTATAAGACCACAATAATCAAAACAGCCTGGTACTGGTACAAGAACAGGCATACAGACGAATGGAACAGGATAGAGATTCCGGAAGCGAAGCCTCAACTCCTCAACCAACTCATCTTTGACAAAGCCTCCAACAACAACCACTGGGGAGAGGAGAACTTACTCAGTAAATGGTGCTGGGAAAACCAACTGACCACATGCAGAAGAATGAAACAGGACCTCTACCCATCACCATACACAAAAATCAACTCTAAATAGATCAGAGATCTAAACATAAAACTTCGAACTATAAGAATCTTAGAAAATGCAGGAGACACCCTTATAGAAATTAGAATACATAACCAATTCCTGATCAACCCCCCAAAAGCCCATCCCATAAGAGATAAGATAGACAAGTGGGACCTCATCAAGATGAAAATTTTCTGCAAAGCAAAAGAAATCATCAAAAGAGTAGGGAGACAGCCTACAGAATGGGAAAAAAATTGCCAACTGTATATCTGACAAAGACCTAACATCCAGGATCTACAATTGTATATCTGACAAAGACCTAACATCCAGGATCTACAAGGAACTCAAACATGCTGAAAGAAAAAAAAAAGTCCTATAAGATTTGGGGAAAAAACAGCTGTTACTATTTACAAATAGCATGATTGTGTAAGTAGAAAACACAAAAACAATAACAGCTATTCTATTAGCATTATGCATGAATTTAGAAAAGTCACAGAATTTAACATCAATTGTATTTCTATATACCAACAATCAATTAGAAAATAAAACTTGAAAAAGGATAAACTACAATAGCACCAGCAAGCATCAAATACTTAGGGGAAGGTATGCAAGAATTCTACACACAAAAATTTACTAAAATTGAAGATTTAGGAAAAAAACAAACAGCTCTATTAAAAAGTGGGCAAATGATATGAATAGATATCAAAAGAAGGCATACAAGCAGCCAACAGATATGAAGAAATGCTCAGCCTCACTAATCATCAAAGAAATGCAAATCAAAACCACACTGAGACACCACCTAACTCCAGGCAGGACGGCCATCATCAATAACTCAAAAAACAACAGATGCTGGAGAGGATGCAGGGAAAAGGGGACACTTATACACTGTTGGTGGCAGTGTAAGCTGGTACAACCTCTGTGGAAAACAGTGTGGTGATTACTGAAAGATCTAAAAATTCAACCTTCCATATGATCCAGCAATCCCCTTTCTTGGAATATGCCCAGAGGAACTCAAATCATTCTACAGAAAAGATACCTGTACACGCATGTTTATTGCAGCACTATTCACAATAGCAAAAACATGGACCCAACTGTGCTGTCCATCGAAAGTGGGCTGGATAGAAAGATATGTAGTACATATACCAGATGGAATATTACACAGCCATAAAGAAGGACAAAATTATGGTCTCTGCAGTAACTTAGATAGATTAAAAGTCTGTCATACTCAGCTATCTATCACAGAAACAAAGAACTGAGACTACGTGTTCTCACTCATAAGCAGATCCTGAACATTTATCATAATACTATAAGAAAGGAAATGGCAGTAGCGGGACACTACCAAGGTATTGAGGGGCACTTAACATCAATAAGGGTACCTCATCTCAAGTCAGGCAAATTGAGAACCAAAGTGAGGTCCAAACTTCATCTGTACGATGAACACTTATGTACCTAATCCTGAATTATACTCCACATCTTTAAAATACAAAATTGAAGACCTAAATAAATAGAGGAGTATACGATACCATGCTCATGAAGATATCAATTGTCCCTTAATGTGATGTATTAATTCAGTGTAATCACAATCAAAATCCCAGGAAGATGTGTGTGTGTGTGTGTGTGTGTGTGTGTGTGTGTCTGTGTGTGTCTGTGTGTGTGTGAATTGCCAAGCAGATTCTAAAATGTATAATGAAAAATCCTAAGATCCCATAAAAGCTATGACAATCTTATGTAGCAGAAACTAATTTAAAAGACTGTCACTCACAATGATCAGATTTACTATAAAACTACATTAAGACAGTGTGGTATCACTGGAGGAATAGATAAATCGACAAAACGAAAATAATGCAGTCAAAAAATGACTCACAAATATATGGATGGACACTTGATTTACAATAAAGTTGGTAATACAACATTTTGAGAAAAACTCTAGTCTTTTTAGTAAATGGAAAATAATCATCTGAATTATAAGACACCGTATATCAATATCAATTCCAGAAGAATTGTAGATCTAATTATGAGAAACTAAACAAACCATCCAGAAAACAAATCAAAAAATACATAGGAGCCGGGCGTGGTGACTCGGCCTATAATTCCAGCACTTTGGGAGGCAGAGGCAAGTGGATTGCCTGAGACCATGGGTTCGAGACCAGCCTGGGCAACTTGGTGAGACTTCGTCTCTACAATAAATCACAAAAACTAGCCAGACATGGTGGTGTGTGTCTGTAGTTACAACTACTTGGAAGACTGAGGTGGAAGGATCGCCTCAGTCCAGCGGGTGGAGGCTGCAATGGCCGTGAGTGTGCCACTGTACTCCAGCCTGAGCAACAAGAGTGAGACTCCAACTCAAAAATATATATATATATACACATAGGAAAATATCTGATGACCTTGTGATAGGCAATTTCTTTCTTTCTTTTTTTTTTTTTGAGTTGGAGTCTCACTCTGTCGCCCAGACTGGAGTGCAGTGGCCGCTCCCGACCACCGCAGCCTCAACCTGCTGGGCTCCGCAATCCTTCCGCCTCAGCCTTCCGAGGAGCCGGAATTACAGGCATGCACTACCACGCCCGGCCGATTTTTTGATTTATTGTAGAGATGAGGTCTCGCTGCTCAGGCAATCCACTCACCTCAGCCTCCCAAAGGCACGGGATTATAGGCTGAGCCACCGTTAAACAAGACACCAAGTCACTAACCATAAAGAAAAAATGATGGAAAGATTTTTTAGAGATGGGGTTTCACTATCTTGCCCAGGCTGGTCATGAATTCCCTGGCTCAAGCAATCCTCCCACCTGTCTCCTGAGTAACTGGGACTACAGGTGCATGCCACCACGCCAGGATACATTTTTAAAAGGAGTAATTTCATCACAATACCCATTAAGAAAGTAAAAAGGCAAACCACAGATTGTTAGAAGATATTTGAAGTACATATAAACATCAAAGGGCTTGTATGTAGACTCCAGAAAGAACTCCTACAAATTAATAAGAACAATACAGACAATTAAACATTAAAAAGAGCCAAAGCCTTGAACAGGTACTTAACTAACAAGAATTTCCAAATACTCAACAAGCATATGTAAAGGTGCTCCATATCTTTAGACCTCAGAGAAATGCAAATTAAAATCACAATGAGTTCAGACTAACCTCGAGAATAAGCATAATTAAAACAATTAATAATATCAAGTGCTGGTGAGAATGTGTAGTAACTGGAAGCCCCACACATTGTTATTGAGAGTGTAAATTGGTAAACTTTGTCCTTTGGAAAACTGCTTGGCAGTATCTACCAAAGTTGAACATCTGTACACCCTATGGCACACAAATTACATTTTTAACCATAAATTCAACAAAATACATATATCTATATATCTCTGACCCACAAGACTATGTACAACAATGTTCATTGCATACTCACTAACAATAGTAAAAAATAAAAGCAAAACAAAAACCCTGGAAACAATCCAAACATCCATCAATATTAGAATGGTTAAATAAATTGAGGTAAATTGATCCAATGGAATAAGAATGGAGAAATTATGACTGTATTCAATATCATGGTTTTATATGAATCTCACAAAGGCAATGTTGAGAAAAAGAACTCAGACTCAATGAGAATGAGCACATATTATGAGACTCCATTTACAATAAGTTCAGGAACAAGCAAATTAATCCATGGTGTTAGAAATTGGGAGTGCTTATCTTTGGGGAAGTGAAGTTATTGATTAGAAGGGAGCATAAGGATTTTACAGGCGTACTGCCTGTGTTCAATTTTGTATCTAGGTAGTTACAAAAATGTGTTTACTTAGTGAAAATTCATTGAGCTCGACACTTATCAGTGTTCTTTTTATATTTCCAAAATGCTAATGGAATGAAAATAATAGTATACATGGTAAAATACAAAAATAAGAATCAATAATCTCCCTATTAAAAAGCCTGGAACAAATATTTCTCTCTCTCTCTCTCTCTCTCTCTCTCTCTCTCTCTCTCTCTCTCTATTTTTGCTATGGTACATGTTTTCACTTTGTTTTTTTAGAAAGAGTTGAAATCAGGGTTTACTAATCCTTGTCAGAGAAACAAAAACATCAAATAAGCAGAACTTCTCAGATCCTTCCTTCCACATGCACATATCCAACTTTCCTATAAAGAAACTTTCTACATAGAGCTAGTGACATTTATAAGTAGAATGGTTCCAGAATGCCAAATAACTAAAGTGTGTTTTTTTTTAACAAACATGCATATTTTAATTCTTTGTGGCTCTTCAAGTCTATCTAACCCAGAAAAAACTCCCATAATCCAGATGCTGAATTTCTGGTACAGCAGGATAACGAATTCTCTTCTCTTTCTAGTATCTTCTATGCATATATTGCATATCATGATCTCCTTGATTTGTTTGTGAAGGAATCTAGAAGAATAAATAAAGTCTCGGGTTGAACTTTATATTTAGGAAATGTTAGAACCACTTTTTCATTTTTCAGACAACTTCAGTGGGGAGAAACTACAGATGTAGGAGTTGTAACAAACAATGGAGGTCACTGGAACCTTTTTTCGTTTTCTTTTTAATTGTATATACAGTCTTTTTCTTTTTTATTGCATTTAATTGTTTTCAAATCAGTGAACATGCAGATATTGAACCATGGATACTTCCTGCACTACTTGAAATGTATACATAAATTGCTTTTCAATTAGAGTGCCTTCTCTTTTAAAGCCCTGAATATTAAGAGTACATACACAATATTTACAGTGACTATTTGCTTAGCATTTACATTATATTAGATATTATAAGCAATCTACAGGTGATTTAAAGTATACAGGAGGATATGTGCAGTTAATAGGCAAATATTACACCATTTTATATTAAGAATTTGAGAATCTTTCAATTTGGGTATCCTCTGGGGTGGGTTAGGGAGGAGTCCTGGAACCAATTCCCAGCAGATACCACAGGACAACTTTATTATACACTTGCGGGGGTGCAATGTGATGTTTTGTTATAGGTTTACATTGTGGAAGTCACTATCTTTTTTAAAGAGTTATTGAAACAAAGAATTCAAGTTGAAGCAGGAAAAAAGTCTAAAATATAAGCAATATGTTTATTTTAGGTTTAAATACAACTAAAGTTATTAACAAGTAATTAACAACATATTAACTATAACTATTTTCTATTTTGTGAAATGTTTAAATTACTTAAAACTTTTTCTCACCAACTGTGATGTCCACATAATGCTGAATGTCTGAAGGTCAGACTGGTGAGACAAGTTCTTATTGTAAAACAGTTTGACAGCAAGAGAATGTCTATAAGAAAAAAAGAAGGAAAGTTCAATAGAGAATTTGGCAATTAAGACAGATAGCAGAGGACAGCCTAATTTTACTTGAGGCATTTGCTTCATCCTGATTAGTTACCTTTTCAAAGCAATTTCTTAGTTCACCACATTATAAATTCATCCTTCTTAACATCACAGTCCAAATTATTTGCAGATCCCATCTGAATAATTATGGCTTTGTATTTTGAGTCAAAATGATTAGTTTTATTTTTTATCTAATTAAAACTGATTATCTTATTAAAAAGAGACTCATTTCTATTTTCTTAAAAGAAGCGTTTCACATGCCTCTCTCCCTCACTCCACATCTAATTGCTTTTAAGTACTATCTTGTTTTAAATTTGATTCTGCAGTGAACATGCAGACATCAAACCATAGATACCTCCTGCACTACTTGAAATGTGTGCATAAATTTTTTTTCAATTAAAGTATTTTCTCTTTTAGGTCCCTGATTATTAAGGGCACACACCCAATATTTAGAGACATTTGAATAATAAATACTGAGTAGGAAAAGTATACCATTTTGATCTTAGTTAATCTTTCTTTGACATTTATCTCCAATATGGAGTGGCAAAATCTTATATCTTAGCATTTAAAGATAGTAATTATTAGCAAATCCAGGGAGATCAACATAGTAGTAGCTTCTAATTATTTTGGTGATTTTTTTAGTTTTAATTACTTTGTGGTACTCTCTCTCCCCGGAGACATTTACTTGTAATTCATGCTTTAAAGTTAACCCCTGATTTTGTCCCTGAGGTCCAGGCAAATTCTAATTTGTGACATCAGTGCCCTACAGCCAAAGACCATCAGGAATATATTCCTAGTTGAACAAAGTTGGGGATTATTGCCTCATTATAACGAGGAAGACAGTACATAAAAAGAAACCACCAGGCATCTCAGTAAGAGGGTATCAGAAGGGTCTTGTCATAGGATTTGAACTTGTTTTTGATGATTTTTGGAATGGGTTCAAGGAAGCACAATTTTCTTGTGCATTTTTTTTTTTTTTTTTTTTTTTTTTTTTTGGAGTCGGAGTCTCACTCTGTCGCCCAGACTGGAGTGCAATGCTTCCGGCCACCGCAGCCTCGACCTGCTGAGCTCCGGAGATCCTTCCTCCTCAGCCTTCCAAGTAGCTGGAACTACAGGCGTGCACCACCACGCCTGACTAATTCAATGGTTTCTTTCTGGACTTTCTCTTTTTCTTTTCTTTTCTTTTTTGGCACTTCATTAGTATTTATTTACTTAAAACAGTTGAGGCTTGATGTTTGTCAACTTTTCTTTCTTTTTCTTTTTTTTTCTTTTGCCCCTCTATTGTAAAGTCCACACATGTTTTGTGGTATTGACACTTTCGTCTTTAATCCATTTGGAATTGAATTTTTTTGAGTTGGAGTCTCACTCTGTCGCCCAGACGATCCTTCCACCTCAGCCTTCCAAGTAACTGGAACATGCTACCATGCCCGGCTAATTTTTTGATTTATTGTAGAGATGAGGTCTTGCCAAGTTACCCCAGGCAATTCACTCACCTCAGCATCCCAAAGCGCTGGGATTACAGGCTAAGCCACCGAGCCCGACTGCAATTTTTATTTTTATTGTTTGATTTGGAGTCTCCCACAGTCGCCCAGGCTGCAGGGCAACCCAGCGTCGACGATCTTTTCACCTCAGCCTTCCAAATAGCTGGAACTACAGGCAAGCACTACCACACCCGGCTAATTTTTTATTTATTTATTGTAGAGATGAGGTCTTTCCAAGTTGCCTGGGCTGGTCTTAAACCTGGAGCCTCAGGCAATTCACTCACCCCAGCCTCTCAAAGTGCTGGAATTACAGGCTGAATCACCAAGCCCAGCTGAGGTGTGCATTCTAAGGAACAAATTTAGGGCTTGTAGAAAATACATACAATTTATGTTTATGGCTATAACATGACACATGCAACTAAGAGTAAGAAGCTCTTAGTGAGTGCAGCAGAAAATGAAGTTAGGGCTGGAGAGCATGAGACCTTGTCATAAGGTGAATGTTTGGAAGGATTTGGTATGATCCCATCTGATGCAATTGAAGTGATGTCCTTTTTGCTGAATCTTGAAATATATCCAGTCTCAGGTAGACCAATAGCATCTATTCTTGCAGTCATTAATTGAGTGCCTTGTCACAGGCCATTAACATTTGCAATAGTGTACAAAATATCATCTAATGTAAGAATATTTTCCACATTGATGACCACTGCATTGCAGCAGAAAATCTTGTGATCATACCTATTAATATTAATTTCTCTGTTGATTATAGATCTCATGCTCAGAAACACTACTGACTATAATTATTATTTTATTTTCATGCTCCAATGCCACAGTTTGACCACTGGGAGCTCCTTTAGGTTGGTTCCCTTTAACAAGACTCCAAAACTTTTGAAAGTTTCCTTGCCCTCTCACAACAAAATAATCAAGACCCAACTTTTTATTCTCTTGTAGATAACTAGCGTCTACAAAAAATTACCATTTATACTCTACTAGGAAATCTGACTGCTACATGTGATGCTAAGTATATATGCAGTTGAAATGTCACCAAATTCCAGAAAGAACAATTTGAAATCAGTGAGTTTATCATCAGTGTTGTCTTCACTTGATTGTGGTTTTCAATTACTTTAATCCTTGAATTTTAATTATAAATGCTGTCAATTTAGCTTCATCATTATTAATTTAGCTTGGGAACAGTTGTTTGTTCACCTTACAGTGAGTAAGGGATACATATTTGCATCAACAATATTTTTTATGTACAATTTTCCAATAACTGGAAGTTAAGATATGTATGCATTGGAATTCAAATATGAATTAGTTGTTCCATCATTTCTTGAGCAGCTGGATTCTTATACTTCAAAAATATACGACTCTGAAAATCACATTTTAAAGCTCATATATTTTCTGAAAAGTTAATAATGTAACTCATATACATTGCCAACAAAAGTTTTACTACAAATTGTTATTTTGTTTCTCTACAACATTTGGTTATCATAGAAATTTTTTTCACTTAGAAAGTAGGAATATAGCCAGGTGTGGTAGCACGTGCCTGTGGTTCCAGCTACTTGAAAGGCTGAGGTGGAAGGATCACCTGAGCACAGCAAGTCGAGGCTGCAGTGGCCATGAGCATGGCACTGCACTCCATTCTGGGCAATAAAGTGAGACTCCAACTCAAAAAAAAATAGTAGGAATAATTGGTAAAGATGAGTCATAAACAAAAAAAGTTTGAAAAGACTGCTCTTAGTGGAGTCTTCCTCAACTAGAAACTCATAAGTACCAGAGTATGTTGGAAGATTTTAATTTATGCATAAGACTTCCCATCAGCAATTTGGATGTGTATTATAAAGCTTTCCTCCTTTTATTACTTTTTTCTAATTCACCTTTCTTTTCTACCTACCTAATCTTGAGAATCACCACCATTCTAGGTCTCTATAGAATCCCTAAAAGTTATAAATAGCAGTTCATAATGGTACTAAGTGGAAGCAAAGACTCAGCAATGTGTGATATATTTCCAAAGAAGGGAATGTCCATTGGCCATTTCTGCACTGTCAGGCCATAGTATATTTCAGAATAACAATTCTGGAGCCACAGATCAACCTTTTGACTGTAAATTTCCCTTTATCTTCTCCCTCTGACTCAATGTCCTTTTTAACAAGTACTACACTATGGATCAGTCACCAGGGAGAAAACAAATATCCCTGTGACTGAATGCTACCTGGAATTATGTGACCAGGAGAAATAAGCAACAAGGTGTTTTGTCTTCCCAGCAGTCATGTTGTACAGGTATTTGGCTTTAGCACATGTTATCTGCCCCTTGTGTACTTTTATGTGTCCATATATTCAAGAGTACAGTGATATTGGCTCTCTCTTATTCTATAGTATGAGCTATTAGGCATAGCAAACAATCACAAAATCCCAGTGGTAAATACACAATAAGCATTTGCTTACCTTACACATCTGCAGTTCTATTGACCACAGATGTGCTCACTCACAAATCACGCATATGTGGTTGGACAGTAAGGCTTACTGAACTTAGTTGGGCAATCTAATATGTCTGAAGATTTGACTGATCAAGGATGTGGTGTCTGAGGTAGCTCTGCTTCACACTACAGGTCTGTAACCTGGCACTGAGTGTTTCTCATTCTCTTCTTTGGATCACTGAGGGTATGACCTTTTTATGGCATGGTAGAGGCACAAAGACAAATTTTTAAGGCCTAGACTTGGAACTAACACACCATCACTTCCATCTCATTCTATTGGTCAAAATAAGTCATATGGCCAAACCCAAAGCAAGGGATGAGAAAATATAATACGACTCTATAGAGCAGGGATCCCCAAACTCCAGGCCATGGACTGGCACTGGTCCGTGGCCTGTTAGGAACCAGGTCACACAGCAAGAGGTGAGCAGCAAGCGAGTGAGCAAAGCTTCTTCTGTTTTTACAGCCACTCCCCATTGCTGGCATTATTGCTTGAGCTCAGCAGCAGCATTAGATTCTCATAGGAGTGTGAACCGTATTGTGAACTGTGTATGCGAGGGATCTAGGTTGTGTATTTCTTATGAGAATCTAATGCTTAATGATCTGAGGTGGAGACTATAAATACAGATTAACATTAGCAGTGAGGTTTGACTGCACAAAGACCATAATAAATCAATTGCTTGCAAACTCATATCAAAACTCTATCAGTGAGTGGAAAGTGAGTTGATGTATTTCAATTGTACAGCTACATCTGGTGGCAAACTTTAAGACAGAATTCGACATTTAGTCTCTGCATGGCCCACCCATTATTTTATTACCACTTCTGTCCACACTTCTTTTTTTTTAATGGTGAGTTGTATAATTAATTTATTATATATTACAATGTAGTAATAATAATAGAAATAAAGTGCACAATAAATGTCATGCACTTGAATCATTCCAAAACCATCCCCCACCCCAGTCCATTGAAAAGCTGTCTTTCACAAAACCAGTCCCAGATGGCAAAAAGGTTGGGGACCACTGCTATAAATGGAGGATGTTCAAAGTCATATGTCAAAGAGTGTGAATATAAAAAGGGAGCATTGAAGAACTAGAACTATTAATGACAGCTACCACATGCCCCTTGCATTTTCTGTGCACAATGTATGTAATAAAATTGGAGAAGTCCTATTAGTGATTATTCCTACCCAGATTCAGATGCCAACAACTCAATCAGAAAGAGAGGATACTGAAATGATTAAAATCACTGAGCCAGCAAGTAGCCAGACCAAGATTCAAATATCTGCTTTAGCCCTAAGTAAGTTAATTTCTCTGAGGATTAATCTCCCCAACTAAGTAATGACAATATAATTGCACCCAACTCAAAGGTTTTTTAGCATTGTGACATGCACTTGGTGAAAGTTCAAAGTATCATATCTGTTTTTCTCTTTCCCTCCCTCTCTTTACTCATCTTTCTCTCCTCTAATTTTCATTTTTCTCCTTTCCTTTATCTTTTTCTCCCTCCCCATTCTCTCTTTCTTTAGGTTCTACTTCTGATTGTTGCATTGCATCTTGAACCAGCTCATTTGTTTGGCCTCTGAGTCTGAATAATGCCTCTAAAACAAAACCAAACATAAAAAAGGCCTTTCAAACCCACTGAAAAAAAAGTCACTGGGCCTATTAAGTTCAGGACAGTTCACACTTTACTGTGAAGGAGATATTGATTCTGTATTCTTAACCGTGGCCATGTATTTGTGGTAACCATGGCAACTACTCAAGTCGTGAGATCTTGGTAAAGCCAACATGGTGAATTCATATTAAATTAGCTGGAGGATACAGATGAGAAGGATGTAATCAGCATAACTATTTTGGTCCTCTGACCATCTAGTACTTAATATTTGAAAGACTTCCCTGACATCTTTCTCTCACCCAGAGTTTCTCAACCTTGGCTGAACATTAAAATCTCCTGAGAAACCTTTTTTTCCCATGGGAAATGTATAAAAATACCAATGCCAAGGTCCCATCCACAGAAATGCTGATCTAATTAGTTTGAGAGGAAACCGGGGCAACAGTAATTTTTTAATTCCCCCAGATTCTAACATGCAGCCTGAGAGAATCACTACCTAATACTTTCATCTGTGACATTCTAGGTAAAGACAATCTACCCAAAGATAGTTGTAACAACCTCCTGAATGGTTAATCAGTACAAATACATTATACAACCTAAGAATACTTGAAATAGACACCACAGGTAAACCCAAAGTGGTACTGTGTTAGAAATAGTAGGAGCAATAGGAAACATGTCAAGATAAAAGTAGGTTGAATCCATGGCTTGGAAACATACCAGTGGTGACAGTGTGCTGTTATAGAAGGGGAATTACACTAGGAATCAGATTTTTAGTTCTGGTCTTGGCTTAGGCACAAATAACTAGCCACATGCGCTTTAGCCAGTCACTGCCTTTTTCTGGACCACATTTACCTCATCTGCAAAATAAAAGGACTTGATTCACTGATTTCTAATTCCACTCGTCTTCTAGAATCCTGTGATTTCTAAAGTACAGAAAGATTAAAACATTCTATGTCAGAGCACCTCCTCAAACCAACTAAAGCAGAATCTTCAGGACTGGGATGTGAATGTCAATCGTTTTAAGATGCTCCCAGGTTATTCTGATACTCAGCCAGGGTTCCTAACATTCAAATTTTAAGGGCCTGTTAGGGTGTGATTTTATGTGGTATAGGAAGAAAAGAAGAGAAAAAGACTAAAGTCTTTCAAGAAAAGTGAATTGAATAAAAATCAGTAACATTTTTATAGGCTAATTAAAACCTCATATTTCCTTTTTCCATTTCTTTTTTAAAACATATTCTTGGATTGTCGTTCTATATCTATTTTCCCTCTTCTCTCTTAAACTTGCCTAAGACGTTTCATTACCAATGAATATTTCATTTGAAAAATTGAGAAAATAATCAAAAGCAGTATTGCTTGGGAAATGGAATTAAAAGATTATGCTAAGAAATTAAAAACTGTATGAAAATTTTCTTTTAATTTTGCAGCTGTGAGGATGTGTGCTTTCAGTAAGTGTATATTAAAGGTAATTCACTGCAAAAATGATAGCATATGTAAGAAAGAGAGAGAGAACATAAGAGCATTGGAAAACAGATTAAATTTAGTCAGAAAATAAAGTCATTTGTTTTATTACATAAGGTTGCTAAAAGCATGGTAACTCAGCCCAACAAAAAACTGGGCAAATGGCCTGTCTGGTGGGGAGGGGGGCACAGACTTTTCCAAATGCACTGCAATCACTCCCAATATCTTCCCAATGTCTTTGTCATTTTTCCCATCATCCACTCTGCTTCAGGAGACAGTTCTAAAATGTTTTCCCCTCCAAAATTACCTCCCCCTGACAGGTCTAGACAGGTCTAGAGCTATAATGTCCCAAATGGTAGTTACTGGCCACATGTACTTATTTAAATTTATATTCAAATTAATTAAAATTAGAATGTTAATTCTTCTATGATACTGGCCACATTTCACATGCTCAATAACCCCATGTGTCCATTGGCTATTATGTAGGACATCATAGAACATTTCCATCGTAAAAAGTTCTGTTGGACACGGTTTCCCTATAGGTTTCTCTACAGGTTTTCCCAGCCATTCGAAAACCAAGCTTATTCGCTAACCAGAGGTAATTCAGTGTTCTTTTGGCACCATAGAACATTGAGATTTATTCTCTGTGTCTCAGTTTTCTCCTCTAAAAATTGAAGATAAAAATAATGATGAGCTCTAAAGGAAGGGTTATAGAATTATGTGTAAGTGTCCTAAGGAGCATAATTCTGGATAAAATAAAAAAAACCCACACATGGAAAGCAACTATGCTATAACTCATAATCTGGGGAAACTAAAGCATAATATATGGAAGGATTGCCAGTGTTTCTTAAAATATAGTATATGTGCAGCTGGCTTTGGACTGAGAGGGCGAGGACCATAACAGTTCAAGCTAAAAGCATGGTATATAACTTCAATTTTGTAATCAGTTTGTAATTAACTAATAAACAATAATAGCACAGCCATTTTAGCTTCCTAACTTTCAGCCTGAATGTAACTTGCAGCTACTTGCAGTTTCAGTTACAAGAAAAACCACAAGGTAACAGCCTAGGCTGCAACCCTTCCCCTTACCACCCACCACCCCCTAACACCAACCAATCGGGTAATGATAAAGAGATATCTAAAATTCCAGATGTCTCAGCAACTTCCCCAGTTGACAGACCGTGGTCTGAGGTTGGGGGTCTGAGGTTGGCTAAAACAAGATGGACCAATCCCATTCACATGTGGTAACCACTAATGTTTGCTATCCAATAAACTGTTAACGAATTTGGAAATCCCCCACCAAGCTCCCTCCTCTCTGTAACCGCAATAAAAATCGCCTGCTTAGGGAGTTCGGGGCCTCTGAGTGCATTCCACTGTGTCGGTTGGCCCAGAGGTCCAGGCTCGAGCTTGCAAATAAAGACCCTTTTGAATTTTCATCGGAATTGGCTCTTGGTGGTCTCTCGGATCGAACTCTTGGCCACAACAGGACACTGATGGATTTCTTGTTAAAAATATAGATTTATGTTCCTTATCCCAGCATTGATGAATCAGAAAATTTGGGGTAGAACCTATGACTGGGCATTTTAAGAAATCCATTGATGATGCTTATGCATATGAATTGAAAAAAATGCTTTTTTAAAAGCAAAAGTATATCCTTTTTCCACAATACCTTGTACTTACCTTTTTATTTGACTAATTGTATTTATCATTCCTTTGATCATTTGGTGTTTTGTAAACCTGTTTAGAATTAAACAATTTCTCCAACAGTGAGATTACAACCATGATTTTGCAGGGTGAGTTAAATTGCAATGTATTCTACACTTGCTTTTCTGACACTGGACAGTGCCATTGAGTTTCAGAAATGTTATTTAGCATATCTCTCATGAATTGGTCACTTGGGGTTAGCCAAATGATTACCTTGGAGATATTTTGTGTAGTTTCTGAAAGAAGCTGTGGCAATTGGAAACAGCAGGAAAACACAGTCGTTAAAAGAGAGAGAATGCCTATGTTTTTACAACAAAATAATTAGAAGTCATTACTGGTGCTGTTTAGATTTCAGTACCCCATCTATCTTACTTTCAATTAAAAACAATATGCCTAAATAGGAAAAGTCTGACTAAATATGAGTGCATTTTGAATGCACTGTTGAAAAATGCATGACCCCCTCCCCATTGATAATATATACATGGGTAGTAGATGCCAGTAGTAGAAATTTCTTTTTCAGTATTAGTTTTTGAGGTAAAGAGCTGGGTAGCAATTTCACTAATTTATATCCACTTATCCATTACAATAATAGAATCTCAGAGATGGAATTTTTGAGTTTTTTAACCCCAACTTCCACTCAATGTCTTAATCCCTTGCACAGCTTTACCAGTGAATGACTGTCACTCCTCCCCACTCCATTTGAACACTTCATAAAATAAGATGATTATTTCTTCCAAAGAAAGCCATTCTCACTTTGGGACCGTTCTTATTCATGCAAAATCAGAATCATTTGGTTTTAGTTCTGCCCTCTTGGACAACTTAGAGTAAACCTAATGCCTCTTTACTTGACAACTTTTCCAATAGTGGAAAGTTACTAAAGTGTTCCCCCTTGTCATATACATTATGTGTTCAGAAATAATTTTTTCTGATTAACATATTCCAGCTTTCAGATTATGGTGATTAAAATAGAACAAAACATTATAAATTTCTTCTACTTCAAAACACGTTCACATATTATATGTCTTAATTTAGATGAGAGTTGAAAATTCATAGTCGCTAATTCAAGAAGATTTAACCTAACAGCAAAAACTGTCTTGATTAATGGAGATTCTTAAGAAAATATACCCTTTTTGTCTGAACTATAATAGTCTATCTATTGAAACAGTTCAGTAAAATTTCAAACTTTATTCATTAATTCTGCATATTTATTTAATTCCCAACTGCTACATGTAGGGATTTAAGTATGAACCAGAAGCTTAAGATCTAGGCAAACAGACATTTAAATGCCTAAATAATACAAACCCTAAGCAATTTTCCTTTTTCTCTTTTATTTTATTAGCACTCATTTGGAAGGAGTGGAGGTTGGGGGGAGATGGGCAGTCAAAGCAGCAGAAAGTGTACTAGACCTGTTTTGAGAGAGGAAAATCTAATTTTCTCACTCCAGCCCTGCCTTGTAAACATATCGAATGTTCTTCAACAAGTTACTTAGCCTGACTCAGGTGCATTTTCTATGTTTTGCTTACCTTGTAGATTTGTGTACATTTTGTTTTGTTTTAATCAATTGAGATGATATTTGTCAAATGACTTTCTTATTAAAAAGGATGAAGCACAGTGTACAAAATACAGGTATAATAATCCATATATGCTCTATTACTTTACAGTTTACAGAGTACTTTTCAAACCTTATATTCTTAAATCTCTTTTTTTAAGATTTGTGAGCTTTTACACCATTTGTGAGGTAAAGAAATTGCAACTAAGATGGACTAGACATTCAATTTTAAAATTATTACAATGAATTTTATCATTATCTTTTATGCTACCATTTCCAGGTTGTTTTGTTAATATCTGAAGAATTTATTTTTTTGGCTCAAAGTCAAGTCTTGTGTACTTAGTAGAAGCTGAAGATAATTTGATACACTATGATATCTCTTCCTTTTTAACAGTCTTAATTTTTCTTACAATAATAAACTTTTGTTAATCTCCATGGTCCTTGCCAAACTGATCAAGTAACTGATTTTATGAGTTGATCTCATGAAACTTGCTTCCAATTTGACATTTTTTCTCCTATCATTTTAAAAGTAGCTGTTGAAACATCAATATCAAAAGGAGGAAAAAAAAAAACCTCTTGAATCAGTAGTTTGATCTTCTCCTGTGCTAGTTCTCTTTTCCCAGAAATATACTTTGTAATGTTTTGTCAGTTGAGTTTTAAGTGTCTCAAGAGGTGTTAGACCTGGCACTTCCTTGGCAGCATATTTCACAGTCTAATAATCTAAATAGCTTTAAAACCCTGGAATGTGTTTAGTCTAGTCTTATTTGTTTGTATAGATTCAAATTTTCCATAGGCCTGTCATCACTGTAGTAGAAAGAATTTTTTAATGTTCTCATCGCTTTTTAATTTCCCAAATTTTACCTTTTATTTTTAGTGTTTAAAATAAAAAATTTGAAATGAGCATTTTACTTTGTACCAAAGGCCTTCAGTGATTATACCCAGGATCATTTTCTGCATATTTTGTTCAACTGAATTTTATAACTTTCTTCCCTTGTCTCTTCCCAATAAAATTAAGTTGGTTCTGTACATTCTTATTTAGATTCAATAATTAAAATAATACCCACAGTTTGTTCCAAGTTTACCATATACTGGGTGGTGGCGATACACTTCACAAGGGTGTCTCAACCTTGTTGTGGGGTTATTCTGTGCATTGTAGGATGTTTAGTAGCATTCCTGGCCTTTACTCAGTAGATGCCAGTAGTATTCAAACCGCCTTGTCCCCCACTGTGACATCCAAAAATGTCTTCAGACATTGCGAAGTGTCTTCTGGGGGGTAAAAGTTCCTGTCTGAGAACCACTGTCTTACATTAGCTCATTTAACTCTTACAACATCCTGTAAAATTAATGGTATTATTCTAGCTTTATAGTTAAATAAAATAAGGCTATAAGAGGATAAATAAGTAGAGTCATACAGCTAGAAAATAGAGGAGCCAAGATTTGAATACGTCTCTGACTTTAAAGTTAATGATTTTCCTACTATAAAACAACCTTACTTCAGTAATAATAATATGCTCACAATGTTAGTTTCACGTTAATATATTTTATCACACTTAAGTTGAATGGCATTATAGAGTCTTTTATTCACATTTATTTTTTATTCTATTTGAATTTTTAATGTTATCTTACATAGAGGAAAATAGTTTTGTTTTCTTTAACTTCGTCAACTTCTGTATGAGGTTTTTTTTATTATTTATTATTCAGTACTTTATCATTGTCTTTTTAGAAGCCAGAATGACTTATTATATGGTTTATTAAGACTTCATTTTGTTTCAATTCTGACTTCTAAAAAATTTGGAATCCCTTTCAGTTTTGCCTAATGACACAATTTTTTTTTTCTTGAAATAAATAGGCATGCTTTATTTGGGGAGTGAGGCGAATAACTGAGACAAGCAGTTGAAGAAATGGGAGACTATAATTGCAAATATATTCTGACTTATTTGGAAAAGTGACCAATATAAATTACTGACTAGATACTATGGTTCAGGAATAGTTTGGACGCTTCAGGCAAAGTTGCCAACCAAGACCTGTGAAATCTAGAAAAATGTGAGCTAATCATTTGTCCATTTCTTTTTATGCTACGATTTTTGATATTTATCTATGCAGATTCCATATATAGATAACAGTACTATAACCTCTTATACAGAGGAATAATGCCATCATATTTATTTTTATTTTATTTTATTTATATTTTTAATTTTTATTATAAAGATGTGAGGCACAATTCCAGGTTAGGTATATAAACATTGATCATGCAGGTACCCTTGTTGATGAGGTATGCCCCTCCCTCCCCGAGTAGTTTCCCTCAACTGCCAATCCCACCCATCCCCTTTTCCCGACAGTTTCCCCTACTGTCAATTGCTTTCTTATAGCATTATAATTGTTCAAGGTCCTCTTATGAGTGAGAACATATGGAACTCTGTTCTTTGTTTCTATGATAAATCACTGAGTATGATCAACTCCAAATCCATCCAGGTTACTGCAAAGTCTATATATTTGTCCTTCTTTATGGCTGCATAATATTCCACTGTGTATATGTACCACATTTTTTTTATTCAGTCCAGCTTTGATGGGCAACAGGGTTGGTTCCATGTTTTTGCTATTGTGAATAGAGCTGCAACAAAAATACGTGTGCAGGTATCTTTTTTTTAAATAATTTCAGTTCCTCTGGGTATATTTCCCCAAAAAGGGAATTGCTGGGTCATATGGAAGGTCAATTTCTAGATCTTTTAGAAATCGCCATACTGTTTTCCAGCGAGGTTGCACTAGTTTGCATTTCCACCAGCATTGTAGGAGCATTCCTTTTTCTCTACATCCTTGCCAGCATCTGTTGTTTGTTTTGTTAATGATGGCCATTATTACAGGGATTAGGTTGTATTTCAGTGTGGTTTTGATATGCATTTCTCTGATGATGAGTGAGACTGAGCACTTTTCCATATGTCTGTTGGCTACCCGTATATCTTCTTTTGAGAAGTGTCTATTCATGTCTTTTGCCCACTTTTTAAAGGGGCTGTTTGTTTGTTTTTTTCCCTTTAGTGCGTTTGAGTTCCTTGCAGATCCTAGATGTTAGGTCTTTGTCAGATATACAGTTGGCAAATAATTTTTCCCATTCTGTGGGCTGTCTCCCTGCTCTCTTGATTGATAGTTTCTTTTGCTTTGCAGAAGCTCGTTAATTTGATAAGGTCACACTTGCCTATCTTATTTCTTAAGGTATTGGCCTTTAGGGATCTGAATAGGAATTGGTTCCCGGTTCTCAGTTCCAATTTCCATAAGGGTGTCTCCTGCGTTTTCTAAGAGTCTTATAGTTTGAGGTTTTACTTTTAGGTCTTTGATCCATTTAGAGTTAGTTTTTGTATATGGTGTTAGGTAGGGGTCCTGTGTCAATCTTCTGCATGTGATCAGCCAGTTTTCCCAGCACCATTTACTGAATAGGTTCTCCTCTCCCCAGTGGTTGTTGTTGGAGGCTTTGTCAAAGATAAGGTGGTTGAGGAATTGAGGCTTTGCTTCTGGAATCTCTATCCTGTTCCATTGGTCTATGTGCCTGTTCTTGTACCAATACCAGGCTATTTTGATTACTGTAGCCTTATAGTAAAGTTTGAAGTCTGGAAGTGTGATATCTCCTGCTTTGTTTCTTTTGCTAAGGATTGTTTGGCTATCCATGGTCGTTTATGTTTTCATATGAATTTCTGTATTGTCCTTTCCAGGTCTGAGAAGAATGATGTTGGTAACTTAATGGGTATTGTGTTGAATCTGTAGATTGCCTTTGGTAGGATGGACATTGTATATTTTTCCATTTGTTTGTGTCTTCTTGGATTTCTTTGAGCAGTGTTTTGTAATTTTCATTGTAAAAGTCTTTCACTTCACTGGTCAGGAAGATGCCAAGGTATTTCATTTTTTTGGTGGCTATTGTTAATGGGATTGTGCTTTTTATTTGGGTCTCTGCCTGCTTGTTGTGGTGTATACGAATGCGACTGTCTTTTGCACATTTTGTACCCTGAGACTTTGCCAAAGTCCTTTATTAGTGCAAACAGGTTTTTGACAGATTCTCTTGTATTTTCAAGATATAGGATCATATCATCAGCAAAGAGGGATAACTTGACTTCCTCTTTTCCTATTTGGATACCCCTGATTTCTTTCTCATGTCTAATTGCCTGAGCTAGGACTTCCCACACAATATTGAACAAGAGGGGTTGAGAGTAAACAGCCTTGTCTTGTTCCAGTTTTCAGAGGAAATGTTTCTAGTTTCTGTTCATTTAGCAATATGTTAACTGTGGGTTTGTCATAAATGGCACTTACTATTTTGAGGTATATCACTTCTATACCTAGGTGTTTGGGGGTTTTTATCACGAAGGGATGCTGGATTTTATCAAAAGCTTTTTCTGCATCTAATGATATAATCATGCGGTTCTTGTTTTTACATCTGTTGATGTATCTAATTACATTTATGGTCTTGTGAGTGTTGAACCAGCCCTGAATCCTGGGGATGAAGTCTACTTGGTCATGGTGGATGGTTTTTGAGATGTGTTTTTGGATCTGATTTGCTAGAATCTTGTTGAGGATTTTTGCGTCTATCTTTATAAGGGATATTGGCCTGTAGTTCTCTTTCTTTGTTAGATCTTTACCCAGTTTGGTTATCAGTGTAATGTTAGCTTCATAAAATGATTTGAGGAGAATTCCATCTTTCTCAGTTGTCTGGAATACTTTCAATAAGATTGGTATCAGCTCTTCCTTGCATGTTTTGTAGAATTCTGCTGGAAAGCCATCTGATCCAGGACTTCTTTTTTGTAGGTAGTTTTCATATGACAGAGTCAATTTCCTGGGTTTTTATTGGTCTATTTAGTGTCTCAATGTCTTCTTGTTTCAACTTGGGTAGGTTGAATAACACAAATTGTATTAGTCTTTTCTCTATTACATTATTAAAATATTTACTATTCCAAATGGTATAGTTTCATACATGCCTCTTCACAAAATATCTTTCTGTTTGGATTTTTGCCAGTTTATCATGATTTGATTCCATCTAATTCATAGTATCTTGATTTTCTAGAAAGATAAAAGCAGGTGCTGAGGAGAACCAGAGGGAAAAGACACTGAACAGGTAAGAAGTGTGAAAGCAGCAGCAGCAGCAGCAGCACATAAAAAGAGACTGGATTCCCTCAACTCCTAAAACATGCCTAGGGAGGTGTCAAAGAACCACAAAATGAAATTTGAATACAATTTTTGTCTAAGTAAATGAAGTATATTAAATATATGGTTTATTCTTAGACTTGAGATGTTTGTTTATACTTATTAGCTGCAGTGACAGTCTAACTTGGACTCCAAAAATCCAACAATGACCAAAAGAAGAGCAAAATGTGACATGTTTTTCTCATTTTTCTTTTCTTAGTTCATTTTTTTAAATATTGCATTCTAGGTCACCCAGAAAAAGTCAAACAGACAACAAAAAGTGGACTCACTTTCTGCTTTCCCTCTGGTAGCTACAGTCAATCTTTTTTGAAGTCAGTATCTAGTATGTAACAGAATAAGAGTCAATGGGTTTGGAGAATGTAAGAAAAAAAGAAGAACAAAACTACAACTGTGGACTACAAAGTACTAAATGACATCTACTGACTTGCTTTAGGGTTATAAGGTTTTTCTTAAGTGTGACCAAAATAATGCATTTGATAGATGTTTGGCTAAATTCAGTGTGAAATCTGCAACTATGATATGGAAAACAGCTTTTTCAAACACTGGGGGGGCTGAGTCCATTGCATAGGTTTTATTAGCCCCTTTCTCTGACCACCTGCAACTACTTAATAAATGTGTTACTGATGAGATATTTTGTAAATGACTTTTAAGTTGATTGAATTCGGTCTGTTTTCTTTACCTAGTTTGCATGTATAGGCACAAAATAACCTGAATAACTGGATGATATGGGCTAAAGGAATACATTTCCTTGTAGTATTCAGATAATCAGGACAAATTTGAGGAACGAAAAAGGTAACTTGATTTGTGCTCTTAAAAGCTTCTGTTTACTACCTTATTATGCGTGTAACAGAATATATGTGTCTTTAAAAGAATCAGGAGAGTTGACGAAAGTGCTTTGTAAGCACCATTTAATGATAATATGATGCCGGATACTGGAAATGCCATGACAAACACCTACTTAAAATCAGGGAAAAATATGTTAATTCCCCAAATGGTTAAATATATAGCATGAATTATTTGGAGTGAATATACTAAATATTCTGGTTTTACATTCAAGTTTTCTATATTTCTTTTTTTTTTTTTGAGTTGGAGTCTCACTCTGTCGCCTAGACTGGAGTGCAGTGGCCACTCCCGGCCACCACAGCCTTGACCTGCTGGGCTCCAGTGATCCTTCCGCCTCAGTCTTCCAAGTAGCCAGAATTACAGGCATGCGCTACCACGCTCGGCTGATTTTTTTTTTTTTTTTTTGTAGAGATGAGGTCTCGCTGCCCAGGCGGGTCTCGAACCTGTGGGCTCAGGCAATTCACTCACCTCAGCCTCCCAAAGCGCGGGATTACAGGCTGAGTCACTGAGCCCGGCTGAAGTTTTCTATATTTCAACTGAAATATGTCATGGAGACAATGACTTGTACTACATTTAGTATTCAATGAACTATTTGAACTATTTATGCTTCCAATTAATAGGTATCTAACCTAAATTCCCAAATACTCCTGTGGCTGTATGACAAGATCACAAGTGATATGAGTTGCTTGGAAGTGAGTTCTTTTAAAAATCAGATTGGTTTACCAATTCTCATGAAAATGTGTGAATGTTCTGTTATCAGAAATGGGATAATCCTGTGCTGTTTAGCTATTGTCAAAAATTGCATATTATACAGGAGTTCCATTTTGGGATGTGATTAAGTAAGTTAAAAAGATAATTAAGCCGGCCTCCATGGCTCAGCCTGTAATCCCGAGCCTTTGGGAGGCTGAGGTGAGTGGATTGCCTAAGCCTGCGGGTTCGAGACCCGCCTGGTCAGGGAGACCTCATCTCTACAATAAATCAAAAAAAAATCAGGGGCGTGGTAGAAATGCCTGTAATTCTGGCTACTCAAAAGGGCTGAGGTGGAAGGATCGCCGGAGCCCAGCAGGTCGAGGCTGCGGTGGCCGGGAGCGGCCATTGCACTCCAGTCTGGGCAACACAGTGAGACTCCAACTCAAAAAAAAAAAAAGATAAATAAAATCAAAACTGATTTATTTGAATCCATACAAACTGGAATAATTCTGTCTTAGCAATAGCACTTGTCTTATGTTGGGTTCTTTCGAAAGCGAGCCCTGAGACAATAACTTAAGCGCACATAGCTTATTTAAAAGACCGCCCAACAATTACTGAAAAGGAAAGGAGGAAATAGGACAGAAAAGGGAAGGAAGCCAGTAGAGGCTGCATAATAAGCAGGTTTCCACTTGAGGGCAACTGGGACACACCCCATTGGGAACTTCTGGGAGACTGGAGGAGACAGGTCAGAGCTGGCCTCCCTGAAAACCATGGAGGCTTGTGGTATGAATTCCTATTGTCATTTGTGGATGGCCGCTCCAGGAGGCCTAACTGTCCTGATGGGCCTGCCTATGCATAACTTGAGCAAGCGCCTATGGGCTGGAGACTGATCTCTGGTAGAGCGACTCAGTGCTTATAGGAAGATGTCTTCGGCTCAAGAGTGGGACACTGACAGCATCTGTGATGGCACTATTATCCCCCCAAAATATCGGAAGGCCCCTAAATGAAAAAGTCAAGTGATGGGTCAGAACTTTGGACCATAAATGTGAAATCAAACTTCCATTAATTGCCCTTAAAAAAGAAAAGAAACTACTATTTTCCCAATGTTCCTCAAACAGCTGCTCATACAAGAAATTTTTTTTAAAAAGAAAAGAAAAGAAAAAACATTGTAAACAGATTTCCTCACCATTTTTTCCAGCTGCGCCTGTAGTGTGCTAGCTCACTTTAAACAAAAATCCTGGACAACCTTCTCAAGTCCCCTCCCACTCTTGGAGCTTTTCTGTCCTCTCAATAAATCCTGCTTTCTCAAAAAAAAAAAAAAAAATCCTCACTGGTTCTGACTTGCTTTCTTGGCTTTGCTGATGCCTGGGGTGCTTCATTTACACATGCACTTTATAACTGAAAGAGTAGTCCTTGGAGAGGAGTCATAGCAATCATTTTAATTAGCAGCAACTTGAAGATTGTCCTTTCTTTCTCCACCCAGTAACCCAAATGAACCAAGAGATAAACTTATAAAGTTTTGCCCCCAATGGTTTTCCAGCTGGCAGCTAATCAAAATGTGCAGAGGCAGTAGTGCTGGACAGCTATTTCATACTCAGGCAGATTTTTTAAGCTGCTAATTATACACCAGCTAAGAGGTGAAAGTGATCCCATGGTTACTAGAATTGTTTCTAACTTGTTGTCACACTGTTTGGTCTATTCTAAAACCACAAAGACTTCAATATAAAAGTATTCCTGTGCATTCAGAAGATAAACTTTAAAAATAATGATTTTCACTCTCTGAAGAGTTTATCTCCTCAAAACTATCCTTAATTTTTCTTGTCTCAGAGTTGAAGAAATCTTTAAATGTGCAACTTTTAAAAAATGAAACACAGAACTGACACTGAAATCATACAGCACAAGCTAGTAAGATAAAATGTTAAAAACATGTTCACTCTCGTTTGTACACTTTTGAGATCAGATTTCATTTCAGATGTTATTAGGCCTATTCCATTTCAGCCTGATTATGTTTATTTTGTTTCTTTTAGGTTGTTGGATTTTTGAATCTTGCTTCCCGCTTACTTTCTTTGGATCAGTCTTAGTCTAACTCTTAGAATGGATTCATGCGTTCCAAGGAAGTGCCCCACTTCATGTTGGTACATTCTCATTCTTCTTTAAAATGTCCTTAACTTCTGTAACCTAGGCTGGGTTGTACCAGGAGGAAGTGGTGAGGAAAAGGACTGATACGAAGAGCAGAGCTCTAACAACTGGGTTCTTTCTTGCAGGATAAGATTTTTTTGTAAAGGCTTTTTTGTAATCATTCTTTTGTTTCCTAGAACAGGTTGCCTGCTGCTGTGTTTTCACAGTTACTCGTATCATTTTAGAGATGCTCTTTTTACTTGCAAGTCAGATAGCACATTTTAAATCTTCTCCTCTTGAAAATGCCATGATAGAGAGCATTATATAAATTCAAGGCATGCACAATACTATGCACAATTTTTATTGAATAAAAATAGATCTTAGAATCATATAGTTAGTGTCTACACAATCTCATAACAACTCATGAAATATGAAACACTCAGGCAGTTAGGTGAATTGTCCCAGTTCCATTAAACCAAGCATACAGCATTTGGATAAATCTTTTATATGCTTGATTACATTGTTTTCACATCTGGTCTTGTGACTTGGCTTGGTGGCAGTATACACTTGAAACCTCATTGATTTTCTCTAAAGGTTGCATTTATTTCTAAGAAAAAAATGTTCCTTTCAAGTTACTTTTCCAAAATTTCCAGATTAGTTGGCATAGACCTTGACTATGTTACATGTCTACGTTAATTGATCATTGGGGAAATAACACCAGGCTCGTTTAAAGATGAACACATGTTTAAAACAAAGATTTGTGACTATTCTGAAATGATATTAAACATTACAATACCCATGCTGAACCTGTGTTTTTTTAAATATAAAATTTGTGTTATTTTTATAAAAATAATTTTAAAAACTCTTTTAAACCATTAAATGGAATGCATTGCCAGATAGTACATTTTGTAAACTTGAGGAAGTTGAATTCTTTTTCTTTTTCTTGTTCACTCCAGTTCTTTTTAAGTGATTCAACCTTGCGTGGATTTCCTTGGCATCTCTGCATGTGGCTTTTCCAGGACTGTCTGATGGTACTGTTGCGAAATCTGATTAGGGAATTTGAGAGAAAAGGAAGTTGGTTCAAGGTCGTTATCAATTAGATAAAAATTCAGATGAAAACTAAAGGTTACTGAGCTACTCAGATAAAGTAATGAATAATTGTCCAAACTTTTTGAAAGACATTTACAGTATAATTTGATCATGAATTTTCATTACATTGAAAAATGGATGATGTATCAAGTCTATCTAGACACCTAAATACACATAACTTCATGGCAATGCAATTTCCAAATCTGAGGAATCAGCTGAGTTTGGAGTAGGGTTACAGTATAATTTAAACCACCATCAATAGGCAACTCAATGGGTCAGAAAAGTTAATGCCAAAGTATGGCCTTTTAAGTCCCAATCCTGGGGGCCTCAGGCCTGAGAATGATAGAGGAAGTTCTTCTATATTTCTAATTTACTAGAGAAAAATAACAGAATAGCAATCTCCTGAGACTAGCATTTGACTCAACCTAATGGGGGGAGATTGGTTCTTTGCTTGTATTTTTCTAATAGGTTGATATAAAACACTAATTTTCCCTAGTTAAAATTTTATTACAAATATTCCCTGTGATACATAACTGTATAACAATAATTTAATTGTTTTGAAAGTAAAATGAAAAATATACAACTATGCACAAAATTGGATCCTTTTCTCATGTATTACTTTAATTACAGCATTTTAACAGCTTCACCAACTGCATCTCTTATTTTTCTTAAAAGCAATATAATTGCAAATAAATAATTCAAGCAAAGATGTGACCATGCAGGCCCAGAAATATTTGACTGGCTCTAGTGAACCCCGAATGAATAATACTTAATATTTATTAAACTCCATAACCAAAGGTGAATGTATAGCAATGTAAACCTTCAGCATTATAAAGGAAAAGATATGCCAATCCTACCAGAAGAAACTGTTTCACTTGGAATAGACCACAAACAGTGGGAAAATAAAACAGTCAAATAATTACAATAAAATTGTTTATTAGAAACTGGAAATTTGAAATTCAGACAACATTCAGTGATTTAGCCCAAGCTGCACACATGAGTCTATGATGAAGATGGATTTTATATATCAGTTTTTATCCCTGTGTCTGAGTTACAGCATGCTTTGCAAATAAATAGACTGTGTTGTTCCTCAGAAGTGCATTGAAGTATCCAAACACCTCTGAGCTGGAACTTATAAAGAAGATAAAGCAGACAAATGCATCCATAAAAAATAGAAAAACTAAATTATACATCCATTCTGTAAAAAGAACTCTTCTGCAGCTATGAGTCATAAACTGAAAATTAGTTCTGTGTTTAATTGTGAGAAAACTAAAACCAAATTAAACTAATTTAGCATTATCATTTTTATACATTAAACAAATATTATTAAGGAAACAATCAACAGGGTGAAAAAGCAACTATAGAATGAAAAAAAATAATTTCAAACCACATATTTGATAAGAGGGTAATATTCAAAATATTTAAGAAAGTCCTACAACTAAATAACAAATAAAAATTAAAAATTGGCCTGCCGGGCTTGGTGGCTCAACCTGTAATCCCACGCCTTTGGGAGGCAGAGGTGAGTGGATTGCCTGAGCCCGCGGATTCGAGACCCGCCTGGGCAGCAAGACCTCATCTCTACAATAAATCAAAAAATCAGCCGGGCATCGTAGCACATGCCTGTAATTCCAGCTACTCGGAAGGCTGAGGCGGAAGGATCGCCGGAGCCCAGCAGGTCGAGGCTGCGGTGGCCGGGAGCGGCCACTGCACTCCAGTCTGGGTGACAGAGTGAGACTCCAACTCAAAAAAAAAAAAAAAAAATTGGCAAAAGACTTGAATAAACATATCTCCAAATGAGATGTACAAATGGCCAAAAAAGCATATGAAAAGATACTCAACATGCTTAGTCATCAGGAAAATACAAATCAAAACTACAATGAGCTATCACCTCGCATCTGTTAGCTTGGCTATTATTTTTTTAAAACAATAATATGTGTTGGAGAGACTGGATAAATTGGAACTCTTGTTGCACTGTTAATGGGAACACAAAATAGTGCAGCCATCAGTGAACAATAGTATGGCAATTCCTCAAAAAAATTAAAAATGGAAATACGCCTGGCTAATTTTTTTTTTAATTTATTGTAGAGACAAAATCTCGCCATGTTGCTCAAGCTGGTCTTGAATCCTTGAGCTCAGGCAATCCTCTTGCCTTTGCCTCCCAAAGTGGTGGGATTACAGGCTTGAGCCATCACGCCCAGCAACTATCTGTTCTTTTAGATGTTTTACAGTTTTAGGTTTAACATTTAGGTCTATGACTTAATATTTATCTATAATGTAAGGCATGAATAAAATTTTAAATTTTTTCCCTGTGGGTATCAAATTGTTACAACATCTTCTTTAAAAAAAAAAAAAAAGAATTGTCCTTGCACCTTTGTCATAAATCAGTTGTTTCTGTGTGTGTAGGTCTCTTTCTGAGCTCTATTTTACTTTGCTTACTTATTTGTCTATCTTTGTACCAACACTACACAATTGGGCTACCTATACCTTTATCATAAGTCTTGAAATTGGGTAGATTGAGCTCTTCAATTTTGTTCTTTTAATTTTTTTTTCTGATTTGGGATCTTTTGCATTTATATGACTTATAGAACCAGCTTGTCAATTTGTACAAAAGTACATGCTGGGATTTTGGATGGGATTGCATTAAATTTATAGACCAATTGGGGAGAATTGATATCTTACCAATAATACATATTATGACCCATAAAGATTGTATATGTTAGGTCTTCTTAATTTTTCTTCATTTATTTAGCTCTTTTAAAATGTCTCTCAAAAGTGTTTTGTCGATTTTAGTGTACAAGTCTTTCACATATTTTGTCACATTAATCCTAAAGTAGTTCATAATTTCATACTATTTGAAATGATTTTTTATTTTAATTTCTGACTTTTTGCTATAAATCATTGAGTAGCATTTTATTTTGTATATTGATTTTGTATTCTGCAACCTTGTTAAACTCATTTTTTAGTTCTAATAACTTTTTTGTAAATTATATCAGCCTGTCTACATCAACAAACACATCTTCTATAAATAAATACAATTTTACTTATACTTTTTTTTACAATCTGGATGCCTTATATTTATTTTATCTTCCCTGATTGTACTGGCTAGAACCTTCAGTACAATGTTTTATGCAGAGCAGACATCCTTGTTTTGTTCCTGATATTAAAGAAAAACATTCAGGTTTTTGCCATTAAGTATGATGCTGGCTGTATAAGGTAGAGGAAGTTCCTTTCTATTCTAATTTGGCTGTGAGTTTTTTTTAAATGAGCAATGAAAGTTAGATGCATTAAATACTTTTTCTGCATTTATTAAGGTGATTGTATAGAGTTTTTTTATTTAATTTTTTAGTTTGTATAATACCAAATAGTTTCATTGCCCTAAAAATTCCCTGTTTCACTTATTTATCCTTCCTCCCTTTGCCCAAATTCCTGGCAACCATTGATATTTCCACTATCTCTGTAATTATACCTTTTCCAAGATCTCACATTGTTGGAATCATACAGTATGTAGTCTTTCCAGAGTGACTTTTTTCACTTACCAATGAGCATTTAAGGTTCTTTTATATTTTTTCATCATTTATTTCTTTTTAGTGCTGAATGATATTCTATTGTAATGATGTATCACAGTTTGTTTATCCATCTACCTATTGAAGGACAACTTGATTGATTTCAAGTTTTGGCAATTATGAATAAAACTGCTATAAAAATTTATGTGCAGGTTTTATGTTGAGTTTTCATGAGTTTTCAGTTCATTTGGTTAAATACCAGGGTGCATAATTGCTGAATTGTATGGTAATACTATGTTTAACTTTTTTTTTTTTTTTTTGAGTGGAGTCTCACTCTGTCACCCAGACTGGAGTGCAGTGGCCACTCCCAGCCACCGCAGCCTCAACCTGCTGGGCTCCGGCGATCCTTCCCCCTCAGCCTTCCAAGTAGCTGGAATTACAGGCATGCACTACTACACCCATCTGATTTTTTGATTTATTATAGAGATGAGGTCTCGCTGCCCAGGCGGGTCTCAAACCCACGGGCTCAGGCAATCCACTCACCTCAGCCTCCCAAAGGCGCGGGATTACAGGCTGAGCCACCGAGCCGGCTTATGTTTAACTTTTAAGAAACTGCCAGACTGTCTTCCAAGTGAATGTGCCATTTTGCATTCCCATCAGCAAAAAATGAAGTTATTTTTGCTCCACATTCTCACAAATATTTGGTGTTATCAGTGTTTTCGATTTTAGTCATTTTAATAAGTTTACAGTGATATCTCATTTTCTTTTCATTTCTACTTCATTTTGTCAATTGATGCTGTACTATAGAGTATTTAGGTATTGTTTTCTTGCTATGTATTCAGCTTGGCATATGTAGTGTTTCTTTGGTCTGTGGTTTAATGTCTTTCATCACTTTTAGGAATTTTTGAGTCATTATCTTTATAATAATCACTGACCATACTTACTCTCCTATCTTTCTGGGGGACAGAGAGAGATAGAGAGAGAGAGAGAGAGAGACCACAAGTTTCTAATACTCTTTTCTGTATATTCCTACCTTTTTATTTCTTCTTATTCTGTCTGTATAATTTTATTCTGATCCAAACTCCAGTTGAGTAATTTTTTATACTTTTACATCTGATTTGACTAAAAAAATCCATTGAGCTCTTAATTATAATCATTTGTTTCCATTTATATAATTTCCATTAAGCTTTTTAAAATTCCCTTTCCCTACCAAAATTATCTATCTTCTCTTCAAATTTCTTGAATATATTAACTATTGTTTTTTTTTACTTTTAACTATTGTTAATTTTAAATCCTTGAACAATATCTCTGTTATATGGACCTCCTGTGAGTCTGTTTTTATTGTCTTTTGATCAAATGTTTTCCTTCATATATGCCTGGTTGTTTTTAAATTGACTGTTAGATATTTTATATGAAAAAAAATGAAGAAATAATTTGAGGTTCTTAAGTGGTGTAATCTTTTTCCAGACTGCATTTATTAGGCAGGCACTTTAGGGACACTAGAAATCCCAGAGTTATTAGTTCAATCAGGGAATTATATTATTCAAATCTAGGCTTTAGTATCTTTGAGAGCTGGAACCTCCCATTTCACACTTAATCTTAAAGTGTATCCTTTAAGAATTCTAACAGGGGGTTACCGCTTTGGGTCCCCTCCCGCTGTGGGAGCTTTTCTATCCTCTCAGTAAATCCTGCTTTAAAAAAAGAATTCTAACAGGAATCTGGAGTATTTGTTAGTACCCTTCCTTCTTGGCGGTCTTGAACTCAAATTTTTGTCCAAGGATCTTTCCGAGTCTGTTGAAAGCTCTGTGTCACTTATCAATCTCTCGGTCACTGCTTTTGGAATTGTCAAATGCCTTGAAGTAAAAAGCAGCACCAAATTACCAGGCTCACTTCTCTGACTTTTCTTCTCTATAGAATCTTAGTGCCACTAGCCCTGTATCTTCATAGTTTTCTTCTGCCTTCTAATAGAGTCTTTTAATATTTTGTTCAGATTTTCTAATTGTTCCCAGTGAGAGCACTATTACTTTGACACTGAGTTCTCTTTCTTTTTTATATATATTATTATTTTTTATTATAAATATGTGGGGTACAATTCAGGGTTAGGTATACAAACATTGATTATGCAAGTACCCTTGTTGATGAGGTATACCCTCCCTCTGCTAACAGTTTCCCTCAACTGCCAATCCCACCCCCACCACCCTGAAAGTTGATTGAAACAGTACCCCTACCTATCACCATACACAAAAATTAACTCTAAATGAATCAAAGACCTAAACATAAAACCTCAAACTATAAGAATCTTAGAAAATCCCAGGAGACACCCTTATGGAAATTGAAACTGGCAACCAATTCCTATTCAGAACCCTAAAGGCCAATACCTTAAGAAATAAGATAGACAAGTGGGACCTCATCAAACTAATGAGCTTCTGCAAAGCAAAAGAAACCATCAAGAGAGCAGGGAGACAGCCCACAGAATGGGAAAAAATATTTGCCAACTGTATATCTGACAAAGGCCTAACATCTAGGATCTACAAGGAACTCAAATGCACCAAAAGGAAAAAAACAAACAGCCCCTTTAAAAAGTGGGCAAAAGACATGAATAGACACTTCTCAGAAGAAGATATACAGGCAGCCAACAGACACATGAAAAAGTGCTCGGCCTCACTCCTCATCAGAGAACTGCAAATCAAAACCACATTGAGTTCTCTTTCAATCTATGAATAATAGACATAAGTTTAAACAATATTTATTGAGTGCTTCCCTTGTGTTAGATGCTAAATAAAAGGCTCATACATTCTTTGCCTCACATAATCCCCATAATAATTCTCAATCCCCAGAATTTTCATTTTGCAGACAAAGATAAAGATATTGCTTAAGCATGTATATCTAGCCAGCTTCAGATATGGAATTTTATGCATTTAGTTTTATGTTTATTTCCACAACTTATCCTGGATATCATCAATTATTTTCATGATAAATGAAATAAGTTTACATACTAGAAAATGCAGCTCTAGTCACAATTACAGAAATTGAAACTTTCCTCAATGCCTAGCATTCTGGTTGGTTAGTAATAGATCTGCTTCATTATTTACTTCAATTTGTTTCTTATTTTTTTCCAAATTCTCTAAAAAGTAGAGTACAATGAAATGAACCCTAAGGGACTTATCATGTAGTTTCAATCATTATTAATATTTTGTCATTTAAAAATATATATCCCAGCCGGGCTCGGTGGCTCAGCCTGTAATCCCGCACCTTTGGGAGGCTGAGGTGAGTGGATTGCCTAAGCCCGCGGGTTCGAGACCCGCCTGGGCAGCGAGACCTCATCTCTACAATAAATCAAAAAAAAAAAAATCAGCTGGGCATGGTAGCACGCGCCTATAATTCCGGCTACTCGGAAGGCTGAGGCGGAAGGATCACCAGAGCCCAGCAGGTCGAGGCTGCGGTGGCCAGGAGCGGCCACTGCATTCCAGTCTGGGCGACAGAGTGAGACTCCAACTCAAAAAAAAAAATTTTTTTAATTAAACAAATAAAAATAAAAATATATATCCCATTTTATATTCCTTTTTGCTTTAGGCTTTGAAATAGCATTCTAGATTTTACCCCCTAAATTCTTCAGTATGCATCACCAAAAATAAAAATGTTTTAGCGTCATATTTTTAAAACTTTCTACTGAATGTATATTGCTCATAGCACGTTGGAGTTCTATTTTTTAAAAAAAGGATCAGCATCCTAGAAGCTTTGTTCTAGGATTACACTCAATATAATTGAGTGCATATCTACACCAAAATACATGTACAAGAATGTTCATAGAAACTATATTGTAATAGTCCAAAATTGAAAACTACCCAATATCCAACAGGAGCAGAATATATAAATAAATTATAGCATATATTCATACAGCAGAACAAACCACTGCTACTTGCAACATGACTGAATCTCACAGACACAGACATAATGCTGAATAAAATAGGCCACACAAAAAACATATTACTCCATTGACATAAATTTCAAAAACAGGCAGAATCAATTAATGGGTGATAGACTTTAGAAAAATGGATCAGTTTCGGAGGGAGTATTGGCTGAGAGGGAGCCTTCAAGGATACTGTAAATGTTCTATATTTTGATATAGGTGGGGGGGTCACACATGTGAATACATATTTAAAATGTTACAGAGCTTGTACCCTTTACCCTTTATTGAAGTATTACACTATACTTTAACAAAAAATCAATTTTTAAAAAGGAGCAAAATTTTCTGTAAAGGGCCACTGAGTAAGTATTTTTGGCTTTTTGGGCCATAGAGGTTCTATCACAACCACTCATTTGTTGCACAAAAGTAGCCAAAAACTCACAAGCATCAATGTGTTCCAATAAAACTTTACACATGGACATTGACATTTAAATTCTATATAACTTTATCCTCTCATGACATATTATTTTGTTTTGTACTTTTTTAAAAAACATTTTAAAATGTAAAGACCACTCTTAGGCCACGGGAGTGCAAAAACAGGCAGTGCACTATATTTTGCCTACAGGCTGCAGTTTGCCAACCCTTGCTCTAAATGTGTGCTTATAAACATATCGTGAATGTATACATGAATATGGCATGAGAACTTGAGCAGTTCTAGAAAACCTGGAGGCCAAAAATAGAACTGACATTCACATGAAGAAGATTTATCTTAGACTTTCTGCAGTTGTAAGGAGAGAATAAAAAGAGCCAATGTTCCATGGTAATTGGTGACAGTGGTCAGTAACAGGGATGTATATTGTTATTTTCACACTATGATTTACCATGAAGGTAAATAATGCTGTGGAATTGTTATCATTAAACCACTGTAAACACATTTAACATTTTCTTCCCTCTGTGCTCTTTATTTATCTGAAAGTTTGACTACACATAGTAGTGACAGTAGTAATTTAGGATTTCAGGGAGATGGCACTAAATGCAGGCAGCTTGTGCATGCAATATCTCAAATGAGCTTCCTTCATCAGCCTATTTCCAAAGCAGACTCCTTTTATGAACATGTTTTTCTGTGGCTTGGAGGTATTTCCAGAAGTGGTGATAATAATAAGATTTGGCACTTATATGGTGTTTTCTCCTTTCAAAGTGCTTCTCTCTAAAAAGAACCTAAAGGGTACATTTTAAGTCCATCTTTTTTTCACAGCATTAGGAGCTACAATTTTTACTAACTCCATAGAATAGCTGTAGTCTTTTTGAAAACATACACTGAGTTTTGCCTACCAAAAAACTCTATGTCCAATATTTTTCCTTCAAAAGCAAGACATTTCACCTTTTAAATGCTGTCTTTTCTGTGCTTTCATTACACAAAACACAACTAATTATATAAATGAAACTTACTCGCCTAATAATCTCTTTGTATAACTTGACTTACTTAAATAGTTATAACAAAAATATCTGCTTAATCTTTTTCCATGCTGATAAAATTTATTTAGTTTCTATATGATAAGCACTATAGGCCAAGGGAGGAATTAAGTAATAGCTTCCTCAGGGAACTCACATCCTTGTGGGAGAGACAGACATGGGGAACAGACTGCATCCCTGACCTTTGTAGCTGGCTCTTTCTGATAGTACACTCAGGCACATAAGTATCAGCTTCTGACACACTGCCTGTTCCAAGAATTGCCTGGGATAACACTGTACTTTCTTGAAGTGGGTTTCTTTTCTCCCTGCCACCAAACCCCTGCCATTACCTGCTCTGACCTTTTGGCTTTCACCATCTGCTTTGATTTGACCTCTCTGGCTTACTGGGCTCAGCTTCCTGTTCAACTCAGCTACACATCTTTCCTTGATTTTAGCCCTACTTAGGCTTCAGGGAAAAGAATTGCTTCATTAGTCCTAGACCTGAAGGACCATAATAGCCTGGCTGATCATTGATCTAGGGAGAAGGTTCTAGACATACATCACAAATAGGGATAATATAATTGAGTTGAACAATTATAACAAGAGTACAGAGGAAGGGGGCAAGCTTCCATTTGTGTCTATTGGTAATTGTCTAAGTCAGTTTAACAGCTTCCTCAGAGAATAAATATCCTCATCCCAAATAGGCAAAATATAGGCAATAATGATGCCTTTGGCCTATTTTGCCAGATTCAAATATAAAAGAAGTGAGATTTCCTGCATGTAAAGTATATAGTTTGCTATTCCACTGGTAATGTCAATTGCTATATTAAATTTTTAAAAATAGGCTACCTTAATCTTTGAGTAGATGCCTGTTCTCACACTTCAAGCTCAGGAAGTTCTTCATATCTGAAAAGCTTCTTTTTTTCTTCCATAGACACAGTCTGTTTTTCATTAAGCTGAACGGAGTGGCCGTGCCAGCGAATGGAGCATCCTAAAGGATAATAACAGTGAGGTGTTCTCTTTGTGGGACTACATCAATTCAAGCAGGAAAATCAATGCACCTGGGGGGAGAGTACAATACTATTCCAGCATCATTAATGCCCAGAAAGCGACAAAAATCACAAGGAAAAAACTCACTCAACTTTGGTCATGCAGAGTAACAACAGGTGAAGTGGCTAAGCTCTTCCTTGGTCACTTAGAAGAGAATACCCTTTTGAGAGGCATTCCCAGGTTTACTTTCAGCAACTCTAGTTACTGAAACTAAAGCCACATATTTAAAATATTCTTGGCTTTTAAAGGGCTTTTCTGTCTTTGGTGTGTGTGTGTGTGTGTGTGTGTGTGTGTGTGTGTGTGTGTGTGTGTGTGTGTGTTTGGTTTTTTTTTAAATCACATTTACTCTGGAAGGAAAGTTAGACAGGGATATTTTATTTGCTTTTCTGGTAACAAATCTTGAGAGATGGGGAGTTCAGGAAGGAGAAAGTTATGTCATTGAAGTCAGAAACAGACCTTGTTAGAGCGCAGGGTACCACTCAACTGCCTCACTCACTGAGTTGTGCAATTTCTATTACACAAATTTTTAGACTTTGAAGATCTCCCTATTTGTACCCCTACTAAAAGAAACTGTTTGAAGCAAATAATCCCTGTCTGAACTCCCCCACATTAAATGGAAAAACCACAGGGAGCTCAGAATTGTTATGGGGGCTAAGTTGGCATCTCTCAGAAATGTGCAAGTCCTCCTAGAAAAGAGAAATCCCCTTGTGTTAGTTAGCTATTTTAAAACAATGCTAGGTAACAAGTAGAGCCAAAATTATGTAGCTTAAAACAAGTCTACAGATTGGTTATACCTCAGCCGGGCTAGGATGAACTCGAGGCTCTAGGCATCAGTCTTCAGGTTGGATTCAGGTGTGTTCTCATGTATCTACATTCACTTTGGACCAGAGGCTTCCTGAAATAGGCTATTCTCATAGTAATCACAGGAACACAAGAGGTCAAACACAGACAAGCAAGCAAGTTTAAGGCCTGTGTATCTGTCACAGATGTTAACATTCCAATGGCCAAAACAAATCCAAAGTGAAAAGCTGGCCAATTCCAAAGTCAAAAGCTGTGGAAATACACGCAGTACACCATGAAGTCAGGGAAAGTCTGTGTAAATATAAAGAAAAAACGAAGTATTATGAGCATTGTCCCAATCTACCTTACCCTCTAAATGCAAAGGATATTATCTGGTTGGAACTGGAAAATTACTATAGTAATGAGGAGTATTTCTCTTTAGCCACTGCAGGAAAAAGTATCCAGTTCTTTTTTATTCCCTCTCCTAAGCATTTTTAATTGTTTATTTATCAAGAGAAACTACTTTTTAACCTACATAGCATGTTTCATAGTTCAGGAGCACAAGTCAATGACAAACTTCTGTGTAATTCAGCCCAAAGAAATTCTTTATACTCCAAAGTCACATTGCACTCTGAAAGATACCAGCCTTCCTCATCTCCTCAAAATCTTTCATGGAATCATAATTTCTGTAGAAATCTGCATACACCTTTTTTCTTGGTTCAGTCACAGCAAACTTACAGAAATCTGCAACCCCCAGGCATACAATAAATGTTCCAAAAATATGAAACCACAAACACGTGGTGAGAAAGCCATGCATCTGGGGTTTTGTCAAAGCACTAGCAGCCATAGCAGGATTGTCCTCGACAGGTATGTCAACCTCAACACCAGTAACCTTACTGGATGGTGAAGCTGGCAAAAGTATCTAGTTCTCACCTAATTCGCCTCATTCCATTTATTAAGGCTTACAGAAATTAACAGTTTTTCTAGTTAATCATACAATTCAGTTAAGTTGAAAAGAGGAGGAAGATTTCCTTGTGTGGCCTCAAAACGCCTGAAGCTATATTGTCCAATATGGCAGCCATTTGAAGCTCTCTGAATTTAAATCTAAATTAATTAAAATGAAATGAATTAAAAACTTAGATCCTCAGTACCAGTAGTGCTATTTAAATAGAAGATTCTACACTCCTGACTTTGAAAATAGAGAAAGAGGTCATGAGCCAAAAAGTGCAGACAGCCTCAAGAAGCTGGACAGGACAAGGGAAGAGATTCTTCCCAGAGCCTCCAGAAGGAACACCGCTCTATGGACCCATTTAAGACTTCTTACCTCCAGAACTAAAAGATAATAAAGTGTCGTTTTAAGCTACTAATCGTGTGGTACCTTGTTACAGCAGCAATAGGAAATTAATAACACTCCCCATTAAAATATAAGATCTATGAAGGAGGAACCTTGCCTGTCTCATTCAATAATATACCTACAGAACCATATAGAGTGCCTCTCTAAGAGCAGGTACTCATAATTATTTAAGAACTAATTCGTGTATTGATAAAAGGCTAACATAAGCTCCCAAAGGCTCTTCTAACACAGTACACCTTTCATAATCATTTGCAACATATCCAAAATCTCTTCCATCAGATGTCATCCTTTTTGGTATCTTATTTCCAGAAAATTGCTACTAGAAGATGTCAGCTTACGTGAAGATAGCATATTGAATGAGCAGACACAAAAGTTATTTTATCAGTTAAGCAAACAGAAGAACAGATCCATGTAGAACAAAGAGTAATGAAGATTTAGAAATTCCACATCATTTTCTAGGTAGTCAGAGACAACATGTTGAGTGATGAAGGGATAGAGAGGAGGATGAAAGGGCTAGATAAAAAAGAGAGAGGGAGAGAAGGATAGAATTCGATCAAGGCTTTATTATAGGCATAATTTTTAAAAAACAATTAGCAAGTGTCATGCATGGTGATGTTACAATTTACCTTTATATTCTGTACCTCATTTGAACCTTGACCACCCATGTTAAGTGAGCAGGTAGATATTAATCCCATCAGCTTACAGAAATTGAGGCTCAGAGATATTAGCTGCCATGCTCATGGTACTCAACTAGAAATTGCCTTGTACTCGAATCTCATGACTTGAAACCCAGGTTTCTTTCCTCTATACTTGAAATGACATCATGTGCATAATAATTGGAAAGACTTTGCAAAAATCCACCATTTCTGTTTCAAATTTAATTTAGCACTTTTCTGTTTAGTTTGAGTAAAGGTATCTGACAGCTTTCAAGTCAAAGATAACTGCAAAGGGAAGCAGGTCTCACAAAGACTGGCTGAAACCACCGACTATGCAGTCCTTGTATAAACAACCAAATATACTCACATTTCAGCACTTAGAAACACAGCCCTCACTGAAGAGCAAACTGCCTACAGTGAGATATTTGAAAGCAAAAAGCATGACTTTTTTTGAAAAACAAAATATAAACTATAGTGCATATACTTGGGTCAATAAAAAGAAATAGTTATATTTAAAATGGTATATAAGTTTCTGCATTATAGTCTTGATTTTGCTCCTTGTCTTGTGAAGCCTAAAATATTTACTATCTTGCCCTTTAAGTAAAAGTTTACTGATCCCTTTTCTAGTTAAAGTGAGGCACAGATACTTTCTATTTTTTCCCTCAGCCCTACCAAGGAAATAAAGGGTGAAAGCCCATATCAGTACCTCATTCTAATGATTTTCTATCTGTATCTTTGTGATTCATATAGAGAGTTTTTAAATCTCATCTCTGTGGAGGATCAAAAAGCAAAGGAAGTGTTTGGGTTTCTTTTGTTAATGGCTGTGTAATTAACCACCAAAACTTAGCTTCATAAAACAACAAACTTTTTTTAAAATTGATTTATTTTAAATATGTAGGGTACCATTCAGGATTAGGTAGATAAGTGGTCATTTTACAGGTAAACTTTGGGTATCCCTTTGGTCCCCACTTTGCCTCATTTGAAATCACATATACTTATTGATGTTATGTGCCCCCCCTCCCCTGGCAGTTTCTGGCTACTTCCAATCCCTTTCTTACTGTACTATGGTTAAAAGTTCAGGGGTCTACTTATGAGTAAGAACATGTGGTACTCAGTTCTTTGTTTCTATGATAGTTCACTGAGTATTATGGACTTTAAATCCATCCAAGTTGCTGCAAAGTTCATAATTTTGTCTTTCTTTATGGCTGCATAACATTCCATCATGTATATGTACCACATTTTTAAGATCCAGTTTACTTTTGATGAGCAGCACAGTTGGTTCCATGTTTTTGCTCCTGTGAATAGTGCTGCAATAAACATGCGTGTGCAGGTGTCTTTTCACGAAATGATTTGAGTTACTCTGGGTATATTCCCAGAAGGGTAATTGCTGTGTCGTATAGAAGGTCAATTTTTAGATTTTTTAAGAATCAGCACATATGTATCACACTTTTAAATCTAGTCCAGTTTCTATGAGCAGCACGGTTGGTTTTGTGTTTTTGCTATTGTGAATAGTGCTGCAATAAGCATGCGTGTGCAGACATCTTTCTTGAAGAATGATTTGAGTTCCTCCGGGTATATTCACAGCAACTTGAATAGATTTAGAGTTTATCATACTCAGAGATCTATCACAGAAACAGAAAACTGAGTACCACATGTTCTCAGTCATAAGCGGACCTTGAACAATTATAATACTATAAGAAAGGGATTGGCAATATTGGGAAACTTCCAGGGGAGGGGGCACACCCTCATCAACAAGGGTACCCGCATAATGAACATTTGTATACCTAGCCCTGAATTGTACCCCACATCTTTAAAATTAAAATTTAAAAAAAAAGAATCGGCACTTTGTTTTCCACAGAGGTTGTACTAATTTGCACCCTCATCAACAGTATAGAAGCATTCTCTTTTCTCTGCATCCTCTCCAATATCTGCTGTTTTTTGAGTTAATAATGGTCATCCTGACTGGAGTTAGGTGTTATCTCAGTGTGGTTTAATTTGCATTTCTTTGGTGATTAGTGTGGCTGAGCATTTTTTCATGTATTTGTTGGCTGTTCGTATGTCTTCTTTTGAGAAGTGTCTTTTCATATCCTTTGCCCACTTTTCAATAGGGCTGTTTGTTTTTTTCCTTTCAGCACATTTGAGTTCCTTGTAGATCCTGGATGTTAGGCCTTTGTCAGATATACAGTTGGCAAATATGTTTTCCCTTCTGTGGCTGTCTCCCCACTCTCTTGATGACTCCCTTTGCTTTGCAGAAGCTTTTCAGTTTGATGAAGTCCCATTTGTCTATCTTATCTTTTATTGCATGGGCATTTGTGAT
Organism: Cephalopachus bancanus; assembly: GCA_027257055.1. Classification (NCBI taxonomy): domain Eukaryota; kingdom Metazoa; phylum Chordata; class Mammalia; order Primates; family Tarsiidae; genus Cephalopachus; species Cephalopachus bancanus. The sequence goes on along the minus strand of JAPVLO010000675.1, from coordinate 120,648 downwards.
TTGATCAGGAATCGGTTGCCTATTCCAATTTCCATGAGTGTCTCCTGCATTTTTTAAGATTTTTATAGTTTGAGGTTTTACATTTAGTTCTTTAATCCATTTAGAGCTGATTTTTGTGTATGGTGATAGGCAGGGGTTCTATTTCAATCTTCTGCATGTGATCAGCCAGTTTTCCCACACCATTTATTGAATAGGTTCTCCTCTCCCCAGTGGTTGTTGGTGGGGACATTGTTGAAGATGGGTTGGTTGAGAAATTGAGGTTTTGTTTCCGGAATCTCTATCCTGTTCCAATGGTCTACATGCCTGTTCTTGTACCAATACTAGGCTGTTCTGATTATTGTAGCCTTATAGTAAAGTTTAAAGTCTGGAAGTGTGATTCCTCCCACTTTGTTTCTTTTGCTAAGGATTGTTTTGACTATTTGTGGTCTTTTATGTTTCCATGTGAATTTCTGTATTGTGGTTTCCAGGTCTGAGAAGAATGATGATGGTAATTTAATGGATATTGTGGTGAATCTGTAGATTGTCTTTGGTAGGATGGACATCTTAACAATGTTGATTCTTACAATTCATGAGCATGGAACATATTTACGTTTGTTTGTGTCATCTTTGATTTCTTTTGGCAGTGTTTTGTAGTTTTTGTTTTAAAGGTCTTTCACCTCTCTGGGCAGGAAGATACTGAGATATTTCTTTCTTTTTTAACTTCTTTCTTTTTTTGTGTGGCTATTGTGAATGGGATTGTGCTTTTTATTTGGTTCTCACCTGTTTGAACAACAATCATTTTATCATTATTATTATCATCAACATCTTATAGTCATGGTTGACTAGGCTAGACCAGGTGGTTCTTACTCAGTGTCTTGCAGTCTGATGGTGGCTGGTGTTACAGTCATGTCAAAAAGTTTCTTCTGGGACATCTGGTACCTAAACAGGAAATTCAAACAGCTTAGGGATGGAATAGTTAGAGCATCTCTACCTCTATCTGCCCTTTCTGCATAGTCTCTCCAGTATGGTAGTTTCAGATTAGACATACTTTTCACTTGGTTGCTCAGGACTCCAAAGGTTCAAAGGGAGACAGAGAGAGAGAGGAAGCATGCCAGGCAAAACCTGCACTGCCTTTTATGACCTAGTCTTGGAAGTCATATAGTGTTACTGTACTCATTTTCTATTGCTACCATATCACACAAATGTAGTGGTGGCTTAAACAACACAAATTTATTATTTCACAGTTCTATAGGTCAGAAGCCCGGGTGGGCACAGCTAGTTTCTCTGATCCTGGTCCCATAAGGCTGACATCAAAGTGTTATCTATCCCAGAAGCCCTGGAGAAGACTTTACTTCCAAGCTTATTCAGATTGTTGGCAAACTTCAGTTCCTCACAATCATAGGGCTGAGGTCCCTGTTTCCTTGCTGGCTGTCAGCTAGAGGTTATTGTCAGCTTCTAGAGGCTATACACATGTCCTTACTCATGCCCTTTTCATCTTCCAAGCCAGTAATGGCAAGTCAAGTCCTTCTCATGCTTTGAATTTCTCTGACCTCTCTTTCTGCCATTTCTATCCTACCTCCAGCTGTTGAAAGTTCTTTGCTTTTAAGGGTTTATGTGATTAGACTGGCCTACCCAGACAATCCAGGATAATTTCTCTATTTCAAAGTCTGTGATCTTAATTACATTTGCAAAAACCCTTTGTCATGCAACATAACGTATCCACAGATTCTAAAGATGAGAAGTGAGCATCTTTGGGAAAACATTATACCTACCACAGTTAATTCCACTGCATTCTATTTTTTTTAGAAGTGAGTCAGTAAGGCCAGTCTATACTCAATGAGAAGGCAATTAGACTCCACCCTTGATAAAAGAAGCATCATACAATTTATGAACATATTTTAAAATTCACCACAATGAGTATTATTTTGAGTGCATTATTTTTTCCAGGACTTTGGTTTTTGGAAACACAAGAGTCAAAAAATAACATGCTCTGTTTATTTTTTAAGGTTCCAGTATTTATCTACATTTTTATTAAAAATTTTATTGATATCATTATAGATTCACATGTTGTAGGAAATAAAACTAAGAGATCTCGTAAGCCCTTCACCTAGTTTTCCCAAATGCTAAAATTTTGGCAAAGTTATAATATTGCAACAAGATTTTGAATTTTATATAGCCCACCAATCTTACTCAGAATCTCCCCCACCTCCCATGTTTTTGCTTTACTGAGATGATCTCCTTTACTTAGAACATACAGGCAAATATCTGGTTTGAAGACTGGGGAATTATACTGAAACAAATAAAAGAATTGAAGGCACAGAAAAAAATAATAACACATTGATGAACATCTCACAAAGTCTACCACATCTATGCTTTTGTATGGCAAATGAATGAGAATATCAGGTTGAAAAGACATGGCTCCTACTTTCAAAAGTTCCATGTTTAGTGGAAGAAATAGACTGAAAGGGTAGGCTAACTTCCCATCAAAATTAACACTTTTCCTTCCATGGTATAGAATTGTCTAGCACCCTTTCTCAAGGTAAGACCGTCTGACTAGTTCTTGCCAATGCAATGTGAGTAGAGGTGTTCTGTATCACTTCTGGGCTAAGACAATTAAATAAAGGATGTATCTCCTTCTAAACCTCTTTTCTCTTACCAAGCTGGATATTGACATTCAAGTGGATCTTTGCCTCAAATATAATAGAGTGTTCATCAGCCGGAGTATACTTGAATGATTGCATGGATCAGATGTTCCCAACCCCACTAACTAGGATACCTTCATTGAAATACAATGTTGGAACAAATAATACATTTTATCCACTTAAATATTGAGGATTCTCTATTACAGTCACAACATCTTAACTAATACAAAGACCTATAAACAAACCTTCACCATATCATGTGAAGAGTGTTATGATGGGTACAGGGCATTATGGGAACATAGAGCTCACTCTGGTTAGGAAGGTGGAAGAGAAGTCTGCAAAGGCATACTAGAGATATAAACTTTAAGGGACAAGAAGTTGATTTTTTGGAAAGTGTGTAAGTGATAGGTGTCATTTTAAGCAGAATAAATTAAATGTGCAAATACAGGGATATTCGATAACATTATATTAAGGACTATCATGATTTAGTAGAGCTGAAATAGGTGCATTTGGAGATAATAAGAAGGGTGGGTAATTACAGAAAGAGTTTTCTTGGGTGTCATTCTGAAGAATTTGGATTTCATCAATGTGAATGTGAGGTCCTCAACAGGTTTTAAGTATTTGAATATTTGAGTCTCATAGGAGGAAAAATGTTATCTTTGTACATGACTTAAGATAATGCAAACTTCTTATAAGGATCTAAGAAGGGCATTTATATAATACTTTAAATTGTAGCGAAGTAGCAGAACTACAGGATTTTGTCTACAGCTGTTCTAAGAATAATTTTGGGAAAGCATCTTGCTTCTGGATGACATTCAATCCAGGCTTTTAACAAAATCATTTTGAGGTCAGCCTCACTATAAATGTACCTGAAACAAATGTTTTGAAGACACAAAGTCCATTAAGACCTTTGTATAATGACCCATTGCCAATAAGTACACTATATTCACTAAATTCACTTAGCATCATTCAAACCCAACTGTTGTGTCAAAACACTTTGCAAAAGGCATATTAGTATTGCAAATGGGGGGATGTTTAGATAGCCAGAATAAATAGTACAGTGACACAAAACTTTTTTAATTGAGATATAATTTATATACCATAACACTCAGCATTTTAAGATGTACAATCATTAGTTTTTAGTATATTCACAAGGATATTCAACCATCATCTAAATCCAGAGCATTTTTATTACCCTCCAAATAAACCTTATATCCATTATTAGTCACTTCCTGTTTCCCTCTTCCTCCAGACCATGGAAATCAGATTTGCGTATTCTGAACATTTCATATAAATGGAATCATAAAATATCTGACTGGATTTTTTCACCTAGTATAGTGTTTTCAAGATACATCCAAGTTATAGCATGTATGAGTACTTTATTACTTTTTTATGGCTATATAATATTCAATTTTATGGTTATACATGCATTGTTATTAATACATAATCGTTGTACATATTTATGGGGTACATGTCATACTTTGATACATGCATACAATGTATAGTAATCAAATCAGGGTATTTGAGCTAATCATCATCTCAAATATTTATTGTTTTCTTGTGTTGGGAACATTTCAAATCTTCCCTTCTAGGTATTTTAAAATATAATATAAATTACTGTTGATTATAGTCACTCTTCTGTGTTGTTGAACACTAGAACTTATTCCTTCTATCTAACTGTATTTTTGTACCCATTAACCATAATACAATTTGTTTATCCACTCAGTTGATGCATTTGGGTTGTTTCTGTCCTTTGGCTGTTATGAATAACAATGATATAAACACTCACATACAATTTTTTGAGTATCCAATCATGTACCACATAACATTCAGGTAAATGACAGACTGCATATATGGGCAGTGGTCTCATAAGATTATGATAACTTATTTTTACTGTATCTTTTCTATGTTTAGATATATATGGGTATGCCAATACTTATAATTGTGTGACAATTGCCTAAGGTATTCAGTACAATAATATGCTGTACAGGTTTGTAGCCTATGAGCAATAGGGGGTTTGGTTCTTTCCTTTTTTGTTTTAGGCTTTTACAAAAAGTAAGTGAGCTCTTCAGATAACAAGCTATGGTACTAGACAACCATGAAGTTACTCAAGGTTTGTGGTTGAAAGTTCTATGTGAGACTTCTCATTTCAAAACAAAGCCTTCTCAGATCATGAAAATCATTAACATTATTGCTGTTATATAGCAACCTAGGTGTATAGAAGACTTCATTATCTAGGTTTGTGTAAGTACATTCTATATTTGCCAACAATGAAATTGCCTAAGGAGGCACTTCTCAGAATATATCTCATTGGTAAGCAATGCATGAATGTATGTTGGCAATTCTTTGGTATATCCCTAGGAGTAGAGCTTTTGGGTTATATGGTAATCTTATGTTTAACTTTTGAACGTTTTGCCAAACTATTTTTCACAGCAGCTTCACCATTCTGCATTCCTACCATGTATGAGAGTTCACATTTCTCCACATCCTAACACATGTATTTTCTGTATTTTTTCAAAAATTATAGCTATCCTTGTGGATGTGAAGTGGTATCCATTGTAGTTTTGATTTGTATTTCCCTAATGACGAATGATGGAGAAATGTCTATTCAAATCATTTGCTGATTTTCAATGGGGTTATTGGTCTTCTTATTTTTGAACTATGAGACCTGTTTATATAGTATGGTTACTAGACCCTTATCATATGTATGATTTGCAAATATTTTCTCCCATTCTATGGGTTGTCCTTTTACTTCATTGATGGTGTCCTTCAAATCACAAAAGTGTTTAATTTTGATGAAATCTGACTTGTCTACTTTTCCTTTGGTTGCTTGGGTTTTGGCGTCATATTTAAGAAACGATTCCTAATTCAAAGTTGCAAAGATTCGCCCCTATGTTTTCTTCTAAAAGCTTTATGGTTTTAGCTCTTACATTTAGGTCTCTGTTTCATTTTGAGTCGATTTTGTATGATATTAACTAGAGGTCTAATTTCTTTTTTATCTTTAATCAGTGGACATTCAGTTATTCTAGCACTATTTATTAAAACAACTATTTTTTCCCCTACTGAGTTAATTTGGCACCCTTGTCAAAAATAAACTGACTATTGAAGTATGGGTTTATTTCTGGGTTATTAATTCTGTGCCATTTATTGATGTCTGTCATTTTGCCAGTACTATGCTGTCTTTATTGTAGGTTTGTGGTAAGATTTGAAATTTGGAAGTATGACTCCTCCAACCTTGTTCCTCTCTTTCAAGATTGTTTGTGGCTCTTCTACATCCTTTGCATTTTCATGAGAATTTAGGATTAGATTGTCAATTTCTGCCAAGAGAAAAGGGAGACGGGTTTTTATGGACAGTGAATCTATTAGTCAATTTGCGAAGTATTGTCATCTTAACAATAAGATTACATGGAATGGAATCTTCCATTGTGTGAAATTATTTTAAGGGGAAATACTAAATTTTGGCAATAATCACAAATTAGGGACCATGGTTCCCATAGCTACCTCCATATCTTGTTTGTTGCTGTGAATTTAGAAGGTTTTTACATGTAATGACTCATTGAGTAGAGTAAAAACATTAGAAACTATCTCTGATATAGTGGTAGTGGAAAGGCAAAATAAAACAACCACTGAGGAGAATTTGTCAACACCTATTCAAATTATATATGCACATATCATTTTATATGGCAATCCCCTTCTAAGAAATATGTCCATAAGATAGATACAGCATCCTTGCAATAACCCCAAGTTGGTCATAGATTTTACATATAGATTGCTAAATTCTCCTTGCTAATACGTTGTTGAACATTTTTGCAACTATATTCATAAGAGCTATTGACCTGTCATTTTTGTTTTGTACTGTCTTTGTCTAGTTTGGGTATCAGAATAATAGTAACTTTATGCAGTGTATTGGGAAGTTTTTCCCCTCCTATTTTCTCGAAGCGATGATGTAAAATTGGTGCTAATTCTTCTTTCAACGTTTGGTAAAATTTTCCAGTGAAACTCTGTGAGACTGTAGATTTCTCTTTGGAGAGTTTTTTAACTAGAGGTCTAATTTCTTTAATAGTTGTTGGATTATTCAAATTCTCTTTTTCATTTTGCATGAATTTTGATACCTTGTGCCTTTTGAGTCATTAGCCCATTCCATCTAAGTAGCAAAATGTATGTGTTTAAACACGTTCATAGATCCTTTAATATTGTTTTGATATCTGCAAGATTTGTAATGAAATAACCTGCTTCATTTCTGAAATTAATAATTTGTATCGTCTCTCTTTTTGTCATTGGCAGCTCTGCTTCATAGACAAGCCTATAGCCTTGTCTACTATCCCCAAGAAGATACTAAAAACCAAGTTGCTAGATTACCAACGCCAGCATTCCTCCTATCTTTGCCCAGAGCATCTTTAGTCTCACTCCAGATATGTAGATTCTGGTTGTCAGTTTTCTTTTGGATTTTTCCCTTTGGGGATTTTCCTAATTTCTTACAAGCTCAACTAACTATTTTTTTTAATATTGCCTCCTTCTCCATGCAACACTTCTAGGTGCTTTGTAGGAAGACAATTTTTCAAGTTATCTAGCATGACAAATATTTTTCTAAAGTATTCTTAGATGTCAGCATATATTAGATTGTGGACATAAGTACAATAAATAAATAAAATGGGTATAATTTGTTTTCCCTATGCTACTTATTTTCTGTTTTTTTCCCACAGTAGTCTTTTAGAAAAGCATGTGCAAATCTTACTTTTATCCATTACAATAAATTCTAATGGTCCCCTTTTGTCTACTTCACAAAGAAATCACTAAATTGGCAGAATGTATTGTTTTTCCTGTGAAATTTTATAAAATTAACTCTTTTGGGGGTTGTTGGACATGTATGTATTTTAAGTGAAAAGAGACAGAGTTTATAACTCAAAACCGATTATGGTAAGAAAAAAATTTGGAATCACATATTAAAGGTTCCAAGTAAAAACTACATGGAAGTGCTGTTCTTTAAAGTTCCTTTCCGGAATTGGCAGTAGTGGGAAACTGCTAGGGGAGGGAAGGGCACATCTCATCAACAAGTATACCTGCATAATCAACGTTTGTATGCCTAACCCTGAATAGTATCCCACATCTGTAAAATAAAAATTTTAAAAAATAAAATAAAACTGTCTTTCTAAAAAAGCAACAGTCAATCCCAGCTACCCACTCCCCACCCCCCTCCCCGCAGTTTCCTGCTACTTTCAATCCCTTTCCTACAATAATATGGTAGTTGTTCTAGGTCCACTTATGAGTGAGAACATGTGATACTCAGCTCTGTTTCTGTGAGAGATCACTCAGTATTATAAACTCTAAGTCCATTCACGTTGCTGCGAAGTTCATAATTTTGTCCTTATTTATGGCTGTGTAATATTTCATCGTATATATGTACCACATTTTTTTAATCCAGTCCTCTTTTAATGGGCAGCACGTTTGGTTCCATGTTCTTGCTATCATCAATAAGGGTACCTGCACAATGAACATTTGTATACCTAACCCTGAATTGTACCCCACAATTTCAAAACAAAAATTAAAAGAGAGGGGGGAATAAAACAACAGTCTATGGCCCTATCACCCTGAACTTACCCAATCTTATCTAGAAAAGAACAGAATCTATAGTACTCAGTGATCTATTGCAAAAACAAGTAACTGATTACCCCATGCTCTCACTCATAAGCAGACTCTGAACATTTATCATACTGCTGTAAGAAAGATATTGGCAGTAGTGGAAAACTGCCAGGAGAATGGGGGGCACATAACATCAATAAGCGTACTTGATCTCAAACCAGGCAAAGTAGGGAACCAAAGGGAGATCCAAAGTTTACATGTAAAATGACTACTTATCTACCTAATCCTGAATTGTACCCCATGTCTTTAAAATAAATAAACTTTTTAAAAAGAAAAAAGCAGAGTCTACAAGACAAGTCTCATATATCTTATGCCAAACTGGTCAAGCAGAAAAGGGAAATTGATTTTTTTTAATTTCTGTAAAGAATAACTGGTATTTTCATAGTGATTGCATTGAATCTATAAATCTCACCTTGAGTACTATTGTCATTTTAACAATATTAATTTTTCCAATCCATCAGTCGAGAATATCTTCCCATTTTGTGTGTGTGTCCTGTTCAACATTTTTCATCAGAATTGTATAGTTTTCCTTGGATAGCTCTTTCACTTCTTAATGTAGATTAACAAAAGAACTGGAATAGCCAAAGCAATCCCAAGGGGGGGGGGAAGAAAACAAAGCTGGAGACATCACACTATTTGACTTCCAAATTTACTACAAACATATAGTAACAAAAACAGCATGGTACTGGCATAAAAACAGACACATAGAACAATGAAACAGAATAGAAAACCTAGATATAAACCCGTGCATTTATAGACAACTCATCTTCAACAAAGGTGAGAAAAATGTACAATGGAGAAAAACAGTCTTTTCAATAAATGGTGCTGGGAAAACCAGATAACTACATGCAAAAGAACAAAGCTACATCTCTATCTCTCATCATATACAGAAATAAAATAAAAATGAATTAAATACTTAAATCCAAGACCTGAAACTATGAAACTATTAGAAGAAAACATTGGGAAAAACTCTGTGACATAGGTTTAAACAAAAGTTTTTCTGTGTGTGTGTAAGATCTCAAAAGCTTAGGCAACCAAAGCAAAAATTAATGAATGGGATAACATCAAGGTAAAAACCTGCACAGCAAAGTAAACAATAAACAAATAAACAAAATGAAGAGACAACACACAGAATGGGAGAAAATATTTACAAACTATTAACTTGACAAGGAACAAATAACCAGAATATATAAGGAGCTCAAACATCCCAATAGCAATTAGTTAATTAGTTAATTAATTAATCAGATTGTAAAATAGGCAAAAGATCTGAGTACACATTTCTCAAAAGAAGATATACAAATAACCAAGTATATGAAAAAATGCTCATCACTAATGATCAGATAACTGCAAATTAAAACCATAATGAAATATTATCTCATCTCAATTAGAATGACTTTTACCAAAAAGACACGCAATAACAGATGCTGGCAAGAATGTAGAGAAAGGGAAGCCTTCATGCACAGCTACAGTTTACAGTGGGAATGTAAACGAATACAGTCACTATGGAGAACAGTATGGAGGATCCATAAAAAATAGAACCACATCATGATTCAGCAATTCCACCACTAGATACCTATCCAAATTAGAGGAAGTCAATATATTGGAGGGTTATCTGCACTCCCATGTTTATTGCAGTGCTAATTATCATAGCAAGGATGGAATCAACCTAAGCATCCGTCAATGGATGATTGGATAAAGAGAATGTGGCATATATACACAATGAAATATTATTCAGCCGTAAAAAGTGAAATCTTGTCATTGATAGCAACATGTGTGGAAGGGAGACCATAATGTTAAGTGAAATAAGCCAAGAATAGAGAAACAAATATTGCACTTTCTCACTTATATGTCAGAGCTAAAAAAATGGACCTCGTGGAGGTAGAGGGTAGAATACTGGTTATCTGAGGCCAGGAAGCTGGGGGTATAGGAGGATGAAGGGAAAAAACAATATAAATGTAAAAGCACAAGTACGTTGATAATTGATTTATGCTAGCAAGAACTCTGTCCTGTCCTTGTTTTTTTTTTTTAATAAATCAATGATAATTATTTTAAACAAAGAAAAGAAGAGGGAAATTGAACTTAACAGAATGTCATTCAGCAAATCCTTAAGAATTTGGTTTTGGATCCTTATTGAGTACCTCAGCTTTCACTTATACTCATAAAAATTCATAACAAGGTTCACAAATGGTAAAAACAGCATAATTCAAGTAGAAAATATGCTAATTTTATTTTTGGAGCCCCATGATAACCATAAATGTCGAATCTGTCAAACTGGGCAAACAGTTTTTAGAATTTTTAAAAGCCACCTTAGCAAAATAAACATCTTAAACATGAAAATAAGAAAGCAGAGAATGTCAGTCAAGAAGAAGAGTCATGAATAAAGACACTGTTCGGCATTCAACAATGTTGGCAGCTTTTCACATTTGAGCCAAAGTTATCTTCAAAGATAGAGGACAAATAAAGCTGTAAGGTTATCCAGTAGACAAATGAAAATGCAAGTATTTGATTTAATATTCGAGTTTTATTCCAAATCATCAGTTGTAGCTTTATATATTAGAATCTTATAACTAATACAGTGAGTTAATATTATCAATTGAATGAAGACAGTGATAGAATTAATAGTATGATCATAGACACTAAAAACTTACTTTTTGTTATTCAAGTGCTCTCACCCTATCGTCTCATTGTTTATTGCTGGCAAGAGTTGATGTCCAAAGATTACTTGTAACCAAAGATATTTATACAGTTTCTCTAAAATAATAAAAAATTAAACAAAACTCCATTATGTATGTTCAATAATAAAAAGAGTTTCTTAAATAAATTGTGGTATGCCTGTAAGATGGGCGATTGTGCAGCCATTAAAATTGTATATGTGAATGATGAGAAAATATGTTTTTATAATTTTATGTGAAAATGCGGACAATAAAATTAGGTCTATGGAATCATCTCAATTAGGTAAAATATACCTAGATAAAAGTGTGAAGAAAATATAACAAAATGGTAACTATATTTGCCTTTGGATGGTAGAATTTTGGATATATTTATTTTTATTCTCATATTCTTATATCTACTATATAAAACTATATATTTATAAACAAATTACGAATAAAGAAATTTATTTTGTTATCAGAAAATACCTAGTAAACTATTTTTTTTTTGAGCTGGAGTCTCACTCTGTCGCCCAGGCTGGAATGCAATAGCATGCTCACAGCCACTCCAGCATTGACCTGCTAGGCTCGGGCAATCCTTCTGCCTCAGCCTTCCAAGTAGCAGGAACTACAGGTGAGCACTACCAAGCCCAGTTAATTTTTTAATTTATTGTAGAGACGGGGTCTTGCCAAGTTGCAGGGGTTGGTCTCGAATCCACAGGCTCAGGCAATACACTTGCCTCGGCCTCCCAAAGTGGTGAGCCACCGAGTCTAGCCATGAACAACTTTTTAATCTAAGAGCATCCATACCTGTCTTTCTCATATAGTACAAGAATATGAAACATTTCCTTTTTATCTGATCCTTGATTGTGATTCTTTTGACAAACTATGGATAATTTAGAGAGGCATATTAGCTTTAGGCTACCCATTGATTAGCAGCTCTCTCCTTTAAATTTTGCAGCCTTCTCTAGGAACATGATCTATATGAGACACCTGAAGTGGTTTCTCTCCTCATGAATTTCCTGTCCTAGGCTCAAGCTACTACAATGGCTGTTTTGAAGATCAACTTTGTGTTTTATTTTCACTGTCCCTGCATATATAGAAAATACAAGACTAGCTAATCAGGGTCGGACCTGGTTACCACCGGGATGGGAGAAAAGAAGACTCTCCTGAGCCATCATAATTAGGTTATAATGTAAATCTTGGGTTGGCTGCACACATTTTGGTTTTCGGGGTTTTTTTGGGGGGGTTGTTGTTAGGATTTTTTTATTTGCCCTTTGTGTTTTATCTTATTCTCTCTTCCATATTTGCAAAGTGACTTCCCAAGATTGAGTCTATAGCAATATTTAGAATAAAGCCTCAGAAAATTTGAATTAACATCATTGACCTTACCAACATAGTTTTTTAACAACTCACAGACCTTGAACAATCTCAGTAAGTAGCTTAAACAAATCAACTCTAATACAGCCTTTAACATGATTGCATATTCTCAAATCCCAAGATCCAAATAGAAGAATTTTTAGAAATCTCTTCGAACACACTAGTGGTGACAATTGGCTAGCAGATCTTCAACAGCTCTTTCTTCTAGAAAATGTCACTGCTGGACAGAATAATGAGATTCCATCAACTATCTAATTAGAAAGCATCTGACTAAAAACACAAAAGTTGTTTTATCAATGAAAAATGATGATTGATATGCTGCAAAAAATAAATTATGATTCAAAATCTTGCATTGTTACTGAGTGAGCATTCCCTCATGTCACTGTTATTCTTAGGGAAAGTTTGGTGGGTTCTCTACAGAAGCCTTGCATCTTACTTTATCAGGTATGTACCAAAGTGGTATGTTTGATGCTCTTTGAGTTCCTTATGAAAAATCTAGGACTATATATTGCACTGATAATTACAATATCATAAATTCTGGAAAAATGCTTTTCAAAATATTTCAAACAATCGTCTTTTCAATTGAAAATCACTGAAAGTTGAGAGATTTTTTTTGAAGACTTATTTGCTTCTTTCAAGATAATAGAATTTTCTAACTATTCATCCTTGCATTTTTAAAAAGCTTCCAATTTTAAGCTGCTTTATGCTTGCAATAGTCTTACAAAAGCATTTTATTGCTCTCCTTGGCTGAATATGCAAATTGTGTTTTTGCTTTAGATACTGTATTCAGACACAACTGTAGGCATCAATATGCTACTTGGGGGTAGAAAAATGTATCTGTATTGTTTTTCCCTACTTTGACTCAGGTAGGCATGAATGGGAGGAGGCAGGTGGCATGATCATGAATAGGACAGTTTCATATTTTCAGATTCTTAAACAAATATATTTGGAACATAATCTTGAACCAACCAAATCTCCAGGGAAATTCTACAGAAAATGAATTCATTTTGCATCCAAACCTCAAGGACATAAATTCATAAAATTGAAAGCTGAAAATTCCTTTGGCCCCTTAGGCAACCTCAGTAGGAAATATGAAAGGGAAACAATGAGCCTACACCATCACTAAGCAATATAATATGCTTTTTCTGTTTGGATGATTTGAAATGGAGAAATGATACATTGAAGATGATTGGATCGCTTTGTAATCACAAAATTTGACTTCTATTGGATTTACATAAGTTAAATAAACTCCCAGTGAGAGAGCATCTATCTGTAATGATTGACCATAACTGAGCTATGCTTGCATTACAGATTTGCTCACCATTGTACCAAATGTGGCTAGCAGAGGACCTGGCAGAAAGGAGGCCTTCAATAAATACTTGTAAAATAAATAAAGAAACTCTAGTTGCCTGGATTTAAAAGTTAGCCTAAAGACACAAAGATGACAATCAGGACTGCATTGACACAAAGCTTGAGAAAGAATCACAAAGGAAAATAATTCTAACATTCTATAGGAAAGACATCATCTGGAATTGAAGAAGCACCACCAATGGCATTGGCTGCTATATTATAAAGGACATTGGCACTGGTAAGCCATTTAACCCTTCTTAGTTTCCCCACTTGAAAAATAAGAAGGAAGTGGCGAGGAGAGACTACCGGCCCCAGGCTCTGCCTCACCACTGCACCAAGAGAAACTGCTGGCTCCAGGCTTAGCCTCACCACTGCAGTAGGAGAGACTTCTGGCTCCAGGCTCTGCCTCACCACTGCAGTGCCAGCTGGACACTGGCAGCAAGAGCCACAGAGGGAGCTCAGAGGCAAAGTCCCACTGGAGAAGATGAAAGAGGCACCCCACCACCATCTTGAAAACAGGAAAGGAAAGTGCTCTGACTTGCTCACCATGGACAACAGACCCAATCTCTGTGACCAGCAGATCAACTACTCAGGGAGTGATCATGACCCAGAGGGAATATCCTGAAAACATAAACTTTGGAGGAACCTAATGAGTACTGAGTCTCAGGTGCCCCACTTCCTACCCTGACCCAACTGTGGAACAAAGGGTGTGGCCAGAAAAGGATGAGGAAGACCTCCAAAGAGATCAGTGGTAAGTCCAGGGCTGACCCAACCCCCCTCCTCCCCAGCAATCCTCTGAATGTCAAACCCACACAGCTGGGTCACGACTGAGAGGGACGAAACCAGGTGGAGCCTGGATGTCAGCTGCAATAGAGCTCCATTCCATGATAGGCTTGGCTGAGGAAACACCTGTGAGTACATACCTGGAGACAATCCTGCACCTGCCCACTGGAGGGGATCTCCCTGACCATACAAGAATGGGAGAGGAGGGCTGCAGCCCCACCCATCCCAACTGCCCCTCCTCCTTCCCTGTTCCAGACACCGGAGAGAGTGAAAGAGGTGGAAACACTACAGGAGATAGCAGAGAAGCAGATAAGAGGAACAATTACAGAACCTGCCACGAGAGGGCAGGGTTTTTTTGTCTTTTTTTTAAATTTTAAATTTTTATTATTTTAAATTGTTTAAAATTTTCTGCCTGGATTCCTAAAAGTTCTAAAAATTGACCTTCCATATGATGCTGCAGTCCCCCTACTGTGAATATATCCAAAGGAACTCAAACCACTCTATAAAAAAGATACCTGCACACATTTGTTTATCACAGCATTGTTCATGATAGCAAGAACATGGAACCAAAAGTGCTGACCATCAAAAGAGGACTGGATAAAAAAGTGTGGTACATATATACAATGGAATATTATGCATCCATAAAGAAGAACAAAATCATGAACTTCGCAGCAACCTGGATGAAATTAGAGTTTATAATACTGAGTAATCTCTTACAGAAACAAAGAGCTGAGTATCACATGTTCTCACTTATAAGTCGACCTTGAATAACTACCAAAATACTATAAGCAAAGGATTGACAGTAGCAGGAAACTTCAGGGGGAGGGGGAGGGGGGATGGGGAGGTGGGATTGACAGTAGTTGATATTTGCCTGGGATGGCAGGGGCACACCTCATCAACAAAGGTACTTGCACAATGAATATTTGTATACCTAACCCTGAATTGTACCCCACAATTTTAAAATAAAAAATTTAAAAAGATAAAAAATAATAAAATAAAATAAAATTTCTTTTGCCTGTTTGTTCATCTATTTTTAAAATATTTTTTCTTTTGTACATGAATGTGTATGTGAGGGTTTCATCAGCATTCCCCTTTTTTTTCTTTTTTTTGTTTCTTTTTCATCTTTTGTTTTCTGCTTATGTGTGTATGTGAATGATTGAGTGTTCATCTTTCAGTATTTTTTGGTTGCAGTTGTTGGTGGTTTGTTTTTGCTTTTTTGTTCTTCTCTCTTTAGTTTAAGGTGTGTGTGTGAATATCTGTGTGAGGGTTCAATTTGAATTCTTTTGTTTTGTTTTTTGCTTTTATTTTTGTTTTCCTGGTCTTTCTTTTTCTTCTCCATTCATTTTGTGTAGGCATGTGTGTGTGTGTGTGTGTGTTTAGTTTTCCTGGATTTTTGATGTTGTTGTTTTTTGTTTTGTTTCACTTTATTACTATTCCAGTTTGTTTTGGGGTATGTGTGCATGACTGTGTGTGTGTGTTCAATTGTTTTCTGCTTTGGTTTCTGCTTTCATTGTTCTGTTTTTTTTACTTTTAAAAATTTCTTGTCCCTCTGATTTCATTCTATTTTTCTCTGTTCTCCTCATTGCTGTTACTGTACCTTGGACTCAAGGGGTACACACATTTACCCAATGTATTGTCATATAGAGTGTTGGTGGGGAGTGGGTCTCAGGGAACACATGCCACAATCAGTGAACATTGTGATTTGCAAATAGTTTCTGAATCCTAGTTCCCCATCCCCTACTTTATTCAACTGTCAAAACTACAAGAGATAGCAAAGCTTCTCACCCACAGTCCTGTTTCAAAATAGAATAAATCCAGAACCCGGATCAGGGAAGAATAGAAAACAGAGCAAACATCAGAAGGGAAAGCCTCTCCCACTGACACTGAATAACAGAACTAAAAGAAAAGCAAGAGATCTGTCACAAATGAGGAAAAACTAATGAACAACCACTGGTAATTTCAAGTGTAAAAGGGAGAAAACTCCTGAAAAATCAGATCTCAGAGCCCAAACAATGGAAGTCACCAACTACTGGTCCCAGAATATGACAGGGATTAGTGAGTGGATGGAAAGAGTGAAAAAAAATCTCAAGAAAGACAAGATGCAACACTGAAAGAACTTGTAATAGACATTTTGGCAATAAAAAATTTCATCCAGGAAATAAATGACAAGATTACAAGCATGGAAAGCAGAATTAATCTAGCTGAAGAAAGAATCTCAGAACTTGAAGACAAGAACATGGAATTAACCCAATCTGTAAAAAACACAGACAGAAAACTCAGAAAGAAAGAACAAAGCCTACAGGAGATGTGTGATTACATCAAGAGGCCAAACCTACACCTGACTGGTATCCCAGAACAAGAAAGGGAAATGGAGAACAACTTGGAGCAAGTATTCCAGGAGGTAATTCAAGAACACTATCCCCATTTCTCCAGATATGTGACCAGCCAAACACAAGAGATACAGAGAATTCCCACAAGACATCAAATGAAAAGGCCAACTCCTAGACGCTTAGTAATTCACCTACACAAAGTAGGCACAAAGAAAAAACCCTAAAGGCAACAAGAGAGCAAAGTCAAACTACCTACCTTGGAAAACCAGAATAGCAGCCGACCTATTAGCAGAAACACTACAAGCAAGAAGGGACTGGAGTCCAATATTCAAAGTCCTCAAAGATAACAATTTCAACCAAGAATTTCCTACCAAGCCAAGCTCAGCTTCATCTGTGATGGAGAATTAAAATTCTTCCCAGACATCCAATCCCTAAGAGATTATGCAGCTTCCAGACCAGCTCTACAGGAGACACTTAAAAAGGTATTAAGCACAGAAGAAAGAAAAGAAAGAATGACCACACACTTCCGAAGAGAACAGCGAACACAGAGTCAACAGAAAATATATCACAAAAGCAAACTTGAAAATACACACATACATCAATCCCAAAACTAAAAGAAAACAAGCAAAGATAAAACCTTATAAGAACCTCGTCACAGGGATAAACAATCACATTTCAATAATCAGCCTGAATATGAATGAACTAAATGCATCACTGTAAAGACAGAGAATGGCAAACTGGATAAGAAACCATGACCCAATTATTTGTTGCATTCAGGAAACTCATCTCACCACAAGGGACGCACACAGACTCAAAGTTAAAGGATGGAAAATGAGTTTCCAGGCAAATGGATCACAAAAGAAGCCAGGAATCATGATCTTAATATCAGAAAAAACAACCTTTAATCTATCAAAAGTTTAAAAAAATACAAAAGGACACTACATAATGATAACAGGTTCAATCCATCAACAAGAAATAGCCATCCTAAACATGTATGCACCCAAAACAGGAGCATCAGCAATTATAAAGTAACTACCAAGTAAACTAGAAAAAGATATTGACACTAAAACAATTATAGAGGAGAACTTGAATACCCCACTAACAGTCCTAGATAGATCATCGAGGCAAAAAAATCAACAAGGGGATCCAGAGCCTAAACTTGACACTTGACCAAATGGACTTAAGAGATACCTACAGAATATTCCACCCAACAGCCACAGAATATACATTCTACTCATCACCACATGGAATGTACTCCAAGATCAATCACATCCTTGGCCATAACTCAAGCATAAATAAATTCCATAAGGCTGAAATATTTACAGGCACCTTCTCAGACCACAGTGGAATAAAAATAAATATCAACCACAACAAAATTTCCCCAAAGCCCACAAAGACTTGGACTAAACAACATGAATCTGAACAACCACTAGGTCAACACTGAAGTCAAAGCAGAAATTAAAAGATTCCTGGAAACAAAAGAAAATGAAGAAACATCTTACCAAAACCTCTGGTATGCCATGAAAACAGTTCTAAGAGGGGAATTTATATCTCTATGAGCACACTTCAAGAAAATGGAAAGATCACAAGTTGACAGCCTAACAAATCACCTAAGGAGGCTGGAAAGAGAACACTATCAAAACCTTAACTTTAGCTGAAGAATCCAGATCACCAAAATAAGAGCCCAAATACGGAACATAGAAGACATCAACAAAACAAAAAGTTGGTCCTTTGAAACAATTAACAACATTGATGGACTCCTAGCCAGAATGACCAAGAAAAAGAGAGAAAAAGCCCAAATAAACACAATCAGAAATACAAAAAAATCAAATCATAATTGGCCCCAAAGAAATACAAAAGATTATCAGAGATTACTATGTACTCCTATATGGAAACAAACTTGATAACCTAAATAAAATGGAGGACTACTGACATCACACAACCTCCTCAGATTGAAATAAGAAGACATTGAGACACTAACTAGACCAATAACAACCCAGGAAATTGGCGCTGTCATAAGAAATCTACCTACAAAATAAAGTCCTGGATTGAATGATTTTCCAATGGAATTCTACAAAATGTATAAAGAGGAGCTGATATCAATCCTGTTGAAAGTATTCCAGGAAATTGAGAAAGAAGGATTCTCTCCAAATCATCTTATTAAGCCAACACCACCCTGATACCCAAACTGGGTAAAGATCCAACAACACAATGAAAAAACTATAGGCCAATATCCCTTATGAACATAGATGCAAAAATCCTTACCAAGATTCTAGCAAATCGGAGCCAAAAACACATTTCAAAAGTCTTCCACCAGGAACAAGTAGGCTTCATCCCCAGGATGCAGGGCTGTTTCAAAAAGACCAAAAATGTAATTAAATGCATCAACAGATGTAAAAACAAGAACCACATGATTATATCATTAGATGCAGAAAAAGTTTTTGATAAAATCCAGCATCCCTTCTTGATAAAAGTCTTCAGATGCCTAGGTATGAAGGAACATGCTTCAAAATAGTAAATGCCATCTATGATAAACCCACAAGTAGCATATTGCTAAACAGACAGAAAATGGAAGCATTTCCCCTGTAAACTGGAACAAGATAAGGATGCCCACTCTCAGCCCTCTTATTCAACATTGTGTTGGAAGTCCTACATCGAGCAATTAGACAAGAGAAGGAGGCCAGGGATATCCAAATAGGAAAAGAGAAAGTCAAGTTATCCCTCTTTGCTGATAATATGATCCTGTACCTCAAAAATCCAAGAGAATCTGTCAAAAACCTGCTTACACTGATAAAGGACTTTGGCAAAGCCTCAGGGTACAAAATATATGTGCAAAAGACAGTTTCATTCTTATACATCAACAACAAGCAGGCGGAGAACCAAATAAAAAGCACAATCCCATTCACAATAACCACACAAAAAATGAAATACCTCAGCATCTTCCTAACTGGAGAAGTGAAAGATCTTTACAATGAGAACTACAAAAACTGCTCAAAGAGTTCCAAGAAGACACAAACAAATGGAAAAATATTCCATGCTCATGGATAGGAAGAATCAACATTGTTAAGACATTCATCCTACCAAAGACAATCTACAAATTCAATGCAATACCCATCAAACTACCTACATCATTCTTCTCAGACCTGGAAATGACAATACAGAAACTTTTATGGAAGCTTAAATGACCACAAATAGCCAAAATAATCCTTAGAAAAAGAAACAAAGCAGGACGTAGCACATTTCCAGACTTCAAACTTTACTATAAAGCTGCAATAATCAAAACAGCCTGGTATTGGTACAAGAACAAGCACATAGACCAATGGAACAGGATAGAGATTCCAGAAGCAAAGCCTCAGTTTCTCAATCAACTCATCTTTTACAAAGCCTTCAACAACAACCACTGGGGAAAGGAGAACCTATCCAGTAAATGGTGCTGGGAAAACTGACTGATCACATGCAGAAGATTAGAATGGGACTCTTACCTATCACCATACACAAAAATTAACTCTAAATGAATCAAAGACCTAAAACTAAAATCTCAAACTATCTTAATCTTAGAAAATGCAGGAGACACCCTTATGGAAATTGGAACTGGCAACCAATTCCTGATCAAAACCCTAAGCACCCATACCATAAGAGATAAGATAGACAAGTGGGACCTCATAAAACTGACGAGCTTCTGAAAAGCAAAAGAAACCATCAAGAGAGCAGGGAGACAATCCACAGAATGGGAAAAAGTATTTGCCAACTGTATATCTGACAAAGGCCTAACCTCTAGGATCTACAAGGAACTCAAACACACTAAAAAAAAAAAAAGGCCCATTAAAAAATGGACAAAAGATGTGAATAGACACTTCTCAAAAGAAGAGATATGGGCAGCCACCAGACACATGAAAAAGTGCTCAGCCTCATTCATCATCAGAAAAATGCAAAACAAAACCACATTGAGATACCACCTAACTCCAGTAAGAATGGCCATCATTAAGAAATAATGGAGTAGACAAGAATACATCATATATAGACAGGCATTTTGTATGAATAAGAAATTATATATGATGACAAAGCTAATGGTTAAGTTTGTTTAAAGATATGGTGACACAGGGAGACCTTAACAGAAAGCAGAGACAAGAAATGAGTGGAATCAAATATCAATTAACCAGAATGACTCTGGAATGAGATCTAGCAAATAATTGACTTTACTGGTTAATTAGTAACTAGAATTTGTAGATCTTTTAGAGTTCATATGTTATTCATTTGATCTTTTCCTACCCAGGAAAACAAGCCAAATGCTACTATTATACCAGTTTCACAAATGACAAAACCAAGGCCTAGAGACTCTGATTTTTGTCTAAGATTGTACAACCAGGAACTGATAAAAACTCAGATCTTTCAACTGAAAATTCCATCATCTTTCCAATATAATAATAGCATCTTAATTGCCAATAATTAAAACCACTTTTTTAAAAGCCCTGTTAAAAATTATTCTAAAGTGTATTCATACACTTTGTTCAGGAAACAAGATATGCTAAACATGTGAATCCTATTGATAATATAGATATTAAAAAGTCTGATCTGACCATGACAAAAAGAGCCCTGTTGGTTTTTGCTATATATGAAGCTCATTTTAGTAAAGATATTAACTGCGAGGAACATTGGGGTGAAGAAAGAGTGGTAAATTTCAGTGCAGATACACCTCAAAACACAAAAATGTTTGTTTCAACAATCTTTGTACACATCATAAGTAAAATTGTAAGTCACATTTTAATTGTAACAGAGAAGCCTGTATTGTAATGAAATTTTTAAGCATGAGTAATCTGATTACCTATTTTGAAGTTTGAAGTTTTCATGCATTAGAGTTTTCAGATGAGCTTCACCACAACAAATTCCATTCTTTTTTAAATCTGATGTTTAAATCTTCTTTAAATCTTAAAGCATCTTAATTTTCAACCCAAATGCTACTTCCATCTAAATTCCCACAACTTTTTATCTGTACATCTTGTTGATCCTAGCACATTTGCTTTAGAGTTATTTGGTGTACATATTACAACTCCCTGATACAGGGAACAGATCTATTTTTTTTTAATTATCTATGGGGCTTTACACACAATGGAATTTTTTAGATTCTTGGTTTGGGTGGATGTAGAACATAACTAGGATGTTTTACAGTGACAACTAAGGCAATGAATAAATGGAATCCATAAGAATGTATTTGAGGCCTAAAACTCAGAATAAAAGATGCAACTTAAACTTAATTTAAACTGCATTAACTTGCAAATAATTTTCAAAAGTTGCATTCATGAAATAGGAGAAATTAGTAGCTAATGCTATTTGTTCTGTTGCAAGATTGTCTATGTTCAAATGCTGTCCCTAACATTTACTACCTGGATGACATTGGGCCAGTTGCTTAATATCTCCAAACTTCAGTTTCTTTATTTGTAAATTAGACATAATAAAAATAGCTATCTTATTGAATTATTGAGAGGATTATATAAATAACATATGTAAAGAACTTGAAACAGTGTCTGACATATAGTAAGCATTCAATATACCTTAATTAGTTACTGGCAGTAAAAGTAGTAATAATGGCAGTAGTAAATAGTCTCTGTCATCTTTTAAAAATATCAAAAATTATAAATAAAATGAAATAATAGATGAATGCTAAAGGAAACAGAAAACATTGGAAGGGGAAGTAGGTGAAATTTTCTAATAATTACAAAAATAGGTTTCGATTGCAAACTAGTCCTTAAACTGAACTTTTTAAGTTGATATATATTTGTATATTATTATGAGGTACATGTGGTATTTTACATGCTTAGAATGTATAATGATTAAGTCAGGGTAATTAGAGTGTCCTTCATCTCGAGTATTTAACATTTCCATGTTTTGGGAATATTTCAAGTTCTCTCTTCAAGCCATTTTGAAATATGCAATACATTGATTGCAGGGGTCCAGCCCCTGCCGGGTCGTGAGGTTTCCTGAAGGAAAGACGGATAGGCGAAAGACAAAAACATTATACTCAGACACCTGCTTCTTGAACAGATGACGTTTAATGTTAGCTAAGGGAAAGCTTTTATACCATTTGTAAAGGGGCAAGACAAAGAAAATTCCTTCACGTACATATCCTCTAAAAGTTACCGTCTAGTGTTCTTAGCAACAAACAAACCAAGATCCCTATAAACATTCAGACGAGTCTTATTCATAAAGCTGAAAATGATACTTTTAGTCCAAAGTCCCGAATTACAGTCCTTGAACTGTCTCCAGAAAGCTTCCAAGTGCAAAGTTCTTCATGTAGCAGTAGTTTTCCCATCTGGGGCTTCTATGACCTTCAGAGCTTTGTAATCGCCTCTCTTGTCCAGGTGTCTTCATTACTTTTCTCTTATCCTGCAGTGTTTGTTTCTAAAGAGAACTCAAAAGAAGCTTTTAGTAATGTTTCCCAGGCCCCCAAGGTTGCTTTCTGTCTTCAGCTAATCTATCATAAAAGTGTCTGATTAGTATATTATGAGTTCAGTGAAAACCCACTCTATAAATGTTAACTTAGAGTTTTAACTATTGAATTAAGTAAAAACCTTAACAATTAATCTTTATCCTTAGTCAGTGAAAACAGTGTTATAAATCACCTACGTAACTCCTAGATAAGTGTTAGAACTTATAATGAATTCATAATGAACTTACTATAAACTTGTGCTTCTAAAAAACCTTATGCCTAAACACTAAACTGCATAATTCTAAATCAGATAAGGAGTGAATAAGCTTATATCATTTTTTACTCAAGCAATATCTAGTAACTTATAACCAAGTGAGAGAAATCATTCTTGATGTGCTTCAGAGTTTAACCCTTGCATATGTTAGAAAAGGCCAAACGGCATAGTGGGAAATGGAAAAATGAACCATAACATTTCCAGGTTAGCTGTGAGTACTTTACATAAACATGCCATTTTCTTCTTCCATGACTGCACAGAACTCTTCGGCGGTACCAAACAGCAAAGGTGGAAGACAGAAGGTCCTCAGCTTCCTGGGCTCGCCCTGCGACCCGGGGTCTTTGGCCCACCAGGACCCTGTCAATCAGGTGGGCCTCCAAGGCTGGCTCCCAACAATTGGTGTTTACTGTGGTATCCTACTCTGCTACTGAACTTTAGAACTTACATCTTCTATCTAACTGTATGTTTGTGTCTTCATTCTACTCTACCTACCCACACACCTTTCCCGGCCCTACTATCTAGTGTTCTATTCTCTACCTGTATGAGATAAAATTTTCAGCTTCCACATGTGAGAGTACATGCAATATTTGTCTTTCTGTGCCTGGATTATTTAACTTAACATAGTGATCTCCAGTTCCATCATTGTTGCTGCAGATAACAAGATGTCATTCTTTTTTATGACCAAATAGTACTCCATTGTGTATATATACCACATCTTCTTTACCCATTTGTCCATTGATGATCACTTAGGTTGATTCAATATCTTTGCAATTGTGAATAGTGCTGCAATAAACATATGGGTGCTGGTATCACTTTGATACACTGACTTCCTTTCCTTTTGACAAATGCCCAGTAGTGGGATAGCTGGATCATATGGAAGTTGCATTTTTAGTCTTTTGAGAAATCTTTATACTGTTTTCCAACAATGTGTAAAAGTTCCTTTCTCTCTGCATACTTGCCAGCATCTGTTATTTTTTGTCTTTTTAGTGATAGCCACTCTAACAGGGTCAGGATAATATCACATTGTGGTTTTGATTTGAATTTTCCTGATGATTAGTAATATTTTGCATTTTTTAATATACTTGGCCATTTGTATGTTTTTCTTATTTATTTATTTATTTTTGTTTTTATTTCAGTAGCTTTAGGGGGTACAAATATTTTTTGGTCTGGGATTTAAGTGTATGCTCTACCCTCACCTGTACACATTGTACCCAACAGGTGACTTATTATCCCTCCATCCCTTCCCCTCTTTCCCCTTCTGAATCTCCAGTATCCACTATACCATTTTCTATGTCTTTGTGGATCCTTGTTTTAGCACCCACTTATATGTGAAAACATGTGGTGTTTGTTTTTCTGTTCCTGAGTTAGCTCACTTAGGCTGGTGTTCTCCAGTTCCATCCAAGTTCCTGAAAAAGACATTATTTCATTCTTTTTGATAGTTGAATAGTATTCCATAGTATATATATGCTACATTTTCACTATCCACTGATTAGCTGATGAGCATTTAGGTTGATTCCACACCTTTGCAATTGTGAATTGCACTTTGATGAACACGCTGGTGCGGGTGTCTTTTTCATATAATGACCTCTGTTCCTTTGGGTAGGTACCTAGTAGTGGGATTGCTGGATCAAGTGGTAGATCTACTTTAGTTCTTTGAGAAATCTTCATACCAATTTCCACAGAGGTTGTACTAATTTACACTCCCACCACCAGTGTTCCCTTTTCTCCACATTCACACCAGCATCTATTTTTAAAAAAATTTTTAATGATGGCCATTCTGACTGATATAAGGTAGTATCTCATTATGGTTTCAATTTGCATCTCCCTGATGATTAGTGATATTGAGCATTTTTTCATATGTTTGTTGGCCATTTGTATATCTTCTTTTGAGAGATATCTGTTCATGTTGTTTCCCCACCTTTTAATGGAGTTATTTGCTTTTTTCCTGCTGATTTGCTTGAGTTATTTGTAGATTCCAAATATTAGTCCTTTGTCAGAGATATCATTTGCAAATACCTTCTCCCATTCTGTAGGTTATTTATTTGCTCTGTTGATTATTTCTTTTGCTGTGCATAAGCTTTTTAATTTAAGTCCCACTTATTTATTTTTGGTTTTGTTGCATTTGCTTTGGAGGTTTTAGTCATAAATTGTTTGCATAGGTCAATGTTCATGAGAGTTTTTCCTGGGTTTTCTCCTAGGATTTTTATGGTTTCGGGTCTTGAATTTGTCTTTTAATCCATCTTGAGTTAATTTTTGTATATGGGGAGAGATAGAGATCAAATTTCATTCTTCCACATGTAGCTATGAATTTTCTCAGTATCATTTGTTGAATGAGGTGTCCTTTCCCCAGTATATGTTTTCACCTGCTTTGTCAAAAATCAGTTTGGTTTAGGTATTTGTCTTTATTTATGTATTCTCTATTCTGTTCCATTGGCCCGTGTGTTTGCTCTTATATAAGTACCATGCTCTTTTGTCACTATAGCCTTGTAGTAAAATTTGAAGTCAGGATGTGATGCCTCTAGCTTTGTTCTTTTTGGTTGGATTGCTTTGGCTATTCTGGTTGTTTTTTTGGTTCCATATGAATTTTAGGATTGCTTTTCTAATTCTGTGAAAAATGACGCTGGTAGTTTGATAGGGATTGCATTGAATCTGTAGATTATTTTGGGTAATATGGTCATTTTAATAATGTTGATTCTTCCTATCTATGAGCGTGGGATGTTTCTCCATTTGTTTGTGTCCTCGACAATTTTTTTCATCAGATTTTGTAGTTATCCTTGTAAAGATCTTTCATCTCCTTGGTAAAATACATTCCTAGGTAGTTTATTTTTTGGCAGCTATTGTAAATGAGATTGAGTTTTTTCTTGGTTTGGTTCTCAAATGGTTGTTATTGGTGTATAGCAGTGCAACTGAATTGTGTGTGTTCATTTTTTATACTGAAATTTTACCAAATTCATTCATCAAATCCCAGAGTTCTTTAGAGAATTCTCTAGGTATAAGATCATATCATCAGCATACAGAGATAGTTTGAGTTCTTCTTTTTCAATTTGGATATACTTTATTTATTTTTCTTGCCTGATTGCTCAGGCTAGGACTTCCAGTACATTGAAAGAAGTGATGAAAGTGGGCATCTTTGCCTTGTTCCACTTCTGAGGGGAAATGTGTTCAACTTTTGTTCATTTATGATGACATTGGCTGTGAGTCTATCAAAATGGTTTTTATTATTTTGAGGAATTTTTCCTCTATGCTTATTTTGCTGAGAATTTTTATCATGAAAAAATGTGGGATTTTATCAAATGCTTTTTCTGCATCTATTGAGATGATCATATGGTTTTTGTTTTTAATTCTCTTATTATAGTGGATCACATTTATTGGCTGACATATGTTGAACCACCCTTGCATCCCTGGGATAAAACCCACTTGGTCATAGTGTATTTTTTTAGATGCTGTTGAATTCCATTTGCCAATATTTTGTTGAGGATTTTTGTGTCTATTTCATAAGTGATATTGGCCTATAGTTTTCTTTCTTTGTTGTGTCTTTTCCTGATTTTGGTATCAGACTGATACTGGTCTCATAGAATGAGTTAGGGAGAATTCTCTTCTCCTCAATTTTGTGTAATAGCTTCAGTAAAATTGGTACCAGTTCTTTGAATGTCTGGTAGGATTCAGCTAGGAGTCAGGTCCTGGACTTTTTTTCTGTTGAGGTACTACTAATTACTATCTCAATCTTGTTACTTATTGATCCATTCAGGGTTCCCTTTTCCTCTTGATTCAGGGCATGGGGTTGTATGTTTCCAAGAATCTATCTATTTCCTGTAGATTTCCCATTTTGTTTGCACAGAAGTGTTTACATAATCTCAGGTGATCTTTTGAATTTCCATTGTATCATTCATAATGTCTGCATATTCACTTCTTATTGAACTAATTTGCATCTTCTCTCTTCATTTCCTAATTAATCTGGCTTGTGGTCTATCTATTTTGCTTATCTTTTCAAAGAACCAACTTTTTGTTTCATTGATCCTTTGAATTTTTTTTAATTTAAATTTCATTTAGTTCTCTGATCTTTATTTTTTCTTTTATTCTGCTAACTTTGGGCTTGGTTTGTTCATGTTTTTCTTTTTTTTTTTTGAGTTGGAGTCTCACTCTGTCACCCAGACTGGAGGGCAGTGGCCACTCCCAACCACTGCAGCCTCAACCAGCTGGGCTCCAGCGCTTCTTCCACCTCAGCCTTCCAAGTAGCTGAAACTACAGGCATGCGCTACCATGCCCGACTAATTTTTGATTTTCTAGTTGCTTGAGGTGTAATGTTAGGTTGTCAATATGCAATCTTTCAATCTTATTAATGTAACCCTTAAGTGCTATAATTTTCCTCTGAGCACAGTTTTGAGTGTGTCCCAGATGTTTCGATAACTTGTTTCATTGTTATCATTTGTTTCAAATAATTTTTTAAAATTTCCATCTTGATTTCATTGTTGATCCAAGAATCATTCAAGAGTGGATTATTTAACTTCCATGTTTTTGTTTGAATTTGTGAGTTCTTCTTGGAGTTAATTTCTAGTTTTATTCCACTGTAGTCTGAGAAGGTGCTTGATAGGATATTGTTTTCTTAATTTATTAAGTCTTGATTTGTGGCCTATCATGTAGTCTATCTTGGAGAATATTCCATGTGCTGATGAGAAAATGTATATTCTGTAGTTTTGGAGTGGAAGGTTTTGTTGATGTCTGCTAGTTCCATTTGCTCTAGGGTCCAGTTTAACTCTAATATTTCTTTCTTGACTACCATCTTTGTCTTTATCTTACTATTGTTAATTTAAAATCTGTTTTATCTGAAATAAGAATGGCTATTCTTGCTTGTTTATGGTTTCCATTTGTATGCAATATATTTCCTCACTCCTTTGCCTTGAGTCTATAGGAGTCTACATGTTAAGTGGATCTCTTTGAGGCAGCAAATATATGGGTTCTGATTTTTTATTCATTCTGCCAGTCTGTATCTTTTTACTGGGGCACTGAGACCACTTACACTCAGATTTAATAATGGTATGTAAGGTACTATTCAATTCATCATACTGGTTGTTATGTGGTTGCTTTATTGATACATTTATTTTCTCTACAGTGTTGGTGTTCCATAAGGCCTGTGAGCCTCATGATTTCCAGCATTTTTTCTATCTGTGTACTTTGACCTTGTGTTTCAGTATTTAGAGCTTTTTTTGAGTGTTTCCTATAGAGTCAGCCTAGTGGTGACAAATTTCCTCATCATTTGCTTGTCTGAGAAGGACCACATTTTTCCCTTATTTCTAAAACTTAGTTTTGTGGGATACCAAATCCTTGGTTTTCTGTTATTCTGTATGAGGAGATTGAAGATGAGACCCCTAACCCCTTTGGCTTGTAGAATTTCTTTTTAGTAGTCTTCTGTTAGTCTGATAGGTTTACCTTTGTAGGTTATTTGATGTGTTTGCCTTATTGCTCTTAAAATTATTTCCTTCACATTAACTTTGCATCAACAGTTAATTATATGTCTTAGAGATGACCTTTTTTCCTATGAATCTTCTGGGGGTTCTTTGAGCTTCTTGTATCTGGGGGTTTAGATCTCTGACAATGCCAGGAAAGTTTCCATCCATTATTCACTCAAATAGGTATTCCAATCCTGTTTCCTTCTCTTCTTCCTCAGGAACACCTATGATTCCTAGGTTTGGACATTTTACAGAATCCCACATTTTCTGGAGACATTGCTTTTTTCTCTTTATTCTTTTTCTTTCTTGTCATCTGCTTGGTTTAATTCAAAAGTCTTGTTTTGAAGTCCTGAGATTTTTTTTCTTCTGCTTGTTCTTGTCTACTGTTAAAACTTTCCCCTGCATTTCATAATTCCCTGAATAATTCTTTCATTTCTAGAATTTCAGCTTGTCTTTTTAAGAGCCTATCTCTTTGGATAATTTTTCATCCATGTCCAGAATAGGTTCTTTCTGTTTGCTTTCAATTTTCTCCTGAACCTCATTGCTCAATTTTTAATCAACGTTTTGAATTCTATGTGTGAAATTTCAAAGATTTTGTTTTGGTTACAGTTTATTGCTGAAGAGTTAGTGTGGTCTCTTGGGGGTTTTGGTCTTTTTTTCATATTTTCAGAATTATCTTTTGGGGTCCTTCTCATTTGGGTAGACTAATTATTCTTATTTGAGGTCAGCAGGATACTGACTTAGGCACTGTAGGGTCCCCTTGGTTATATATGGCCCTGATGTGGTAAGTTTCTCAAGTGCCAGTAGTGGCAGTCCTGTGCTATGTGACGGCACTGGCTCACAGTGTCTTGGGTGGCCTCAGTGGCTTGGAAAGTGGTATTAGTTGGGGTCTGGGTTCAGGTTTTTTCAAGAGTTGTGGTATTTTTTATGTCTAATGTGGTGGGCTGTACTGTTGACCTCTGGCCAGGAGGTGGCACTTGTAGTGGCTGTGGGGTTTCTCCTTGGCATATGTTGCTCCAAGGAAGTGTCCAGTAAATCTAGGCAGAAGGTAGGGTTCTGGATATTAAACAAGTTTTCTGTTATTTTGGACCTTCAAGGGGAGTGAAAGTAGAAAGCGGCCCAAGCACCCAACAAGTGCATGTTCTTGGACACCTCAGTGGTGATTAGGAGGAAGTTCTAGGCCACTGAGGCAATGCTGCCATACAGAGCATGCACAGAAAAGTTTACGAGGGGAGTGAGAGGTTACTATGGCAACAAGTCCCACCTGGCTCCAGCCTTGGCCTCAGGCAGTTTATGATCTGGATGTCAAAGTGCAGCCAGCATCAGGAGCTCAGGTTTTCTCACACAGCCCAACCCAATCAGGAGCTGACTGCTGTATAGAGTTTTGCCCTTGAGGCCCATCCTTTTCCAGATCAGCTAGAAAGCAGCCATGCAAGGGTTGAAGTCCTGAGCTATGGCACTGTATCACTCCACATGGGTTTTGGCAGAGCTCAGCTGTGGGTAAGGCAGTTTTCTGTGGGGGACTGGAGTCCCACAAGGCTTAGGGGGCCTGCCAAGTTTGCAGCAGGAACACAAAACTCCTGAATTTCCCCCATTCACCATCTCCACTGTATCTAGAAGCTGCCGGTGGTCTGCAGTGGTCCAGGTAACAGACTAGCTAGTTCCAGCCCAGGTTGATGGATATTTCTCTTCTGTGCACTATGTGTTTATTATCCATTTCTTGATGAGACATGGGATGTGCTGCTGGCCTGGTTCCTCACTGGGTGATGAGGAAATGCTTTCTATATTGTTTTACTCCATAGCAGAAACATTCTAGCTGCCTCATGTCAGCCATCTTCCAAAATACTGCCCATTAGTATGCTTTCTTTTCTCTTTTTTTCTTTAAAAATTTTTTTATTTTAGATTGTGGGGTACATTTTAGGGTTAGGTATACATATATTCACTATTCAGGTACCCTTGTTGATGAAGTGTGCCGTGCCCTTCCCCAGCCAGATTTTCACTACTGACAACCCCCCCCCAACAGTTTCCAGGTACAGTCAATCCTTTTCTTATAGGATTGCAGTAGTTGTTTAAGGTCCACTTATGGGTAAGAACATGTGATACTCAGTTCTTTGTTTCTATGAAAGATCACTCAGTGTTATAGACTCTAATTCTATCCAGGTTGCGGTGAAGTTCATGATTTTGTTCTTCTTTATGGGTGCATAATATTCCATCATGTATATGTACCACATTTTTTTTATCCAGTTCTCCTTTGATGGGCAGCACGGTTGGTTCCATGTTCTTGCTATTGTGAACAATGCTGCGATAAACATACATGTGGAAGTATCTTTTTATAGAGTGCTTTGAGTTATTCCAGGTATATTCCCAGTAGGAGGATTGCAGGGTCATATGGAAGGTTGATTTTTAGAACTTTTAGGAATCACCACACCATTTTCCACAGAAGTTGTACTGGTTTACACTCCCACCAACAGTGTAGAAGTGTTCCCTTTTCGCCACATCCTCTCTAGCATCATATTTTTTTGAGTTATTAATGATGGTCATTCTGGCTGGAGTTTTGTGGTATCTCAGTGCAGTTTTAATTTGCATCTCCTTGATGACTAGTAAGGCTGAACATTTTTTCATATATCTGTTGGTTGTTCATATGTCTTCTTTTGAGAACTGTCTATTCATATCTTTTGCCCATTTGTAATGGAGCTGTTTGCTTTTTTCTTTTCGGCATGTTTGGGTTTCTCGTAGATCTAAAATGTTAGGCCTTTGTCAGACACACATTTGGCAAATAATTTTTTCCAGTCTGTGGGCTGTCTCCCCACTCTCTTGATGGTTTCTTGGGCTTTGCAGAAGCTTGTCAGTTTCATGAGGTCCCACTTGTCTATCTTATCTCTTACGGCATGGGCACTTGGGGTTTTGATCAGGAATTGGTTGTCAGTTCCAATTTCCATAAGAGTGTGTCCTGCATTTTCTAAGGTTCTTATAGTTTGAGATTTTACGCTTAGGTCTCTGATCCATTTAGAGTTCATTTTTGTGTATGGGGATAGGTAGGAGTCCTGTTTCAATCTTCTGCATGTGGTCAGCCAGTTTTCCCAGCACCGTTTACTGAATAGGTTCTCGTTTCCCCAGTGGTTAATGGTGGAGGCTTTGTCGAAGATGAGTTGGTTGAGAAATTGAGGCTTTGCTTCTGAAATCTCAGTTCTATTCCATTGGTCTATATGCCTGTTCTTGTACCAATACCAGGCTGTTTTGATTATATAGCTTTGTAATAAAGTTTAAAGTCTGGGAGTGCGATACGTCCTGCTTTTTGTTTTTGTTTTTTGTTTGTTTGTTTTTTGCTCAGGATTGTTTTGACTATTCGTGGTCATTTTTGTTTTCATATGAATTCCTGTATTGTTTCTAGGTCTGAGAAGAATGTTGCTGGCAATTTGATGGGTATTGTGTTAAATCTATAGATTGCCTTAGGTAGAATAGACATCTTAACAATGTTGATTCTTCCAATCCATGATCGTGGAATACTTTTCCACTTCTTTGTGTCATCATTGATTTCTTTGAGCAGTGTTTTGTAGTTGTCATTGTAAAGGTCTTTCACATCTCTGGTTGGGAAGATGCCAAGATATTTCTTTTTTTATGGCTAACGTGAATGGAATTGTGCTTTTTATTTGGGTTTGTTTGTTTATTATTTATGTATAGAAATTTGATTGTCTTTTGAACATTTCTTTTATATCCTGAGACTTTGCCAAAGTCCTTTATCATTGCAAGGAGGCTTTTGACAGATTCCCCTGGGTTTTCAAGGTATAGAATCATGTCATCTGCAAAGAGAGAGAACTTGACTTCGTCTTTCCCTATTTGGATAATCTGATCGCCCTCTCTTATCTGATTGCTGTAACTAGAACTTCCAAAACTATGTTGAGCAGGAGGGGTGACAGTGGACATCTTTGTCTTGTTCCACTTTTCAGGGGAAATGTTTCCAATTTCTGTCTGTCTAGCAGTATGCTGGCTGTGGGTTTCTTGTAGATGGCTCTTACTATTTTCAGGTATGTTCCATTTATGCCTAGATGTTTGAGGGTTTTTATTAAAAAGGGGTGTTGGATTTTATTGAAAGCTTTTTATGCATCTAATGATATAATCATGTGGTTCCTGTTTTTACATCTGTTGATGTATTTAATTACATTTATGGTCTTACGAATGTTGAACCAAACTTGCATCCCGGAATGAAGCCAACTGGGTTTTGGTGGATGATTTTTGAAATGAGTTGTTGATGCTGGTTTGCTAGGATCTTGTTGAAAATTATAGCATCTATCTTCATCAAGGATATTGGCATGTAGTTCTCTTTGTTTGTTGGGTCTTTACCTGGCTTGGGTATCAATGTGATGTTAGCGTCATAAAATGATTTGGGGAGAGATCCAGCTTTCTCAATAGCCTGGAATACTTCCAATAGGATTGGTATCAGTTCCTCCTTGTATGTTTTGTAGAACTCTGTTGGAAAGCCATCTGCTCCCGGGCTTTTTTTTTGGTGGGTAGTTTTCTTATGACATAGTCAATTTCCTGGATTGTTATTGGTCTATTTAAGGTCTCAATTTCTTCTTGTTTCAACCTAGGGAGGTTGTGTGATGTCAGATAATCCTCCATTTCCTTTCGGTTTTCAAGTTTGTTTCCATACAAGTGTACATAGTAGTCTTTGATAATCTTTTGTATTTCTTCTGGGTCAGATGTGATTTCATCTTTTTTGTTTTTAATTGGTTTATTTAGGCTTTTTCTCTCTTTTTCTTGTTCAGTCTAGCTAGGGGACCATCAATCTTGTCTATCCTTTCAAAGGACCAGCTTTTTGTTTCATTGACTTTTTTGGATTATCATTTTGTCTTCTATGTCCCAGATTTGGGCTTTTATTTGGGTGATCTGGATTCTTCTGCTGAATTTAGGGTTATGGTATTCTTGCTTTTCCAGCTTCCTTAGGTGATTTGTTAGGCTGCTAACTTGTGATCTTTCCATTTTCTTCATGTGTGTTTATAGAGATATGAATTCCTGTCTTACAACTGCTTTCAAGGCATCCCAGAGATTTTGGTAACAAGTTTCTTCATTTTCATTTGTTTACCGGTATCTTTTAATGTCTGTTTTGATTTCCATGTTGACCCAGGATTTGCTTAGCATCATGCAGCTTAGTGTCCCTGTTTTTGTGGGTTTTGGGAAAACTTTGTTGGTGTTGATATTTATCCTTATTCCAATGTGATCTGAGAAGGTGCATGCCAAAATTTCAATCTTAGGAAATTTGTTTATGCTTGATTTATGGCCAAGGATGTGGTCTATCTTAGAGTAAGTTCCATGTGGTGGTGAGCAGAATGTATATTCTGTGGTCATTGAGTGGAATGTTCTTTAGGTACCAATTAAGTCCTTTTGGTCAAGAGTCACATTGAGGTTCTGGATCTCCTTGCTGATTTTTTGTCTCAATGATCTGTCTAGGGTTGTGAATGGGGTACTAAAGTCCCCAGCTATGATAATGTTAGAGTCAATATCTTTTTTAATTTTCCCTAGAAGCTGCTTTATGAAAGTTGATGCTCCTATGCTGGGTGCATAGATGTTTAGGATGAATATTTCTTGTTGATAGATTGAACCATTTATCATTATGTAGTCACTTTGTGTATCTCTTTAAATTTTTGATAGCTTAAAGGTTATTAAGTCTGAAATTAAGATTGCAGCTCCTGCTTTCTTTTGTGTTTCATTCGCCTGAAATTTTGATCCCCATCCTCTTACTTCAGTGTCTGTGAGTGTCCTTTCTGGTGACATGACCCTTTTGGATACAATGTGTTGTTTCCTCATGATATTTTATCCATTTTGCCATTCTATATTTTTTCAGTGATGCATTTAGTCCATTCACATTCAGGCTCATTATTGAAATATGAGAGTTTATCCCTGTCACAAGGTTCTTATGGGGTTGTTGTTGTTCCTGTTTGTTGTCTTTCTTTTGATTTTGGGGTTGATTCATGTGTGTTTTCAATCTTTTCCCTGCACTCTTGTGAAGAACATTGTCATTCATTTTTCCTTTTCTTTTGTGTTTAATACTTTCTTAAGTGTTTCTTGTAGAGCTGATCTGGTGGCAGTGTAAGATCTTAGGGATTGAATGTCTGGGAAAGATTTGACTTCTCCCTCACTGATGAAGCTTAGCTTAGCAGGATAGGTTATTCTTGGTTGAAATTGTTTATCTTTGAGAACTTTGAAGATTGGGCTCCAAGCTCTCCTAGCCTGAAGGATTTCTGTACATAAATCTGTTGTTATTCTAATTGGTCTTCCTTGGTAGGTAGTCTGACCTTTAACTCTTGCTGCCCTTAGGATTTTTTCTTTATTTTATTTATTTATTTATTTATTTTAACATATTTTTTATTTTAAAATTGTCAGGTACAGTTAAGGGTTAGGCATACAAATATGCGGTGTGCAGGTACCCGTGTTGATGAGATGCGCCCCCACATCCCCAGAAAGATATTGACTACCGTTAATTCCACCTCCCTTCCCCTCCATGCCCCCCCATAGTTTCCCACCACTGTCAATCTTTTTCTCATAGTATTACGATAGGTGTTCAAGGTCCACTTATGAGTGAGAACATGTGATACTCAGATCTTTGTTTCTGTGAGAGATCATTCAGTACTATAAACTCCAATTCCATCGAGGTTGCTGCAAAATTCATGATTTTATTCTTTATTATGGCTGAGTAATATTCCATTGTGTACATGTACCACATTTTTTTAATCCATTCCTCTTTGGAGGGATAGCATGGTTGGTTCCATGATCTTGCTATTGTAAACAATGCTGCAATAAACATACATGTGCAGGTATCTTTTTTGTAGACTGATTTGAGTTCTCCATAGTATACTCCCAGCAGAGGGATTGTGGGGTCATATGGAAGGTTGATTTTTAGAGCTTTTTGGGACAGCCACACTGTTTTTCCACAGAGGCTGCACTAGTTTATACTGCCAACAACAGTGCAGAAGTGTTCCCTTTTCACCACATTCTCTCCAGCAACTGTTGTTTTTTGAGTTATTGATCATGGCCATTCTGACTGGACTTAGGTGGTATCTCAGTGTAGTTTTAATTTGCATCTCCTTAATGACTGGTGAGATTGAACCTTTCTTCATGTATCAGTTGGCTGCACATATGTCTTCTTTTGAGAAGTGTCTGTTCATATTTTTTGCCCATTTTGTATTGGGGTTGTGTGTTTTTTTCTTTTCAGCATGTTTGAGTTCCTTGTAGATCCTAGATGTTAGGCCTTTGTCAGACATGGAGTTAGCAAATACTTTTTCCCAGTCTGTGGGTTGTCTCCCTGCTCTCTTGATGGTCTTTTTGGCTTTGCAGAAGCTTGTCAGTTTAATGAGATTCCACTTGTCTATCTTATCTCTTATGACCGATGCATTTCGGTTTTTGCTCAGGGATAGGATGCCAGTTCCAACTTCCATAAGTGTGTGTCCCAACTTTTTCTAAAGTTCTTATGGTTTGAGGTTTTACATTTAGATCTCTGATCCATTTAGAGTTAATTTTTGTGTATTGGGATAGATAAGGGGTCTTGTTTGAATCTTCTTCATGTGGTCAGCCAGTTTTCCCAGCACCATTTACTGAATAGGTTCTCCTTTCCCCAGTGGTGGCTGGTGGAGGCTTTGTCAAAGATGAGTTGGTTGAGAAATTGGGGTTTGCTTCTGAAATCTAAATTCTATTCCATTGGTCTATATGCCTGTCTTTATACCAGTACCAAGCTGTTTTGTTTAGTGTAGATTTATAGTAAAGTTTAAAGTCTGGTATTGTGATACCTCCTGCTTTGTTTTTTTGTTTGTTTGTTTGTTTGTTTGTTTGTTTTTTGCTGAGGCTATTTCTGACTATTCTTGATCGTTTGTGTTTCCATATGAATTCCTATATTGTTTTTTCTAGATCTGAGAAGAATGTTGCTGGTAATTTGATGGGTATTGCATTAAATCTGTAGATTGCCTTAGGTAAGATGGACATTTACACAATGTTTATTCTTCCACTCCATGAGCATGGGGTATTTTTCCACTTGTTTGTGTCATCTTTGATTTCTTTGAACAATGTTTTGTAGTTTTCATTGTAAAGGTCTTTCACATCTCTGGTTAGGAAAATGACAAGGTATTTCATTTTTTGTGTGTGGCTATTGTGAATGGGATTGTGCTTTTTATTTAGGTTTCTCTTTGTTTATTATTGGTGTAAAGAAATGCAATTGTCTTTTGCACATTTATTTTATACCCTGAGACTTTGCCAAAGTCCTTTATCAGTGCAAAGAGGCTTTTGATAGATTCTCTTGGGTTTTCAAGATATACAATCTTGTCACCTGCAAAAAGAGATAGCTTGACTTCCTCTTTTCCTATTTGGATAGCCCTGATCACCTTCTCTTTTCTGATTGCTCTAGCCAGGACTTCCAATACTATATTGAACAGGAGGGATGAGAGTGGGCATCCTTGTCTTTTTCCTGTTTTCAGGAGAAATGGTTCCAATTTTTGTCTGTTTAGGAGTATGCTGGCTGTGGGTTTCTTGTAGATGGCTTTTAGTATTTTGAGGTATGTTCTATGTATGCCTAGATGTTCAAGGGTTTTTATCAAGAAGGGGTGCTGGATTTTATCAAAAGCTTTTTATGCATCTAATGATATAATCATGTGGTTTTTGCTTTGATGTATGTTGATGTATTTAATTACATTTATGGTCTTGTGAATGTTGAACCAGCCTTGCGTCCCAGGGATGAAGCCTACTTGGTCATTATGGATGATTTTTGAGATATGTTATTGAATCCGGTTTGCTAGGCTCTTGTTGAGAATTTTAGCACCTATGTTCATCGAAGATATTGACCTGTAGTTCTCTTTCTTTGTTGGGTCTTTACCTGGTTTGGGTATCAATATGATGTTGACTTCATGAAATGATTTGGGGAGAGTTCCATCTTTCTCAATCACCTGGAATACTTTCAGTAGGATTGGTATCAGCTTCTCCTTAAATGTCTTCTGGGATTCTGCTGGAAAGCCATCAGGTCCAGGGATTTTTTTGTAGGTTGTTTTCTTATTGCATAGTCAATTTCCTTTATTGTTATTGGTCTTTTTAGGGTCTCAATTTCTTCTTGTTTGAACCTAGGCAGGTTGTGTGATGTCAGAAAATCCTCCATTTCCTTAAGGTTTTCAAGTTTGTTTCCATACAAGTGTACATAGTAATCTCTAATGATCTTTTGTATTTCTTCAGGGTCAGATGTAACTCCATCATTGTGTTTCTGATTGTGTTTATTTGGGCTTTTTCTCTCTTTTTCTTGGTCAGTCTAGCTAGGGGACCATCAATCTTGTTTATCCTTTCAAAGAACGAGCTTTTTGTTTCATTGACTTTTTTGGATTATCTTTTTGTCTTCTATGTCCCAGATTTGGGCTTTTATTTGGGTGATCTGGATTCTTCTGCTGAATTTAGGGTTATGGTATTCTTGCCTTTCCACCTTCCTTAGGTGACTTGTTAGGCTATTAATTTGTGATCCTTCCATTTTCTTCATGGGCTTCTGTAGAGATATGAATTCCCCTGTTACTACAGTGTTCATGGCATCCCAGAGATTTTAGTATGATGTTCCTTCATTTTCATTTGTTTCCAGGTATCTTTTAATCTGTTTTGATTTCATCATTGACCCAGGAGTTGTTTAGCATCCTGCTATTTAGTGTCCATATCTTTGTGGGTTTGGGGGGAACCTTATTGGTATTGATGTTTATTTTTATTCCACTGTGGTCTGAGAAGGTGCATGGAAAAATTTTGACCTTTTGAACTTTGTTTATGCTTGATTTATGGCCAAGTATGTGGTCAATCTTAGAGCACATTCCAAGCATTGATGAGTAACAATGTATATTCTGTGGTCATTGGGTGGAGTGTTCTATAGGTATCAATTAAGTCCATTTGATCAAGAGTCACTTTGAGGTTCTGAATCTCATTGCTGATTTTTTGTCCTGATGATCTGTATAGGGTTGTGAGTAGGGTATTAAAGTCTTCAACCACGATAGTGTTAGAGTCAATATCTTTTTTGAGTTTACTTAGAGGCTGCTTTATGAAAGGTGGTGCTCCTATGTTGGGTGCATATATGTTTAGGATAGATATTTCTTATTGATGCACAGAATCTTTTATCATTATGTAGTGGCCTTCTGTATATTTTTTAATTTTTGATAGCATAAAGGGTATTTTGTCTGAGATTAAGATCGTGACTCCGGGACTTCTGGCAAGATGGCGATGGGGCAACCTGGTCTGTGAAACCCTCTGCAAAGGAGAACTGCAATGGGTCTCTGGCTCTCGCCCCGGAGGCTGCAAACCCCAAAATCGCAGCCTGCTCTTCATACGGAGCTCGGCCATTGCCACCGCTGGGGTATTGTAGCGGATTGGACAGCTACTGCAGCGCAGACGCCACCGACACAGCCGCTGCAGCCACCACAGCCACCGCCGGTAGCACATCACACCACCTGGGCCGGAGAAGATCCACGACTACAGTCCTTGAAGCCCCTTCAGGGAAGATCTGCTGGGATCGCTGCGACCTCTCCTGTGACCGAGACGTCCTGCCCACCATGAGTCTCCTGCCTGTGCCCTGAGGCAGGCATCTATCTCCAGTCTCACCAGTTCCTGTCCAGCCCCACCCCCTCTGGGGCGAGCAGCTGAGATAGCACCACCTACTGGTGATTCAAGGTAACAACACCGAAACGGGAGAAACAAGCTTGAAAAGGACATAGGCCAGAGTGGTGAATGGAGGGTGATCTGACTGTCCTTCACAGCAGACCAGGGGCAACTGACCCTAACTGCAAACTAATTTACCTGCTTGAAAAGAAAGCTAGAAATCAGAACTGAAAATACATTGGACATAAACGAAATGTCTCAGAGTGTGCTTCATTGATTCTGTTAGTTTAATGACTCAATTCTATTCCTACTGTTTGTTCCTTTTTTCCCCCTCTTCCTTTTCTTCTCTTTTCTTCTGTCTGTAAACCATATCTTTGTATAGAGGAACAGCACACCAATAAGGTGCTTGGTTAGCTTGTATGTTAGCATCACCATAAGTTTTTTTTTTGTATGAGAATTGGTTCGTCAGTAGCTGTGGTCTATTGTTTTATCTGTTTCTGTATAGGTCTCTCTCTCCATTTGTTGGCCCACGTTTGTTACACCCCCTTACTCCTCTATCTCCCCACCCCACTCTTCAACCCACTGTCTGCTCCATTCACTTCCCTCTGAGAACCACATTTTATTTCAGGGAGTAAACCTACAGCCCCACTGCACGGACAGATTCCAAGGCAGTGGGAAGTGGGTTCCAGATTATCCACACACCTGTCAGCGAATACCAGGACCTGCAGATAGATTTTGAATCACAGCTCCCCCCTTAAGTAAATCTAAAAACTGCAAAAAGGACCACCCCCAACCTACAGTACAACACCAGAATTGAACAAAGTAAGAGGGCATACATAAAGAATAGGAGATTGAACAAACAGAAGTAAAACCAATCCCTTTACCCCTGAATAACAGAATTAAAGAAGACGGTGACATAGAGGGAAGGAAAACGTAGGGAGGGGGAAAAACCGCACAAATGAAGAAAAACCAAAAGAAGAATGTAGGTCTCACACAGACCCCTGGGAGATCAGAAACTGAGAAAACAGATTCTGGAACATAAACAATGAAGAGCCCCCAGAATGACTGGTCACATGCAACAAACCCAGACATCAAGACATTAATGGAGAGAATTTAAAAAATTGAGGAGAGACAAGAGTAAATAGGAAGGAGCTGATGTCAGAAATAACAGCAGTAAAGAATACTGTGATGGAAATGAATAACAGACTAATAAGCATGGAAAGCAGAATTAGCCAAGAAGAAGAAAGAATCTCAGAGCTCGAAGACCAAAACACAGTACTAACCCAAACTGTCAAAAGCCTAGAAAAGAAACTCAAAAAGACAGAACAAAACCTGCAAGAGATGAATGATCACTTCAAGAGACCAAACCTAAGAGTAATTGGGCTTCCTGAGGCAGGAAAGAAACAGAAGCCACACTG
Source organism: Cephalopachus bancanus (assembly GCA_027257055.1). Classification (NCBI taxonomy): domain Eukaryota; kingdom Metazoa; phylum Chordata; class Mammalia; order Primates; family Tarsiidae; genus Cephalopachus; species Cephalopachus bancanus. The sequence continues at coordinate 79,737 of JAPVLO010000675.1, read as the reverse complement.
GAACAAACATTTCATGAAATCATTCAAGAAAACTTCCCTCATCTCATCAAGGATGAAAAAATTCAAATACAAGAGATTCAGAGAACCCCTGCAAGACAACAAATGAGAAGACCAACTCCAAGACACATAATAATTCGCCTAAACAAAGTAGCTATAAAAGAAAAAATCCTAAAGGCAGCAAGAGAAAAAGGCCAGACTACCTACCAGGGAAGACCAATTAGAATAGCAGCAGGTTTATCCACAGAAACCCTTCAGGCTAGGTGAGCCTGGAACCCTATCTTCAAAGTTCTAAAAGATAAACAATTTCAACCAAGAATAACCAACCCAGCCAAACTGAGCTTCATTAGTGAGGGAGAATTGAAATCTTTCCCAGATATCCAATCCCTAAGAACCTACGCTGCCACCAGACCACCTTTAGAAGAAACACTTAAGAAAGTACTGAAAACAGAAGAAAAAGAAAAAAGAACAACATTCTTCACAAGAGTATAGGCAAAAGATTAAAAACACACATGAGCCAATTCCAGAACCCAAAGAAAGACAGCAAACAAATAGGAACAACTCTGTAAGAACTTTATGACAGGGATCGACTCTTGCATTTCAATTATTAGCCTAAATGTGAATGGACTAAATGCACCACTGAAAAGACATACAATGGCAAAATGGATAAAATATCATCAGGCAACAATCTATTGCCTTCAAGAGACTCACCTCACTAGAAAGGACACCCACAGACTCAAAGTAAGAGGATGGGAAACAAACTTTCAGGGCAAATGGAATACAAAAGAAAGGAGGCGTAGCAATCTTAATTTCAGACAAAATACCCTTCAAGCTACTAAAAATCAAAAAAGATACAGAAGGCCACTACATAACGGTAAAAGGCTCAATCCACCAACAAGAAATATCTATTCTAAACATATATGCACCCAACATAGGTGTGCCAACTTTCATAAAGCAACTTCTAGGAAACTAAAGAAAGATATTGACTCTAACACCATCATAACTGGGGACTTTAATACCCCATTCGCAACGCTAGACAGATCATCAGGACAAAAAATCAGCAAGGAGATCTGGAACCTTAATGTGACTTTGGACCAAATGGACTTAATTGATACCTACAGAACACTCCATCCAAAGACCACAGAATACACATTCTACTCATTGCCACATGGAACGTACTCTCTAAGATCGACCACGTAATTGGCCATAAATCAAGCATAAGCAAATTTAAAAGGACCCAAATTCTACCATGCACCTTCTCGGACCACAGTGGAATAAAAATAAACATTGACACCAACAAAGTCCCCCCAAAACCCACAAAGACATGGACACTAAACAGCATGATGCTAAACAACTCCTGGGTCAATGATGAAATCAAAACAGAGATCAAAAGATACCTGGAAACAAATGAGAATGAAGAAACATCTTACCAAAATATCTGGGACGCCTTGAAAACTGTAGTAAGAGGGGAATTTATATCCCTACAAACACACATGAAGAAAATGGAAGGAACACAAATTAACAACCTAACAAGTCACCTAAAGAAACTGGAAAAGCAAGACCACAAAAACCCTAATTTCAGCAGAAGAATCCAGATCACCAAAATAAAAGCCCAAATCCAGGACATAGAAGAGAAAAAGATAAAACAAAAAAATCAATGAAGCAAAAAGCTGGTTCTTCAAAAGGTTAAAAAAGATCGATGATCCTCTAGTTAGACTGACCAAGAAAAAACGAGAAAAAATTCAAATAAGCACAATCAGAAACACAAAACATGAAGTCACACCTGACCCTGAAGAAATACAAAAGATTATTAGAGACTACTACGTACACTTGTATGGAAACAAACTTGAAAACCTTAAGGAAATGGAGGACTTTCTGATATGACACAACCTACCTAGATTGGAACAATAAAAAATTGAAACCCTAAATAGACCAATAACAATCAAGGAAATCGACTACATAATAAGAAAACTTCCTACAAAAAAAGCCCTGGTCCAGATGGCTTTCCGGCAGATTCTACAAGATATTTAAGGAGGAGCTGATACCAATCCTACTGAAGGTATTCCAGGTGATTGAAAAAGATGGAACTCTCCCCAAATCATTTTACGAAGGTAACATCACATTGATACCCAAGCCAGGTAAAGATCCAACAAAGAAAGAGAACTATAGGCCAATATCTTTGATGAGCATAGATGCTAAAATTCTCAACAAGATTCTGGCAAACCGAATTCAGCAATATATCTCAAAAATCATCCATCATGACCAAGTAGGCTTCATTCCTGGGATTCAAGGCTGGTTCAACATTCGTAAAACCATAAATGTAATTAAATACATCAACAGATGTCAAAACAAAAAACACATGAATATATCATTAGATGCGGAAAAAGCTTTTGATAAAATCCAGCACCACTTCTTGATAAGAACCCTTGAACATCTAGGCATATGGGGAACATACCTCAAAATAGTAAAAGCCATCTATGAGAAACCCACAGCCAGCATATTTCTAAATGGACAAAAATTGGAACCATTTCCCCCGAAAACTTGAACAAGACAAGGATGCCCACTCTCACCCCTCCTGTTCAACATAGTATTGGAAGTCCTGGCTCAAGCAATCAGAGAAGAGGAGGCAATCAAGGGTATCCAAATAGGAAAAGAAGAAGTCAAGTTATCTCTCTTTGCAGATGATATGCTTGTGTACCTTGAAAACAAAACCACCTTACACTAATAAAGGCCTTTGGCAAAGTCTCAGGATACAAAATAAATGTACAAAAGACAATCGCATTTCTCTACACCAACAATAAGCAAACAGAAACCCAAATAAAAAACACAATTTCATTCACAATAGCCACAAAAAAATGAAATACCTTGGTATCTTCCTAATCAGAGATGTAAAGACCTTTACAATGAAAATTACAAAACACTGCTCAAAGAAATCAAAAATGACATAAACAAGTGGAAAAATATCCCATGCTCATGGACTGGAAGAATCAACGTTGTGAAGATGTCCATCTTACCTAAGGCAGTCTACAAATTCAATGCAATACCCATCAAATTACCAGCAACATTCTTCTCATACCTAGAAAAAACATCACAGGAATTCATATGGAAACACAAATGTCCAATAATAGCCAGAACAATCCTCAGAAAAAAAAACAAAGAAGGTGGTATCACATTACCAGACTTCAAACTTTACTATAAAGCTACAATCATCAAAACAGCTTGGTATTGGTATAGGAACAGGCATATAGATCAATGGAATAGAATTGAGATTCCAGAAGCAAAACCTCAATTTCTCAACCAACTCATCTTTGACAAGGCCTCCACCACCTACCACTGGGGAGAGGAGAACCTATTCAGTAAATGGTGCTGGGAAAACTGGCTGACCACATGCAGAAGATTGAAACAGGACCCCCATCTATCCCCATGCGCAAAGGTTAATTCCAAATGGATCAGAGACCTAAATGTAAAACCTCAAACCATAAGAACCTTAGAAAATGAAGGAAATACCCTCATGGAAATCGGAACTGGCATCCAATTCCTGAACAAAACCCGAAACCCACAGGTCATAAGAGAGGAGATAGACAAGTGGGACCTTATTAAACTGACAATCTTCTGTAAGACCAAAGAAATCATTAAGAGAGCAGGGAGACAGCCTACAGCCTGGGAAAAAATATTTGCCAACACCAGGTCTGACAAAGGCTTAACATCCTGGATCTACAAGGAACTCAAACGTGCTGAAAATAAAATAACAAACAACCCCATTATAAAATGGGCCAAAGATATGAACAGACACTTCACAAAAGAGGACATCCGAACAGCCAACAAACACATGAAGAAATTTTCAACCTCACTGATCATCAGGGAGATACAAATCAAAACCACACTGAGATACCACCTAACTCCAGTCAGAATGGCAATTATCAACGACTCAAAAAATAACAGCTGCTGGAGAGGGTGTGGCGAAAAGGGAGCACTTCTACACTGTTGGTGGGAGTGTAAACTAGTGCAACCTCTGTGGAAAGCAGTGTGGCGATTCCTAAAAGCTCTAAATATCGACCTCCCATATGACCCCACAATCCCCCTACTGGGAATATACCCTAAAGAACTCAAATCACTCTATAAAAAAGATACCTGCACACGTATGTTTATCGCAGCATTGTTCATAATAGCAAGAACCTGGAAACAACCATGCTGCCTATCAAAAGAGGACTGGATTAAAAAAATGTGGTACATATACACGATGGAATACTACACAGTCATAAAAAAGAACCAAATCATGAATTTCGTAGCAACCTGGATGGAACTAGAGTCTATAATACTGAGTGACCTCTCACAGAAACAAAGATCCGATTATCACATGTTCTCACTCATATAATGGACCTTGAACATCCAATGTAATACTATAAGAAAATGACTGATGGTACTGGGAAACTATGGGGGGTGGAGGGGAATGGGATTAACAGTAGCAAATAACTGTCTGGGGATTGGGAAACACCTCTTATCAACAGGGTGCCTGAATGAAGGGTAATTGTACACCTAACCCTTAACTGTACCCCACAAGACCATAATAAAAAATATTGATTAAAAAAAAAAAAAGATCCTGACTCCTCCTTTCTTTTTTGTTCTGTTCGCCTGAAAATTCGTTTCCCATCCTCTTACTTTGAGTTTGTGAGTGTGTTTTCTAGTGAGATGAGTCTCTTGAAGGCAATACATTCTTGCCTGGTGATATTTTATCCATTTTGCCATTCTATGTCTTTTCAGTGGTGCATTAAGTCCATTCGCATTCAGGCTAATTATTGAAATGTGAGAGTTGATCCCTATCATAAGGTTCTTATAGAGTTGTTGTTGTTCCTTTGTTTGTTGTCTTTCTTTTGGTTTGGGGGTTGGTTCGTTTGTGTCTTTAATCTTTTTCCTGTACTCTTGCAAATAATGTTGTCATTCTTTTTTCCTTTTCTTCTGTGTTTAATACTTTCTTAAGTGTTTCTTTTAGAGGTGATATGGTGGCAGCATGTTCTTAGGGATTGAATATCTGGGAAGGATTTTAATTCTCCCTCACTGATGAAGTTTAGCTTGGCTGGGTAGCTTATTCTTGGTTGAAATTGTTTATCTTTTAGAACTTTGAAGATAGGGCTCCAAGCTCTCCTAGCCTGCAGGGTTTCTGTCGATAAATCTGCTGCTATTCTAGTTGTTCTTCCATGGTAGTTGATCTGACCTTTTTCTCTTGTTGCCTTCAGGATTTTTTCTTTTATACTTACTTTGTTTAGGTGAATTATTATTTTTCTGGGTGCTGGTCTTCTCATTTGTTGTCCAGCAGGGGTTCTCTGAAATTCTTGTGTTTGAATTTTCACATCACTGATGAGATGAGGGAAGTTTTCTTGAATAATCTCATGCAATGTTTGTTCCAGAGTGGACTCTGTCTCTCTTTCTGCTTCAGGAAGTCCAATTACTCTTAGGTTTGGTCTCTTGAAGTAATTGTTCATCTCTTGAAGGTTTTGTTCTGTCTTTTTAAGCTTCTTTTCTATGTTTTTGACAGTTTGGGTTAGTTGTATATTTTGGTCCTCAAGTTCTGAGATTCTTTCTTCTGCTTGGCTAATTTCTGCTTTCCATGCTTATCAGTTTGTTATTTATTTCATTCACAGTATTCTTTACTACTGTTATCTCAGTTATCAACTCCTTCCTAGTTTCCTCTTGTCTCTCCTCAATTCTTTTTAATCTCTCCATTAATGCCTTGATATCTGGGTTTGTAGTTTAAGACCAGTCATTCTGGGGGCTCTTCATTGTTTGCATTCCAAAGTCAGTTTTCTCAGTGTCTGACTGCCCAGGAGTCTGTGAGAGACCCATATTCTTCTTTTGTTTTTTCTTCATATGTTTAGCTTTTTCTTTCCCTCTTCCTCTCCCCTTTAATTCTGTTTTTCAGGGAATGTGGGGTTGCTTTTACTTCTTTTTGTTCCATCTCCTGTTCCTTCTTATGAGCATCCTCTGACTTTGTTCACTTTTGAGTCTGGACCATTGGTTGGGGATGTACTTTTTGCAGTTTTGAGATTTAATTGATGGGGAAGCTGTGATTCAGAATCTATCTGCAGATCCCAGTATCCACCAACAGGTGTATGGTCATACTGGAACCCACTTCCCACTGTCTTACAATCTGCCCATGCAGTGGGGTTTAGGTTTGCTCCCTGGAACCAAAGGTGGTAAGAAAAAGGAAAATAATGGAAGAAGGGTGGGGGGTCAAGAGGAATTGGAGTGAGAGAAGAGTAAGATGGAAAACAGTCATACATACCAACTAATGAATGAAAAGAGACACAAGGCCAGAAAAGTATAAAAAATAAACAAACAAGATTCCCTAAAGCATACCGGTAATTGCACAAAGACAGTCCAATAAATTCATGCCTTTTGATGTGCTTTTCCCCAACACAGACAAGTAGTCTAACTCAAAAAGCAAACAAAAGTGAGTAAAACAAACAGTCAAAACAATAAAATTAAAAATCAAAATAGGAAACCAGACTAGCTCTGGAGTCTTTCCTGAGTGTCTAAAGTCTCTTCAGCTCTGATATCTAGCCTCTCCCCTTTGCAAGGAGATAGACTTACTCATAGGTTGGATTGGTTCCCTTGGTTTGCTGCCTGAGAGGTCTGCCACAGGACTGACTCTGATTCAGTGTAGGGGAGGGTGTTTTGTCTCCTGTTTGGTGAGGTTACCTTAGAAACCAAGGTGGAGGCTGCTCATAGAGGGACGGGGCAATTCAAATCTCTTCTTGGAAAATGGCTGCAGTGGGCTGCTCCTCTTTCGCTGATCCTTTCTCTCCACTTGCTCTTTCTCTCCACTAGTTCAGTCTGTAGATAGGGTGAGTGGCAGGCGATGGCAGTGGCTTTGGGCCCCTCACAGGGCACTTCAGCCAGGAATGAAGCAAGTATCTCTGAGGGACAGGTGCCTAGAGCCTCCCAGGGCGACGGCAGCTTGAGATGGAGCTGGACAGGGATCTGGAAACCAGGGCGGGGGCCCAGAACTCTGAGGGTTGAGCACTGGCTATGGCTTTGGGTGCTTCAGTCCAGGTGGCAGCGCAGAGCCCAGAGGCACAGACGCTGGGGACCTGCATGGGCAGCGGTGGCCTTGGGTCTGGTGGGTCGCCCCAGGAGGGAATTGAGCCTGTGATTCCGAGGGACAGGAGTGGCAGGCCTCCCAGGGCTGCTGACCTGAGACTGGGCTGTGCACCCAGCCAGGGAGGGAGCTGACAGTGGCTGAATTCCAGGCAGATCAGTGTAACCAGCAAGGGAACCCAGATCTCCACAAGGCAGTATCCATGGGCCTCCACAGGTGGCAGCCAGCAGCTTGGGGCTGGGTGAGATGGTGTAGCTAGGGAGGGAGCTGGGAGCTCCACTCGGATGGGGTGGAACAGCAGTGGCAGAGGAGTCACAGTAGCTAGTTGTGTATGGGACTGAGAGGCTCCAGGCCTCAGACTGGTATGGCTGGTGTTGGGCAGGGGTGGGTGGGGGAAGAAAAGTAAGAGTCTTTATGGGAACTCACTTTTGGAGAATCTCACAGTCCCACCTGTGCCATCACCATCTTCAGGATTTTTTCTTTTATACCTACTTTATTTAGGCAAATTATTTTTCTGGGAGTTGGTCTTCTCATTTGTTGTCTTGTAAGGGTTCTCTGGATCTCTTGTGTTAGAATTTTTGCATCACTGATGAGATGACGGAAGTTTTCTTGAATGATTTCATGGAATGTTTGTTTCACGGTGGTCTCTGTGTTTCTTTCTCCCTCAGAGAGTCTAATTACTCTTAGGTTCTTGAAATAATTGCTCATCTCTTGAAGACCTTGTTCTGTCTTTTTAAGTTTCGTTTCTATGTTTTTAACAGTTTAGGTTAGTTCTATATTTAGGTCCTCAAACTCTGAGATTCTTTCTTCTGCTTGGCTAATTCTGCTTTCCATGCTTATTAGCTTGTTATTTATTTTAATCACAGTATTGTTTACTGCTGTTATCTCAGTTATCAACTCCTTCCTATTTCCTTCTTGTCTCTCCTCAATTCTTTTTATTCTCTTTATTAATGCCTTGATGTCTGGGTTTGTAGTATGTGACCCGTCATTCTAGGGGCTCTTCATTGTTTACATTCCAAAGTCTGTTTTCTCAGTATCTGTCCTCTCAGGGGTCTGTGAGAGACCCATGTTCTTTTTTTTGGTTTTTCTTCATTTTTCCTCCCTACTTTTTCCTTCCCTCCACTTTCCCATCTTCTTTTGGCTTTTCTTCATCTATGTAGATTTCCCCCCCACTTTTCCCCCTCTTCTTTAATTCTGTTGTTCAGGGTTGGTGGGGTTGCTTTTACTTTGGCTTGCTCAAGCTCCTATTCTTCGTTATGTGAATCCTCTAGCTTTGTTCAGTTCTGAGGCTGGACTGTGGGTTGGGGGCTATACTTTTTTGCAGTTTCGAGATTTAATTGACGGGGATCTGTGATTCAAAATCTATCTGCAGATCCCAGTATCTACCGACAGGTGTATGGATACCCTGGGACTCCCTTCCCACTACCTTGCAATCTTTCCATGCAGTGGGGGTGTAAGTTTGTCCCCTGAAAGTAAAATTTGGTAAGACAAAGGAAAAGATGGTACACGGAAGGAGGGGAGGAAAGAGGAAGGTGGCAAGAGAGAAGAGTAAGAGGGATAACAGACAAACTTGCCAGCTAACAAATGAAAAGAGACACAAAAACAGAGAAGAGTAAAAAAAAAAAAAACTGAACCATACAGACAATCATACAAACACACAAGCCAACCAACCTCCCTGTTTATATACAATTCCCTTACACAAACAGGAGGTCTAAAGAAAAAAAAAAGAGAAATCAGAAAAATAACTGAAACAAGACAAGTACAAAAATGTTATCAAAAACAGAGAGAAGAGAGGGAAAAAAGTAAAACATAAAACAAACAAAAATAAGCAAAACAGACAAAGAATAAAAATTTTTAAAAAGTAAAAACATGAATCAAGCTTGCTCTGAGATCATTCTTGTGAGACCAATGTCCTTCCAGCTCTGATCTCTAGCTCTCCTTGCAGGTTGGTAAGGTTGCTTACAGCTAGAACCAGATGTCTCAGGCCTGCAGAATATATTACAAGGTTATATAGCAAAAACAGCATGGCATTGGCATAAAAGCAGATATATAGATCAATGGGATCACATAGAAAACTCAGAAACGAAGGCATGTATTTGTAGTCAACTGATTTTTGACAAGGCAGTGAGAACATGCTTCGGGAAATGCACACTCTTCAATAAATGGTGCTGAACAACTGGAGGGCCATATGCAGAAGAATGAAACTAGAACCATATTTCTCACCATATTAAAAAAAATTCAAAATGGATTAAAGACCTAAGTGTAGGATCTGAAACCATAAACTAGGCAAAAGTTTTATGTCTAAGACTGCAAAAGCACAAACAACAAAAATAAAAATAGACAAATGGGACTATATTAAACTAAAAAGCTTTTGTGCAGAAAGCATAAAGAGCAACATTTTGAATGGAAAAAAAATTATTTGCAAACTAATCATTTGACAAGGGATGAATATCCAGAATATGCAAGGAACTAAAAAAAAAACCAGCAAAAACAAAAGCAAAGCAAAGCAGTAATAATCTCCTTAAAAAATTTTTAAAGGACGTGAGTAGTCATTTCTCAAAAAAAAATACTAATTGGAGGGGCAAGATGGCGATGGGAGACGTGGAACTGTGAAAATCTCCGCAAATGTGGCTGCTGCAGTTGGTTCCACACACTGCTACCACTGCCCCTGCTGCCTCCGCAAAGGGTGGCGGCTGTAGCCAGTCCCATGCATTGCACCACCACTGTAGCCCTCGGCTCCTGGCTCTGCAGAATTCCCAGCTCCCTCCCCCACCCCAAGCTGCTCCACAATGGCAGACCCAGGGATCAGCTGGAGCCCAGAGTTCAATTGGTGGAGCAAGGATCAGAGAGGGCCAGGGAGGAGGCCCATGACTGGTACAGAGGTGCCCACCGCAGCCATTTTCTCTGTCCCAGAACCAGGCAGAGACTGGCATCACCCCACCCAGCTCCGCACAGTTCTGCCCAGCCTTCAACTGGGGACCTATGGTAATCGCATAAAACAGGAAGAGACAGAAGACCCTCTCTCCTGCTAGATTGGACACAGACAGGTTGGACCTGAGTGGCAGACCTGACAGTCAGCAAGTCAACTAAGTCCAGATCTGTTCCTTGAATAGCAGGCCTGAGACATCTGCATTGTTCTTTTTACTCAAGGTTGTTTTGGCTATTTTTGCTCTTTTGTGGTTCCATATGAATTTTAGAAATTTTTTTTCTATTTATGTGAAAATGTTGGTATTTGGATAAGTATGGCACTGACTCTGTAGATTACTTGGGGTAGTATGGTTATTTTAGTGATATTAATTCTTCCAATTCATGAGCATGGGATGACTTTACATTTGTCTGTTTACTTTTCAATTGATTTAATCAGTGTTTTAAGTTTTCCTTGTAGAGGCCTTTCACCTCCTTGGCTAAATTTATTCCAACATATTGTACTTTTTGTAGCAACTATAAATCAGATTGCCCTCTTGAATCTTTTTCCATTTATGTCATTACTGGTGTATATAAATGTTGCTGATTTTTCTATGTTGGTTTTGTATCCTGAAACTTAACTAAATTTGTTTGTGAGATCTAAGAGGTTTTTTGTGTTTTTTTGGTGAAGTCTTTAGGTTTTTCAAATATAAGAACATGTCATCTGCAAAGAGGAACAATTTGACTTCCTTTTTTCCAATTTGAATGTTTTTTATTTATTTCTCTTGCTTGATTGCTCTGACTAGGACTTGCAGTATTATGTTTAATAGAAGTGCTGAAAGTAGACAGCCTTGCCTTGTTCTAGTTCTTAAAAGAAGGGTGTTCACCTTCCCCCATTGAATATAATATTAGCTATGAGTTTGTAACATATACCTTTTGTTACGTTGAGCTATGTTCATTGTACGCCTAATTTGTTGAGAGTTTCTATCATGAAGAATGCCAGATTTTATCAAATGCTTTTTCTACATCTACATTGAGATGATCATATGGTTTTCATCCTTAATTCAGTTGATGTGTTGTATTATTTTTATTGATTTATATATATTGATTCATCTTTGCATGAGATGCAAGTCCTCTTGATCATGGTGTATTATTTTTTTGATGTGCTGTTGGATTCTGTTTGCTAGTGTTTTGTCAAAGATTTTTGTGTCTATGTTCATCAGTGGTATTGGCCTGTGGTTTACTTTTTTGTTGTTGTGTCCTTGTCTGATTTTAATATCAAGATAATGTTTGCATCATAGAATGACTTAGGGGGAATTCTCTTCAATTTTTTGAAAACGTTTGGGGAGAATTGTCAGTTATTCTTTATACATTTGGTAAAATTTGGCAGTAAAGTCATACAATCCTGGGGTTGTTTTGTTTTGTTTTTTTGTTAGGAGACTTTAAAAATTACTGATTAAGTCTTGCTACTCATTATTGTTCTGTTTATGTGTTCTATTTCTTCCTGGTTCAGGCTTTGTAGGTTGTATGTGTTAGGAATTTATTCTTTTCCTCCAGGTTTTCTAGTTTGTTAGCATATAGTAGTTCATAATAGTCCCTGATGATCTTTTGTATTTCTGTAGTATCAACTGTTGTGTCTCCTTTTTTATTTCCGATTTTGTTAAGCTGAATTTTAAAAGTCCTGGCATTGTCTCCTTTGTCTCACTTTTTTCCATACCAAATAAATCAATCATTCTTCCTATATCTTACTTCACAGCTTTCAAGTAGTGACCCACTGTAGAGTATCAAAGCCACAGTCATGTTTCCAGCATCCACTTGTAAATATGTATATATATTTACAAGTGGACACTCAAAAATATATATGTTTGAGATCAGTTTGTTGAAACCTTTTCTAAGCCTACACCATTCACTTGGCTATAGCACAAATGGCCCCAACTCAAATCAGCCTCAACAGATTTATTTAGTGTTTCCCTCAAGTGCCAGACAGATAAACCTTGAAGGATATGGGACTGCTGACATTTCTTTTAAGTAGATGACGTTTTAAAAGGATTCTGAGTTACATGCTTATTCTACATCAAATAAATATGCTGCCTCACCTCCATCCTAAATCCTGATGGGTAGAAGGAAATGAATAAAAGGAAAAATCTTTGCCCACAACTAAGAAAGAAGAAAAAATATCCACGTTGTATCTAAAGAAAGTGAATCTGTCTTTTTGGTTCACTTTGGAGATTGCTAAAAATACTACAAAAAAGTAACAATTAATTGTCTTTCAGCAAAAAGGTAAAAGGCACTGAAAACATTTTATGCAACAGGTATACAAGAAATTAGGCATGTAGGATAAATATAATAATTAGAGATTACCATCCTACTTAGAACTTTCAGATTTGTCATATGAATAATTCCCCCAATTAGTAATTTTTGAATGCCCGTCTCAGAAGGGCATCAAATCACTCACTAAAATATATAATCTTGACAAATAGCAAGTGTTTGTATTTCAATCTCTTATCCTAGTAGCATCAGCCAACTGGATTTTCAAAGGCATGGCCAAGGGTAGACAAGTTCAAACTTGAACTAAAAATGTCCTGAGTGCATGCACTTATCCCAAGCTTGCTCTTTGCTTGTTGGACTTTTGTCTTACAGAGGAGCCAACTGCAACATTGTTGCTTCCTCCTCATTGTGTTTGTTTCTACCAGGAGCCTCAGGAGCTATTGGATTCATTGATCATGGTCTGTTGATTATGTGCTTCAACATCTGCCTATTTTCAAAACATTGACAACATAATATGCAGTAGAGCTTATATGTTTTAGGTAACTTGATCAGTGAGGTAGAGTAAGATGTCTACTTTCCCTTAATAAATAAATGAAGAGACTCTGAAGTCTTCTGAACTATCCACAAAACAGTTTAGTAGTCCCTTTTGAGCACTAAACTCTCCAGCATTTCAATGGTTACCATGGCCACAGATGAAAAAAAAAAAAACAAAACTAGAAAGTCTTATACCATTCCAATGTTGTATTTCTAGCATATAAAAGCTTTTCCCATAGAGACACATTATCAGCATTTATGTGATCTTAGTACACAGGGCTGAAATTTCTATGCTAATTTAAGAAAAATGAAACTGCTCTACAGCAATGAGAATGAACAAATAATAGTTCCAAACAATAACACATATGAATCTCAAATCTTAAAGAGTGGAAGAAGCCTGACCTTAAGCAGTATATACAATATGAGTCAATATATTTAAAGTTTAAATACAGGTAAATGTATAGTGTTAGAAGTCTGTGTAGTGTCACTCTTATAGAGAAGGGTGTGAGTGAATGAAACAGAGAATGGAGAGGGCTTCTGGGAAGCTTGTTAAGTTGTTTCTTGGTCTAGGTTCTGATTACACTGGGTATACTTGGTGATGATTCATTCAGCTTTATGCTTATTACTTGTGTACTTTTTTTGCATGTATATTACATTGCAATACAAATTTACTAACATAATAAAATTAAAGGAAGGAAATTTGAAAATTTTTCACCAATACTAAAAAGTATTATAATGCTATTATATACAAAAGCAATATACTAATAAAGCCTAAGTAAAAATAAAAATGTTTTTAAAAGTTTAAATGGGAAGCCATCACACCAAAAAAAGTAAGACAACTGAGGCAACATGAAAGAGTGGGACATATTAAAGTGATCACCAAAGTTTGAAAATGCCATCTGTTTTATGTGAGGAAAATAAATTCCACACAGATATTTAGGAGGAAAAAATAATTCCAAACAGTACAGAATTTTATCAAACATCCAACCACTTCATTTTTCAGATGAAGAAACTGTGGGATGAAGGAAAGCCACTTGCTCAAGCTCACCCAGCTGGTCAGCAGCAATGTGAACATTATAAATCAAGCTTCTTCAGGTCACCCTTCCCCTTTTTAGAAGACCTAAATAGTTAAACTCCAGATCACAAAACAACTTTAAAAAAAAAAGAGCTGATAACATGGAAGGTAAAAGTACAGTTGCACGGCTACTGTGTGTCTGCAGGTTCCAGGGCTCCAGTCCTTGGGGATTTTCCTATAGTGACTTCCCCAAAGTTGTAATGAGTCATGACAAGGCATAGGAAAACAACCTGAACTCCTGCTGAGACGTCAGTGGAAGAAACTGAATCAACCAAATAAGCAAGTCTTGAACATCTGGAAACTCCAGATCCCAAGGATAAGTTATCCTCATTTAAATTGGCCTGAGAAATCTCCAGATCACTGACTAGAGTTGAATGCAAAAAATAATTCTGAAGATTAAATATCGAGGGGGGCACACTTTGTTGTTTGTGAATACTGTGTGCTTTTAAATAGGCCAAAGTTCCCTCTCAAAAGAATCCCTTGAAAAATAATCTTTCAGGAGAAGAGAATGAAATAAGAAGTCATTTCTATCTCCTTTTTTCCCTAAGCAACGACTGACACCAGGGAATCCAAATAGATGAGGTTGTGTAAGGGGAAGAGTTGGCAATAATAGATTAAGTCTCATGAGCAGAAGGATTAACTTGGAAGGCAGAGTCCACAGAGATGAGGTGACAAATGGGAACAAAGGAGAATTAGAAAATCCGACCCAGTGAAAAGGATGCCTTCAGCCAATCAGAGGAAAGTGGCACTGCTTCCATAATTGTGTTTTTGTTTTCAACAAGTATCAGAGAATCACTTGACCAATGGTGGAAACTTTGGACCACTTTAGGACAACTATAAAATGGTAATGCCAGAGAAGACAATCATGACAATGACTATTAAGCAACTCAGAAAAGTAAAAGCATCCACTCACATCTGTTTCTCAAGAAAAAAAAAAAAATTTTTTTTGAGTTGGAGTCTCATTCTGTCACCCAGGCTGGAGTGCCGTGGCTCATCAATAATTTTTTAAGACAGGATCTCAGACTCATGCATCGTCCATTTCACAAGTTGTATTAGGCTTTATAACACCGAGAGCAATACCAGGCCCTACATAGAGCAATGTTACCCTAGTCTTTCCCTTGGGAATCTACATTTGCTGCTAATGTGTGGTTGTGTGTGATGGATGCCTGCCAATTCCCTGCTGGGAAACTAATGGCTGCAACTAAGCACTCATTTCAAACTGTGCTCAAGCCATTGGTTTGAGAATCTCTTCTTTTGAAAGCTTGTCACAATTCAAGGACTACAGAGATTAAGAGCTCATTTAAGGATTTAGCCATAAAAGTTGAAAATCATGCATTTCTTAGGACATCAGGCATCTAGTGATAAATGCACAAAATGGTTGTATGTTGATGTTTGGAAGACCAGGGCCTGAGGGTTTGTAGAGTTCCTTGGGAGAGTGCACCATATGCTTGTGTAGGTCACAGCTTGGAAGTATCAATAGTTAGTCTTCTATATAAATAGTGGAAATCCCCAGAAGTCCTGCCTCCTAATGATGCTGGATTGGGTGCAGTGTAGTTGCTCTGAGTTCTTTGATTTCACCACAGAAGAAAATTTCAGAGCAAGTCCAAAGCATAGTTTAAGATAGTGTTTGTTAAAAAGAAGTCATGTTCAAGAGAGAACATGGGTACCTTAAGAGAATGGACATCTGACCTGTTGTTAACTGATGCATGCACATATAGAGATGATCAAGCAAACTATTTCTTAAAGATTTATGTGCTTGGTGGCTCAGCCTGTACTCCCGCGCCTTTGGGAGGCTGAGGTGAGTGGATTGCCTGAGCCCGCGGGTTCGAGACCCGCCTGGGCAGCGAGACCTCATCTCTACAATAAATAAAAAAATCAGCTGGGCGTGGTAGCGCACGCCTGTAATTCCAGCTACTTGGAAGGCTGAGGCGGAAGGATTTCCGGAGCCCAGCAGGTCGAGGCTGCGGTGGCCGGGAGCGGCCACTGCACTCCAGTCTGGGCGACAGAGTGAGACTCCAACTCAAAAAAAAAAAAAAGATTTATGTGCTATGTGGCGAGTTACAATCTAGTGATCACAAGTTCCTATTCTTATCATCTACTTCTGACCTTTCTTGTGTTCTGTGAAAATCTCAAGATGATGGTAAAAGTTACTGTTTTACTGATTAACTTTCTTTCTGAAACTACCATCCTCCAGTGCCTCCCGTTCTAGATAGCTATGTCCTGATAAGCTGTCACCTAGCTGGATACCTAACCATCTGGCTTTTTAATTATCAAGCTACGTCTGCCTGCAGGAAACTCATCTTTCTATCTCTAAGCTTTACTAGTTACCCTGACTAACTGGTAGGTACGATTCGTTCCATAGAATCTCTTGATAAGATGAAGTGTAGGTACCCTCTAAAAAAGTTTTGTCCCAGTCAAATCAATGCCCAGGTGGCTGATCCTACTCAATGTCATCCCCTATGGTTACCCTATTCCAAAGCAGTCCCTGGAGTGCTGGGGCATAGAGAACAAGGTGTTTTGTCATCAGCAACCTCTTACAGAGTGGAAGAAAGCTCAGACTGCAGTTCTCACAGTCCTATCAATTCTATAACCTAAACAATTCTTATAATCATCTGGTAAAACTCTATAGCAGTGACACTATATGTGTGTGTATGCACAGACACATGTGTTTTAAATTCATTGATTGTATTATTGTAATCTCAACATTGCTAAATACTAAGCAAAATATATAATATGGGGCTTCTTCTTCAAAAACTTACCTCTCATGGACAGACATCCTCTCTAAACAAAATTAAAAGCAATAAACTCACCACCTGGAATCCACACCTCATCTTCCCCTTATCAAAGTGGCCTTAATCCAAGACATGATGACCTGTCTCCCAGTCTGGAGATTTCTCAAGCCACATAAAATGAGGATAACTTATCCTTGGGATCTGGTGTTTCCAGATGTTCAAGACTTGCTATTCTTATTTGGTTGATTCATTTTCTTCCATTGAAGTCTCAATATTTACTCATTGTGTGGTTGTATCACTCTAGGAATAATTGTTTTGCATGGCTTTTAGCGTTCACTGGAAGTCGCACCTCAAGGCTTCCAGCTTCTCATATCTCTGAAGCCTTCTCCAATAATATGAATATCGATATTAGATAGACAAATAAAGGGATAAAGATGAGAGCCTGGTATAAAAATATTTAACTAATGAAGCTCATATCAACATGGCCAAATGGAGTCAGATCTCCAAATTCAATTTGTATATAACCTCACAGCTGGGACACATGGCAAGGATCTGAAACATCAGTTCTGTCACTTACATATCAGTACCACTACACTGAAAAAACTGTAGCAGCTAAATTCTTATAGTCCTGTGCTAATTTTTTTCCAATCCCCCCAAAAACATAGCACATATTGTTCAAGACACTACTTCAACAAAAACAAAACTGCTTTGTTTTCCCTCTTTTTATAATTTATCACAAATAAGACTCACATAGAAAGTTTCTTTTCATACACACTCACACAGAGAACTGCCTGTGTGTGCACTGCTCTCTAATCCACTTCCCCCATCATCACCAGACATTTTTGATGCTCCCTTCATCTCCAACTCAAGCCACAGCCTAATCCCTCAATAGTCATGTACTTTGAAATTTCATCAAGGCCTTTTGGAAAAGCTAGGGGTCAAGAATCTAGTTGTGTGACTTGGGTGATCCACTTAAACTCTGACACCTTCAGTTTTCCAATCTGTTGTTAAGCAGGGATGTATAGTAAATTATCATCAAAGTTCCTTTAAGTTCTGAAAATAATTCAAAGATGCTGAAAAAAATGAGGGAGAAAGAAGGAGAAATAAATAATGAGCTTATCTGTCTTTGGAGCTACAAATTGCCACCCCTTTATCTATTTCTACTCTCCCTGAGCTTTTTTTCATCAAAAGACCAAAGTCTCCCTATTTCTCTAGCAAATCATATAATAAAGAAGGAATTTAGTATCAATTATTGACCTACAGTATAAACTCCTTGAGATCAGTGACAATCTTTGTGTTCTCAATGTTTAGAACCTAATGTTAATCCTCTCAATTATTCTTAAATTATTGAATATGATGTGATGCCTGTCCCAAGAATCTTTGCAATTAACACCTTATCTCTAAATAGAATGAAATATGTAATCTTCTACTAAAGAAATTACAAGGGAAATGGGGCATAGAAGATAATTTTTTTCTTTATTTTTTATTTCATTTTATTTTTTTGCAGTGCATCCTTCCAGTATTCCTGAAAAAATGTTACATTGGTTGACTTTTTTTCTGAACATGAAGCAGATTAGAGTACTGGAAGCAGATCTAATGAGAGGAACCCATGGGAAAATGCGAGAGCTATCCCTACCTGAATAGTTTGGAGATTAGCAGTAAAGAGAAAGGCACACTGAAATTGAGGTAATTTAACAAAGAACTATGAAAGAAAATCCAACAATGGATAATCCAGTGCTCTGGGAATAGCATATAAGGGATTCATTGCCACTCTCAAGCCTGAAATGGCAAGAGCACAGGCCACCTGGCAGGAGTTGTAACCTTCAGTAGAAGCAGCTAACCCACAATGAGTGGGTAGGGATGAAGCTGGGTGAATAAAAACCCCGATCTCATTCTTCTCTTGCCCACCTAAGCTCTTCCTGAGGTTTTACTGGCCAAAATCAACTAGAAGCAAGGGAACCTATAGAGGCAGACAATAAAAAGTCAGCCTGCTGGGATAAACCCGGAGGGAAAAAAAGGAGAACGTGGACTTGGAGTTGTAAATGGAAAGGATCCAGCCAACTACTCAAACAGCTTACTCACAAGCATGACAGCTTCCATGCAAGCTATGGTAGGACAAGCCCAGTTCTGACCCTGAATCTTATCTAAGCAATGCCTTATCTAATCTATGCCTGCCTGCAAGAGTCTCATCTATCTACCTCAAGTTGTTCAGCTTGGTCTCCACAGATCTGTCCCCTTGAGAATAAGAGCAAGAGTCCCCAGATCTAGGACAAAATAATCAGAGATTGATGTTCCTTTTAAAGCCACAAAGAACCACCTTTATCATGTTTGAGCTTTGTCTGAGGTGGGAGATATTGTATTTTAAAGCCTTGATTCATATAAGAAAATCTGTCCACTTTAAAACTGAGTGGTGTGGATGGCTACTCAGTGGAGTCCTGTGCACAGCTCATTCAAAACTCATCTGAAAGTTTCCATGCTCTTTACAGTGACCAAATCTGCTGGGTACCAGGTCTATGGGTAATTTTATGTAAAAACTAAAGAACTTAGCTGTTGTCTAATATTGAATTCATCTTTTGAAGAGGACACATTCTGGTGGAGAACAATAATTTCCTGTAGCTTCTTGCAAGTGAAAGAAATAGTGTTTTCCCCCAGAGGGTTTTATGAGAAAACAAACTGGAAAGATCTGTTGGAGCCCAAAAGCATATTCTTTCTCCCTCTTTTTTTTTCTTTTTATCTTATTTGACATTGGCCATAAAACATTAGTTAGATTGTAGAAATTAAAGCCCCCATCTCAGCTTTAATGAAATCCAATTTCAGTGCTGATGAAATAGTTGATAGCAACATGGTCTTGTTTATTCTTCATTGAAATGGATGCTCTACAAAAATTAAATGGAAGACAGCCCTTTTCAAGAAACTAATGGGATAAAATATCTTAGAAATCCCTTTAGAAAATATGTCAGAATGATTGTAAATTCTATATTTTAGTAAAAGGCCTCAGTAGTATCCTTTCCTATATAAATATAGTCCTCCTTGCTTGGGAACCAACTGTCAAAAGACCATAGGTTTCAAAAGAAGAATGGGTTTAAGACAAACCAATATGATGTCAAATTTCACAGATTCCAGATGTTTCTGTCAGACTTGTCTTTGGCTGCTTGGTTTGTGGTGATTTTTTTCTTCTGAAAACTAAATAAATGCAGGTGATAAAAACACAGCTAGTAACCCCAAGAATACATATGAATCACTATAGTAAATACATTTTAGAATGAATGCTCATTCTGAGCTCTATTTCATCAGTTTTCCTCCCCTGAGAGTTGAGACCCTAGAGTCATGTCAGTGCTATGTTCTCACCACTCATTGACTCCATTTGATTGGATGAAAAGTGAACACTTGACTCAGAGAACCAACTCAAGAGTCTGTATTTGCAGAAGAAATGTATTACACCATTTGGTATTAGAACACAGAAAGGTCAGGATAACTAACTATAGGCAGTCATCTTATAAGCTGACATAAACTTGATTGAAGACCACCATATAGAGAAAGCTATGATAAGCCATGTATAAACATGGCATTATTAACCTTGAAGAGTCAGATAAATATGAAGCCACTAACAGAAATCAGCAGATATAAAAGACCATGTGATCCCCAGTACAGAGATGAGTATAGATAGAGGAGATCTGCCTTGAATTATGTAGACTTTCCAGGTCCTATTTCCAGTCCTTAGTGAAACCTGAATGCATCTCTTGCCCTTAACACTTTGGAAACATTCTTTTATCTATTCAGGGAATGTTCCCTTTTGCTTAACCCACTTTAGATGTTTCCATCAAAAATCATCTGTGGACATAATGAACTCTGGAAAACTCAAATGAGACAACTCAGGGAAGATGGGGTATGTCAGGGAGGACTTTTTAAAGGGGCTTACCTCCTTACTCTGTTCCTTGTCAACACTTCACACTTAGCAAAATCCAAGTATGCTTATATTTTGCTGTCACCCATAGCATTGCCTGTTTTATGCATTAGCCTGATCTTCATTTTAACAGTACCAAGCTTATGATGTTGTATTGACCCTACCAAATCACACTAGGATAAAAAATATCAAAGTTAATTTTTAAAGCAATGCCTTATAAAATACGTAACATGTTCTACGAAATGATATAATGTACTTTCATTTTTTAGAACCCTTGCTTGTTGTTGATGCAGTCTCTCCAGGTAATGACTAAATTTTGGATTATGTGCTATAGATTTCAAAAGGCATTTATGTATTCTACTTTAGTCATACCTTCAGCAATTCTGTGAGTTTGGCAAAGCAAGCATTTGTAAATTCAATTTAAATGGAAAAAGTGAGGCTCAGTAAGTCAAATGTGACTACACAAGGTTTTTCAGCTAATATGTGAATGAATAGGGACACACATTCAGAAGCTCTGACTCTAAAACCTATATTCTTTCCACTGTACAGGAAGTGTAGAATTCTGCAGAATGTCTAAAATATAGTCTTTATTGTGGGAACCTATTTAACATGGTGTTTCCAGTTAGTAAAACATGAAAGTATGACTGTGTCTGACTTGTGCATGCATTCCTAGCATCTAGAAGTGTGTAAAATATGTGAAAGGTGTATGACTCTGGGTGGGTCTCCCAGAAGCAAACCCTGAGATAAGAATTCATGTGAAAATGAATTATTAGAAAATGTTCTAAGGAAAACAGTAGGGGACTAGGGAAATGGGACTAGGAAGAAAAGGAGACCAAGTAAGTGTAGGACATTAATTCCCATAACTTTGGCTCCATCCCATGCAGACGTTCTGGAGAGAGTCTAGGTCACATCTCAGAGTTGTCCCTCTCAGGAGGAATATAGATGAAGCATTTATTCCCCCCCCACCTATTAACCATTTTTAAGGGATGTTCACAGGGAGATATAAATTTCTAGGCACTTTTGGTTATTCAGGCAAAGTGGGCCCTGGAAGCTTGAGAGCAAAGCTTTGACAAAGCAACACAGAAGCTGGCTGCAAGAATAACAGTACACCAGGA
Organism: Cephalopachus bancanus; assembly: GCA_027257055.1. NCBI lineage: Eukaryota > Metazoa > Chordata > Mammalia > Primates > Tarsiidae > Cephalopachus > Cephalopachus bancanus. Next base: position 58,112 of record JAPVLO010000675.1, on the reverse strand, counting down.
GTCATGTGCACAAAATTGTAAAGGAACTCAAGGAAATATGGACATAGCACTGACTGCATCTGGTACAGTGTTGAATAAATAGTTGATGAAATAAATAGATAAAGGAAGGCAAAACAGGAAGGAAGGAAGGGCAGAAGAAATACCATATTACAGGTGCTTAGTAATATTCTCTTAGTTAGCCGGGCTCGGTGGCTCAGCCTGTAATCCCGCGCCTTTGGGAGGCTGAGGTGAGTGGATTGCCTGAGCCCGTGGGTTCGAGACCCGCCTGGGCAACGAGACCTCATCTCTGCAATAAATCAAAAAATCAGCTGGGCGTGGTAGCGCATGCCTGTAATTCCGGCTACTTGGAAGTCTGAGACGGAAGGATCGCCGGAGCCCAGCAGGTCGAGGCTGCGGTGGCCAGGGGCGGCCACTGCACTCCAGTCTGGGCGACAGAGTGAGGCTCCAACTCAAAAAACTATATATATATTCTCTTAGTTAAATATTCTGGCAACGTTTGCAGGTATATGTTTTTCTCCATTTTTCTGATGAAGGAACTGAAGCTCAGATTGGTTAAGTAGTTTGCTTAGGTCACACAGCTTGTAATAGTAGAGCCAAAATTCAAACAGGTCTAACTAGCTCCAAAGCCTTTGCACTTTTCACTACTCTATCACATTGAGCTGTCGTTCACATACTGCCTGACCTCCATGGAACTTTCTAGCTTTCTTCTTCAACTCATCAAGAGTGAGCTTTCATGGATCATGATTTAGATCATTTTCCAGTATCCGTATGCCTTTGTCCCATGCACACAACTTCTCTTATTCCCTCATATCTTTTCCATTGAAACAGGATCAGTAAAAGAGAGTTGGACATACAGATGTCCAGATAAAAAGTGTTGACACCATTTTCTATGCAAAAAACAATGATACATGCCAACCAAGGTCCAATGAAGAGTTCAGTATCCTGAAATCTCACGGCATTTTCAGCAGACTGTAGTTTTCTGAGAATGTCTGTGTTTTCCAGAGCATGTCTGCTCAGAATGCATAAGCCAAAACCTCCTAGGGATTTTCCATCACTTGTTTATATTGTGCCTGGACCTACTCGAATGAGTTTAGTATAAATAAGATAGAGTGATGGGTTTTTTTCATGAATTGAGCCTGAAAATTGGTTTTAAATATTGTTTTCTGCTCTAGACTAACTATACATGGCATTTATACTGATTGCACTATTAGCAGGTAAAGGGTGCTGAGTTTTTAAGGGATTACAATCTGGTTTAATACAATTATGAAACTAAATTATAACTAGAGAGGTTTGGTAGGAGATTATATGAAGCAGCTATTTTCTTTTGGGGGGTATAATACTTAAGTTTATCCTGTTAAACATAAAATTCTCTCTTTCAAAAGAGAAGGAAAGGAAATAGAATTGTAAATGTTTCTAGGCTTGCTATTCTAGTTGTGGCATTAACGAGCCTCTACTTTTCTCCAGGATTTTTCTCTTTCTTCATCAGTCTCCATCACAACTATCCAATTTGTCTCATTAAACATCCTATCCACCCTTTTTTTTTTTTGAATTGGAGTCTCACTCTGTCGTCCAGACTGTAGTGCAGTGGCAGTGGCCGCTCCCAGCCACCGCAGCCTCGACCTGCTGGGCTCCGGCGATCCTTCCGCCTCAGCCTTCCAAGTAGCCAGAATTACAGGCATGCGCTCCCACGCCCGGCTGGTATTTTTTGATTTGTTGTAGAGATGAAGTCTCGCTGCCCAGGTGGGTCTCGAACCTGCGGGCTCAGGCAATCCTCTCACCTCAGCCTTCCAAAGGCGCAGGATTACAGGCTGAGCCACCGAGCCCAGCTCCTATCCACCCTTTTAACTTTAACTTCATAACTGGACTAATCTAAGGCTGACAGTAGTTGATTGGGTATACTAAGGGTCTGCCCTAGGGCAAAACTGTGAAGTCAGATTGAATTTCATCTTTATTTTCCTGTTTTGTGCTTGTTTAATCTTTCATTGCCCCCTCTTTCCCCACCAAGTTTCCAGAGTGTTGATACCCTGAAAGATTGATGACTGATAATTATTTAATTTGTGTAGCTCTCTCAAAGGAACTGCCTTTTACAGTAGACAAAAATAAATAAATAAATACTTAACTTAAAAGAGACTTCTTTTCAAAACAACCCACATAAACTATAATATCTAGTATACTTGATGGGCTATGTAAACAAAGATAATGCCTGCTTTTACATCTCATGTTAATAAGGAATTTAACCATACTCATTATCTCTTCTGATCTATGTAGAGTGAAATTGACCCCTCCTCATAATGGAAAAAATACAACCCTAGCACAGATGATTACTTCACAGACCTATTATCGCCGTTCATCTCCCTTCAGGATATCAAAGTAATCTCCACTTTGTCCTAGATGACACAAAGTTGACCACAGAAACATAGTAAGTCCCACAGAGCTGGGCTTAGTTAATAAAAACCATCCAGTCAATCTGTAGACTCATGAGCAATAGTGGTTCGTTATGTAGCAGTAGCTAACTGATACATGGCTCATCCCTCATCATGAGTAAGCTAATATGCAAAGCTTACACACAAAAAGAAGTGCCCTGGAAGAAAGATATATGGTCTTATACTATAAATAATGAGATGAACTACACACACACACACACACACACACACACACACACACACACACACACAATTTATGCCTTTAATATTTGATCTGTCAAACACAAAAAGGATGAGTTTTGACACTGTAAATGATTTATAAAAGGATTGTGCTATGGATTGGATATGGTTTATTTGGTTCTGCCAAGTCTCATGCTGAAATTTGATCCCTATTGTTGGAAATGAGGCCTGGTGAGAGGTGTTTAGATCATGAAGACAGACCCCCTCATGAAGAATCTGGTACTATTCTTGTTGGAGTGAGTGCTCACACTGAGTTCCTGTAAGAACTAGTTTTTGAAAAAAGCCAGGCCTCTCCTCTCCATCCCTCCCTCCCTCTCTTTCTCTCTCTGCACATGCCATTGCTTGTTTCTTATATAGCTTGCAGAACCATGGGCCAAATAAGCAACTTTTATTTATAGATTATCAGACCACAGGCATACCTTTACAGCAACACAAGTGAACTAAGAGAAAACTAAGACAAACTTTACATTATTATTCTCTATTATATCGAGATTGTAAAACAGCTCACTTTAGCTCCTTCTGTTTTGCATCTTTGTTATTAAAACATTCTTTCAGCCCCTATATCCTTGACTCATGTGGCCCAGGGACATTTTTTCTGCTCCCTTTTGTTTTTTTAACCTATCAATTATCCTGAGTGATAAAATGAAAGTTAAAATGACAGATCTATACGCAGTGATCTATCACAGAAACAAAGAACAGAGTACCATATGTTCTCACTCATAAGCGGACCTTGAACTTACAATACTATAAGAAAGGAATTGGCAGTAGTGGGAAACTGTCAGGGGAAGGGGTGTGAGATTGGCAGTTGAGGGAAACTGCTAGGGGAGGGAGGCGCATACCTCATCAACAAGGGTACCTGCATAATCAACGTTTGTATACCTAACCCAGAATTGTACCCCACATCTTTATAATAAAAAAATGGCAGATCTTAGTTTACCCTGAAAAATGTGCATTCTATGAGTTAGGTTCAAAGCAAAGCTGTTCTCCTGTAGCTTATGCCAAAGACTACCCATAAGGCATGGCTTTAACTACTACATGCTTGTATAGATGTTTAATGTTCACCCTTGATAGCTAGGCAATTTTTCTAGAAATTATGTGAGTATTGTTTAAGACCTGTCAATATGTTATAGAAAATTGACAATGATCCATATCAGCCACACTAAGGTTTATGAATTTTCAAACAATAGTATCAAAGCCTGGTGGGGGGTTTTTGTTTTATGTTTTTTTGTTTTTTTAGAAATAGTATGTACATCCTATTTTTCTAATGGACTAGCCCTCTCCTCCTATCCTTAGGAACCATGTTTTTTTTTTAAATGCTTCTTGGAATATCTGAAAGTTTCTAAAGTGCTTCTAAATCTCATTTCATCTTCATAAAAATCTTGAGAGAAACAGGGAATTAAGAATCAGAAAATTCAATTGGCTTGCCCAGAGTGACACTAGATAACTTAATGGCAAGGACCCATTTCACCACAAACTCTTATGTATTTTCTATGGCCAATTTTAAATGTTGCACCCTCTGTGAAGGCTCCCAGACTCTATAAGCAGTTAGAAGCTCCATTCTCAGCACTTTTATAGATATTTATAATATTATTAAGTGTTTTCATTTATTTCCATCTAGAAGGTAGTTTTTCCAAACTTCAAAAAAACTGTTTTCATCTTATCCTCAGTGTTCAACATACTTCAAAGATCTTTTGAATACATGTTTAGTAGATGCATTAATTGATTCACAGATGACAACATTTTAGTACAAATCTTATAAATATCCTCTGGCAGTAATGTTAGGAAGAAAAAAATCATGATGTCTAGAAAGTAGCCAGAACTCATGTTGAATCCTGGCTCTGACACTTATTAACTGAGTCACCTTGAACTCACCTCACTGAGCCTCCTTCTCCTTACCTGCCAAAAATTTCTTCTACAACCACATGGCTAAGGCTTGTTTCCAACACTGTGATGACACTACAGCCAGAGAACAGCAAAGAGAGAGAGAGGGAATGGTAAAGAGAAAAGAGGCAAATAAAAAGAAATGGTAGAAATATACCACAAAAAGTTTAATCATGTAACAAGAACTACAATAATTCAGAGACCCTGTAATTATATTTCTAACTTTATTTAATCATTCAGAGTATGACATTCAAACTCCCACAATGTATAAAATGCCAAACTTGGGGCATTTAGTTGAATGAAAGCACAATCTCTCCAGTCTGCAATATAGCATAGCAGGTTTTAGGGGTAGGGAAATATTCCTAGATGTTCCATATTTTGTTACTGCTAGGATTCAGTGAAGAAAACCATTTTTTCTAATAACAATACCTGCTCAAACATGATTAGAATTTTCCAACTTTGGTGGTGGTGGTGATTCTGCAAAATATACAGCATTCCCCATGTCAGAGACTTTAATATATGACCAAGGCCCCCATCCACCCAGTCTTCCACCTCATGCACATATATCACTTGGTAACCACAGATCTAAACAGTCTCATTTTGGCTCCAACCCAAGACAGTTCAAAAGGATGCTCCCATTCTTATGCTCTATATCTCAGAGAGGATAGAAGCTGACCGTGCCCTGGGTAGAATGGGAACCTGGGCAAATAATCAACTCACTCCTACACATCAAGCAAGATATTAAGGAGTTTTAATATGACTGTCATTTCTTCACTGGCAGGGAGCGATAAATGAAACATAAGTTCCTATTATCTGCCCGCCCTTCAGAGTGATGAATTACCTGAATGGGAAGGGATATTGCTCCTGGGCTCCAGAGAATTATAGGTATCTTTTCATGAATGTTAATATCAAATAGTGGGGCAAAACTGCCACAGCAGAGGCAAGAACTCTCTGGTAATTCATTCTCCCTTTAATTTGTGCTCCAAAAATAAATAAGCAATGTCTTTTACATTCTCCCATTTTTCATATTTTTTTCTTCAGAAAATAAGCAATAGCATCGTCATTCTTTCACTAATGGCAACTTTGGCTATAATTTGAGGCTTAAAAGCAGGTTGATGTGTTTTGAATAGAGCTTCTAGGAGGCTGAACATCAACACTCTGTTAGAAGAGAATATTGGTAAACAGTCTACCAACCAGAAGGTTGACCCGATCCACTGTAGTGGAAAGTTTTAACATGTAGAATATAACAAATAAAACCTATGATTATTAATACAAATAACAAGACTCCTATTGACTAAAATGCTGTGAGTGGAGTGTTTCCAGAAAACAATAAGAATTTACCCGAAAATTCACTTTATTTCACCATTTGCTGTTCAAACTTTTAAAACTGGTTTTCTGCCTTTCAACCTTAAAAGATGTGAGTTACTCTTTCTCAACTGAAGACTGTGTAGTGCCCTAAAGTCCTCATTGCAAAGGTGACTGTACTTTGAGATAAAGATGGAGAGGCATAAAACATGTGAACAATCAGCCTTAATGGATCTGACCCAGGACAATTCCCTGGAAGTTGTTTTATTAGCGAAATCCCAGATGTCAATTGGTTTCCAGGACATTAGACTCTATTGCTTTAAGTCTAGGCCAAAACAATTCCCAGCATTTAAGTTTACTAAGCCAGGGTTTATGGTAAGAGAAAGTGAAGATACTGCTTTGTAAAGAATGTTAGCATTACTTTAGAGCTCAACCTCTTTTAAAATATTAAAAGAGACTTTTGAAGGCAGACATAGTGATTTTAAGATAGAGACATGCACTATGCTGCTCATTTACCCCATCCCAACAGTCTCTGTTTAAGGACAGAAATATGTGGCTGTTAATTTTTAGTCATCATGGTACCAAACACTGGCTGCTTTTCGATTTTGGTGGGCAAAATATTGCTATAAATGTCAAACTCTGCAGGGATCATTAAGACTATACAGCAGAAGCCCTCAAAAATATATTTTCTCAAATAATAAAACTAAATCATTTTTTACTTATAAAAGAAATGAAAATATTTTAAAAAGTAAATATGGGAATTTTTTCTTGACCATAAAGGAGTGCTATTTATTTGATATGAACTAAAATTCCCAAGATTTGTTGCTCACAATTCGGTCTGAGATTAATCTGTTGTGGAGTCATTTAAAATCCCTGCTCAGGGAGCATCAGAGGTGCCTGCAACAGCTGAGTTGGAAGAATGCTCAGGAAGTGGAAAATAAAAACAATAGGAGTGCATTCCCTACTGTATTATCAACTTTAGACTCCATGTGAAAGATCAAATTGTGCTTTTGTAAATGTTTCACTTTTCAGATTTCACCTCTGAGACTATGTGGGAGAACATACTTTTGTTATCTGAAACAGTCAATGACCTTTTCAACTTTCCAGATCCAAAGAGCCAAGCCAGTGTGACAGTGTGGATGTGGATGCCTTATAGGTTGTTCTATGAAAAGCCAGAGGTAAAAAATGGAAAGATCTATTTTCAACATTATTACCAGTGGAGACATGAATATATATATATATGAATTTTCTATGTGTTTAGTAATATTTTGAAGCAACACAAAGGAAGTAATGTCTAGGCATCGTTAGGTATTATAAGTAATCTAGACATGTTTTAAAGTATAAAGGAGAATGTGCATGGGTTATATGCAAATATTTTATCATTTTATATAAGGGACTTTGGATCTGTGAATTTTGGTATCTGCAGGGGGTCCTGAAACCAATCTCTCACTGATTCCAAGGAACAATTGTGTGTGTGTGTGTGTGTGTGTGTGTGTGTGTGTGTGTGTATACCCTGAATATATATATCCTGAATCCAGTCTATACTGACAGATGAGCCACTACTTAAATAACCATTCACCACTGGCTGTCTTCAAGAATTGAAAACTGCTGTTTCAAGAATTGAAAACTGCTGTTTCCATGATGAAAGATCTAATTCATAATAATAGTTCACTACATTAAAAATGAAAAAATACCAGTCTAGTGCATCAGCCTAAATTAAACTTTAGTAAATTTTCAGACTTAGACAAATCATCTCTGATGGACTTGAAGAAAAATTCTTTAATATCTGATCAAGACTGAATCTGAGTTGCTTATCTTATTGCACATGTGAAGTGAACGAGCACTAATTTCTTTAAGAAGTTCATGCTCTTTTGATGTAACATATTATAACTTGAAAATATATAATTACAGTGGTTATGCAATGTTTATATTATATCACATTTTTCTGCATACTCAGAATTTTTCTGTACCGTTGCCTTCTGGGTCCACAGCTGCTTGCTCTGCTTCTACCACTTTCATGGCCCACCATCTCCCCTCAGGCCTACGTGGTTCCAATCAGTTTCTTGCCTCAGGAGTGCTGGTGCTTTATCTTGGCCTCTGCTATACAGCCAGGTGACCAGACGCTTGCCTGGCATTTCTGACTTATCCTACGCTAAATTAGGATGAAAGACCACTCTACGGGGCATGGTATAAAGCATCCTCTTGAATACTAAAGGGTTGAGGTGAAACAGCTTAGAAATGTGGGGCATTCACTCCCTTTTGGACAAACTCTAACCAATGACACACAAGAGATGGGAGAGAAGCCAGAATATAAATTCTTTCTCCACCGTTCTTCCCATAAGCCATTCGTAAGCATAGTTCATCCACACAGTTTGTTCACAAACATCCATAGACATCCTGACTAAGTGGACACATCTGTGAAGCAACCTGCTTTACCTTATTGTAGCTCATTACAATGCACCATCATCGCTTATGACCATGCACTGGTTCCCCTTCTTCCCTGTCTTAACCCTTTTACCTTCATTCTCAGGACCCTGATTTTACACCTCCCCCTTAAAAATTACCAGGACTTAATGTTTGCCTCAGGATCTAGGGAACCTGAGCTAAGACAGATAGTTAGAAATCATTCCTACATTTCCAAAAGCTTGTATTCCTCAGTCAAATAATAGAGCACAGTGCATTGTATACTTCACTATGATGTTTTGAGTCCCAAAAGTGACAACAGTCAAGTTGTTAACAGGTATTTTAAATGTTTATATTTATATACAATGAGAAAACAATGCCAGTCCATTTAAGTCTTAAACTGTCAATGAGGAAAGAGGTACTAACTTATTATTGTGCTATGCTAAGAGGGAAGAACATGATAAGGTCCTATTTTGTCACGACACTTAAATCCTGTGATCACAATAAAATGTATTTGAACTTTGGAATAACAAAGAATGTGAATGGTATCTCAGCTCTGCCACCTACTTAACTAAGAGATCTTAATCAAATTACATAAACTCTGAGTTTTGTTCCCTCCTCTATGATGTAACACAATAATACATACTTCATACTAGTGCTGTAAAACAACCAGTCCCGTGCTTAGAATGTTGAGAATGTTTAATATATGGTAGCTATATACATTATTATTGCAGCTTTCCAATTAAGAAAAAAATTGAGTTTCTTATTGAACTTTTGGAAGAGCTATAACATATTTGAATTACAAAGAGATATTTTGCGGCAGCAGACAGCAGATACTCTCACTGTTGTCCTGTCCATTGTGCCCTTCATAACGTATCTTCCTTTTAATAAATCTACTTTTCTTAAAAAAGAGATATTTTGCTTATTGGTGGCAGAATTGCAGCTCAAATAAGCTTAAAAACAAAGAGAAATTGCTGACTGAAATAACTAAGAGAGAAGGATGGATAAGGACCCAAGCATCAGGACTCTACTTTGGCCTGTGTCTTCTTATTCTCCATCTATCAGGCCCACTTTCTTCTGAGTGTTGACCCTGTTCTTTCCTACTGCAGATCTATTTCATGATGTCCACCAGCCTGTCCAGGCTTACCTCATTTCAGTTTAGCAACCCCAGTGGAAAGAGAAGGAACTTTTTCACAGCATCTATGTATCAGTTCTATGAGAAGGACACTGATGGCTCATGCTTGTTTTACATGCTCACCTCTTGAACCAATCACAGTTGTTAGGGGAATGACAAAGATGTCAGGATTGGCCAGGTCTGACCCCCTGTCTACCATAGTTCTCAAGAAGACAAAAATCGATTATTTCAAAAAGGGGGCTGTGACGGCTTCCTAGGCATAGGCATACATGTGCATACACAAACACCCATGAGCCATAATGCAGGGATCAGCAAATTTTTTATGTAAAGGACTGGAAAAACAAATAGTGCATTTTACAGATCACATAATATCTCAGTTACATATTTTTCTTTGTTTTTCCATTTGTTTTGTTTATACAACCGTATGCAAATTATAAGTGTTCTTAGCTTTTTAGTTGTACACAAACAGTCCACAAGCCATAGTTTTGCCAAACCCTGCACTATAGTATAATGTAAGCAAATGTATATGAAGGGCTGTTCATCATGGAGTTGATGATATGTTGAATACAAGCATAAATGTTTAGACTTTCAGAACACTGTTTTAGCCTAAAATTTTAGACTTTTAGCTCCATGATGGTAGAGCAGGAAGTTAAGGAAACTATTTCTGTTTATCAGTCAACAAATATTTTTTGATCATCTGCCTTTGAAATTCCCAAATCAACAGCATAGTACAAATTGGGCATTGTGTTTTAAGAACCCCATGTTACTTATATTTTGTATAACAGTGTGTAATTAGAAGGCTAGAGGTATATAATAAATATTCTAGAACATTCAAGAAGGCAATAGAAACAACAAAAGAACAAAGGAAGACCCTTTATAGGAATGTCTATCCTTCTTGCCTATAAAGTATTCTGAATACCAAATTATGGAAGTAGAGGCAGATTTAAACACTTCTGCCCTAATGAATTCAGTTCCAAATCTGTTTTAATATTAGACACCTTTATGAATATTAATGTTCTCCAACATAAGTAACTACAGAAAAGAATATTCAGCATTCTCCTCCCCACTCCACCCACTCCCTCTGTCATTGCTCCTATGCCCTTTTAATGTCATTGTCTAACAGTGAGATAGAACATTGAGAAGCCTAAGGTTATTGCCTAAGATTAACCAAGTATAGCAAAACAAGTCACCATTTAGGAAAATCCATATCACTGAGAGCCTTTTCTGAAGATTTATTTTTTAACATGAAATCAGTAGTTTTGAAATCAAAGTCTGTGAACTTGTTTAGGAAAAATATATATCTATTTTTACTAATTACTAACTAAAATTTAATATTTCCTTGAGTCTTGAAAATAGTCAACAAATCAACAGTAGTAGTAGCAGTATCTGTGATTGTGTCACAAAGAAAAATCACATCTTATACTTATTATTTTTCATATTACATCATGCATGTTACACTGAAGATGTTGCAGTTATATCTCAAAATAGAATTTCTGCTCATCACTACTTAGAGAGTTCAATAGTTATGAGACCCATGGCTATATCTAGTTATAAATTGTGTTAATACAAAACACATATATTAACACAAAATTTGTTTTTTAATATTTTGACAACTCTACTTCAACATAATTGGTTTCCTGTGTAATCTTATGTGTTTTACTTTGTGCCTTTAAAAAACATTTTTTGAGAAGTGGTCCATAGGCTTCAATAGTCTGCAAAAGATGCTACAGCACAAAAATGTTTTAAAACCGCTGCTTTAGATAAAGATGACTATTCCCTCCTTCTTGAAATATTTTTCTTTTTTGAATTTCTCAGCTTTACGTTCCCATGATTATCTCTTGTACTAGTCTGTTTTGCATCGCTATAATGGAATACTTGAGGCTGGGTAATTTTTTTTAAAGAGGTTTGTTTGGCTTATGGTTCTGCAGGCTTGCATGGCAGCAGCATCTGCTTCTGGTGAGGGCTCCAGGAAGCTTCCTCTCACAGCAGAAGAGGAAAGAAAACCAGCATGTCACATGACTAGAGAGGGAGCAAGAGAGGAGGGTGTGCCAGGGTCTTTTTTAACAATCAGATCTCACGGGAAGTGAGAATGAGAACTCACTCAATCCCATAGGAATGGCACCAAGCCATTAATGAAGGACTTTCCCCCATACTCCAAACCTCCTATCAGGCCACATCACCAAAACATGAGATTTGAAAGAGACAAATATCCAAACTATATCATCTATATCACTGGCCAATCTCCTCCGCTGGTTTCTCCTTCTGTATTGACGTCTATATTGAAATATTCTATGGCTCACTCCTGGGCTCCTTTCTGTTCTCTGTCCATATTCTAAGTGATCTCATCCCATCCATGGTCTTAAACACCACTGATAAGCTGATGACTTCAGAGCGCTATCGAAACCTAACATATCCATTTGAAGATCTGATAGATGTTTCATGCTTAAGATGGCCAAAAAAAGAATTTTTAATCACCCTAACCAAAACATGCCCTCCCCCAATTTTCTCCGTCTCAGAAAATGACACCATCTATGTAACCAGTTGCTTAAGCAAAATGTATCTTTGTTTTCTATTTTTCTCTCATGCTCCATATTCAACCATCTGCAAGTTTCAAAGCACATCCTGAGTCTGTCTATTTCTCTCCATCATAACAACTACTTCCCTAGTTCTAGCCACCTTTATCTGTCACCTGAAATACAATGGCCTTCTGTCTCATACCTCTACCTCCATTCTTACTTTCCAACAATTAATTTTTGCACATAGTAATAATAATCTTTAAAACTATGAAATATTTCAGAAATGAAAACAGAAAAAGACTAATATAATAAATACATATATATTCCTCTCCCAGTAACACTTTTATGCTATTTAATCAAATCATTGTCATTTGTCTATTTAAAAGCATATTAGAGCTATCTATTGTTTTTAGAATAAAGTTCCAACTCTTTACTATGGCTTACAAGGCCCTACATGATCTAGTCCTTGCCTATATCTGTAACTTGTCCCCCACTCTTCTCCCCCTGCTCCACCAGTCAGTCATGGTGACTGTTGTCCCAAGCTCACCCCCACCTCAGAAGCTTTGCATTAACTATTCTCTCTGCCTATAATTCTCCTCCTTCCTATCAGCATGACTGAGTCTTTCTTGTCCTATTGTAAAATCCCATGAAAAGGCCTTTTCTGTTCACCTAGTCTAAGGAATCTGTCCACAAATCCTTCTTGATCATGTCACCCTATTTTCTCTTTATTATAATATTTCAAACAGGGTTGTTTGTTTATTACTTTATTGTTTTCTGTTTATTTCTGTAAACAACCTCCTACATACACACACTTTATAAGTTCCATGAGATATAAGATATTGTGCAACTATTTAACCCCAGCACCCAGTGGGTGCTCAATAAATGTTTGGAGAAGGAAAGAAGGGAGGAGGAAGGGAGTGAGGGAGAGAAGAAAGGAGGAAGGAGGAAAAGGAATTTAACATTTTAAGTACTCCATCTAAAAACCTATTATAAAGTGATTTCAAGAAGCAGCTCAGTAGGCATTTCCAGAGGGCAAAACTATTCCACAGTGTCCAGTAACTTAAAAAACAATGTCATTTTTATATCTTAAAGAGCAGAGACAATTATGAAAGATAATGAAGGCTGACAATCAGTGTCACAGCTTAAGAGGCCTAATTGCAAAATGTGTTGTCCACTCATCTTTCCACTACTCTTGTCTCTATCCACTTTACCAAGCTAACCATGAGGAGCTCAGTGTGGTCACTCAACCAGAAAAAGGTACACTATCTTTCCATCTAGATAAGGTGATCATCTTTCATAGAAAAATAAGCATTAACAAGAAAATGTTTAACTGGATACTGAGCAGAGAAATTATTCTCTTTCATGTTTTCCAAATGTTCAGTATTGATAGATTAGTAGGTCACCAGACCCCAAAGCAAGGTACCTCATGCTATACAACCAGAATTAGGCTTCCTGTTCTAATCCTCCACAGAGAGGCTTGCTTTAGAAAACACATGTGGATTCAGAAATGCTCAAGCTGAGACATTCTCTCTAGGTGGTCCCACCCTGAGCCTCACACACTGTTTTAAATGGCATCTTGGGGACACCTACCTCCTACTAGTACACTGCATTGCATGCCGGAGATTCAGAAATCACAGTTCTACTAATTATTGACAGTGAGACTTAAGGAAAGAAATGCAGATTCTCCAACCTCAGATTCCTATCTGTAAAATGGGAACAATGATAAGACCTACCCTATGGAATAGCTAAAAAGAGAAAATGAAGTGATGCAAATAAAGCACCTGGAACAGTGCCTGTGATGAAGACAATATTCAAGGAATTATCACGGAATTATAAACAAACAAACAAACAAGACAAGATCCTGCTCTCTTAGAGTTTGCAGTTTAGCCGAAGAAAAAGGCATATAAACAATATGTATGATGTTAGGAACATTTAGTGACAGAGAAAACAATATGTATGATGTTAGGAACATTTAGTGACAGAGATGTGTCTAGAGAAAAATTGGAACCACTAGAAGACCAGCAAATCTGCAGATAGAAAATACAGTAGTGTCGGTCTCTGAAATCTTCTTCATTTTTTTATCTATGTCTCAAACTTCTACTTCACCGTCTAGCCTTCACAAAGACATTCAACCCTTTTATGGTGTCACTTAACAAGCTTTCCCTCACTACACCAACTGAGTTCATTAGCATCCTTTGCCTCGGTTATTTCTCTATGTCTTTTCAGCAACTCCCCACCAAAGCTATTCTATTCTGTATCCTATTCCGATACTTTCCTTTGATACTTGAGGTACTGGGGAGTGAAGGGAGAGGGGAAAAGTAAGTTAAAAATCTAAAAATAAAGTTGTCCTAGATAAGAGAATAATTGAATCAATCTAATGAAACACATATCATGTACATAAGCCCCAGAAACTATGTGAGCTGGAAAGTAACAAAAATGGGATCAAGTGAGCCCAAGAGTAATGGCAAGTGTCTGATGTCAAAGCACAGAGGTAAACTCACCCAGAAGAGAATCCCATTCTCTAATGCAGAGTATGAACTTTATTTTGGCACACAAAATTTATTTATTTTTAACATATTTATATATTAAACACATGATTACAATACATTCAATAGATGTTTACTTACAATGTACCAATTTCTGTGCTAGCCCTTGAAGGACAAGACTTCAAACAACTAAAATATTTTCCCTATCCTTAATTACTTTATTCATTAATTGGTGTCTTAGTTTTCTATGCTGCATAACAAATTACCATAAATGTAGTGGCTTAAAACAAGATTCATTTATTATATTACAGTTTCTGTGGGTGAGTAGTCCAGGCACAATTTAACTGTATATTTTACTTAAGGTCTCACAAGCCTGCAATCAAGGTATCAGCCAGGTCTGGATTCTCATCCGGAGGCTCAACTGAGGAAGAGTCAGCTTCCAAGCTCACTTAGGTCATTGGCAGAATTCATTTTCTTGCAGCTTTAGGACTCATGGGAGCTGAGTTCTTAAAAGTTAGCAAGGAAAGTCTCTAGAGTGAGCCTGATAGCAACACAGTGTTTTATGTAATGCAACTCAATCATAGGAGTGACATTCCATCATGTTTATCATATTCCATTGGTAAGAAGCAAGTCACAGATCCAAAGATCAAGGAGAAAAAAATGATATATGAGTGTAAACATCAGGAGGTGGAAATTGTGGGGGCCACATTAAAGTCTGTCTGCCACAGTTGGGTATAAAGACGAGTAAAGAGGCATTTATGAAAGACTATGGTAAATGCTACAATGGTCAAGTACAGAATGCAACGTACATAACCTTTACTAGATGGGTGTGAGGTGGTTAAAGATTTCCTGGAGGAAGAACCATAAGATGAGATGTGTACAATTTGCCATGTGTGCATTGGGTTGTGGTGAGCGTTCCAGGCAGAGTAGCTGATTGAATTAAAAAACAATTCATAAGTTAAAAAAAGAATGCATATGGCCAAATCATGTTTCATTTAGTTTTGAATTTTATGAATTTTTGACATTTGGCCAGGAGAAAATTCTCCATCATGGGCACAGGGTCACAATCACTAAATTTAAGTCCTTTCCAAAATTAATATTTAAAGGAAAAAATCTTTAAAATCATGTTCCTCATTCTTAGGGGAAAATGCTTATAATGTCTCTTAAAGAGAAAAGACTTTCATTTTATAAGCTCCCATCACTATTTAAAATAGCGATATCCTAGGATCTGGTACATTCTTGGTTCTGAATGATCCCAGGTCAGATTTCAGTTCTTTGTCAATCTCTGAAGTAATTATCTCCTGAAAAATAAGGCCCCATGGGTGGGAGAGCACCAGCTGTTGAATGCTCACTACTGCATGCCAAGAGAACAGCGAATTGCCTGAATAGAATAGGTATCTAAACCAGTGGGATTGTTTATTCTAATTTGCTTATTCAAATTGGAATGTGTGTCCAGTCAGTTTTGTAAAATATACTTTCAAAACAATAGACTATTATTGATTGCAAGACATCTTCCCCTATACTTATACTGAACCTCCACTTTACGAAGAACCCTGTAATGTGCACATTACAGTTAAATAATACTAAATGAGTAGATTATAATAGTCTTGCCACAAAAATGGGAAACTATGTGAGATTATGGATATGTCAATTTGCTTTACTATAGTAATCATTTCATTATATGTATCTCACAATATCATACTGCATACCTTAAATATACATGATTTTTTTTTTAAATAGAAGACTCCTGGACTTTGTCCTCTGGTAAATTCCTAATCATGCTTATACTTATCAGCCATACCCAATATTAACTTCAGGAAAATCTATAAAAAGGGGATTGAGAGCACAAGTTGTTGAGCTAGATTATAGTTAAAGCAATCAAAAAAATATTTTCAAGGAATAAGTTCAAGTAATCGTATTCCTGTAATATCTAAGTGGATCCATAAGGATGCCTTCTGGTAGGAAAAATAACAGTTCTCACACAAACAGCCTTAAATGCTAAAGAGAATTTGGTGGCTTGTGTACCTGAGAAGACCATAGATAGTGTCAGTTTTAGGTACAGTTTGATCATGTCCCTAGCTCTACTTCTTTCCTAAATTCTAGGCAATTTTCTCAGCTATGCCTACTCCCTTTTTCAGGCTGATTCAAAGAATGATTTCAAGGAGAACCAGAATCACAAATTTCTCTGTTTACATTTAAAAGACTTCCTTCAACCATTCAACAAAAAATGTTGACCACTGAGTTAAAAAGGCAATATTTAAACTAATCCCTATAGCCAGGGGAGTGTCATTTGCTAATTGATTTCATCCAGAGATTTTGCAAAGGAATAGGGATGCAAACATCCACTTCTGTGATACTGGTGTGAGGACCCAAGTCCTTTAGCTAGTGAGTGGGTCTTAAAGACTACCCAGCATCTGCATCTCAACAAGTTGGTCTTTACTCAACATGGTGTTCATACTATAGATGAATATATGAATCGGAGGGTGACTGAAGGTCTGCCGAGGTACATAAGGACTGTCAACGACCCACTCTTTGGGATTTGATAATGCATCACAATGAGACAACTCAGTCCCCAAGTATGCTAAATCAAAATTACAGGTCATTCAACAAATCTCAGAACTTTAGCGAAACAACCCCACAGATGTAGCCCCCAAATTTACCAGAAAATTGAATCCCTACTTATAGCAATTTCAGGGCAGGGGAAATGATCTCACCTAGACCAGCACACTATACCCAACCAGCTTATAGAATAATCTTGGAATTTTATTTAATCATGGAACTTCTAGATCCCTTTACAAAATATTCTTTTTGCCCCTCAAATTTTCCAGGCCTTCACATCTCTCAAGATATCAAACATGATACTTTTAGGAGCCAACCAAGTTATACATAATGCATTTTTATGTTCCCAAATTAACAAAGTGACTTTAGATCTGTGAAGAGTGTTAAAAATTATATAAGCTATGTAAGTATTTTTATTTGTTCAAACATTTTCAGTTTCCTTCAGTACTTAAAAGTTTCAGAGAACTTTATATTTCTAAGTAGGCCCAGCTTGTTATATATATGGGGAAAAAGGTACTCTAAAAGCATGTCCATTTTTTTTCCTAAGGAGTCTCATAGCCAGCTTTTTTGTTGTTTTGTGCATTTTCCAGAAAACTCATCATTTAAGTGTATCTATGCCCAAACCAGAGAGTACCTAGATCTTTTGCTTAGTTCTAATCATCATGCAATGAGTTAAAGTATCCTCTTAGGTGAGGATTTGAGTGCTAGCAGTTTACTTCAGAGATGAACCCAGGATGAACCAGTAGAGGAGAAGGGCAGTGAGATGGGGGGGAACCAACCAACCAATTCAAGGTGTGTTATCGGTGACCAGGTGTCTACCATGAGCCCTTGAGGCTTAATCCAGCTGGGCATTTCTGAAAGAGAGTATAGAAAAACCTCAGTGTTGTGTCATGTGAAAGACAAGAAACTGGGGTGTTTATTCTTCAAATCCCTCCCATCATTGGTGGGGACACTGTCACCAAGGGAGTACTAATTTCCAAATAATTCTGCTTTTCCCACGCAAAGACCAAGAAAAAAAAACCCTGAACAGAAAGTCACAAGTGCCCAAAAAAGATGTTGATAAAATGCACTGGTTCAGTAAGTGAAATACATGGGGCACTAATGTATTTTCAACAGTGCTTAAGGCCAAAGGGTTAATATCTATTTCTTGATACTAGTCATAAGTATCAGTAGTTGTTTTTGGTTGTTACACTAAAAAAAATATATATATTTCATTCAATGAAATTCCAATTCATTGGGGTTTACTGATATTATTTTGCTTGCATGGAAAGACATCATGGCAGAGTAAAAAGAGCCCCAAATTTGGAATAAGCAGTGCTGAATTTTGATCCAAACTCTTTGGCCTTACATAAAATGATTCATGGCTCTGGGCCTCAGTTTCTTCATTGTAAGTTGAGGTTTTAAGTTAATAATAAAAGAAAACACATATATGGTGTTATTACATGCCAGTTATCATTCTGAGTGCTTTATAGATATTAACTCACATAACCCTCATGACACTCAATGAGATAAGAATTAGTATCATTATTTCCATTTCACAGAGAGGAAAACTTGGGCACAAGGTAGTCAAATAATTTGAATTAAGACACACAGGTAGTAAGTGGTAGATCCAGGATAGGAACTCAAGAAGCCTGGCTCCAAAGTTGGGACACTTAACCACCACCAGGATTCCTCTTAGTGCAGTAGTGTTTAGGTTGCCTTAATAACTAGTTATCTTTAATTTCTGATAAAATCAGGCAGGATAACAGTATATTGATCTGTCATATGTTTTGACTTCTATTGTTTGATACAAGCCTAACTTGTGTCATTCCTCATGTGAAATAACTTACAAGATGTGTTTATAGAAGCTAGGAATAAGCAGAAAACATGATGTGTCCAGTAGGTCCTAATAAATCCCCTCTGGAAATGGCAATCCATGTCTGCACCAAGGAAATATGTAATTTAAATTCTTTCCTTAAGAAAATGAATTGTCATATCTTTCCAATACCCTTGCAAATATTTCACCAACTGTGGATGCTTTACACCATCAAAAAGCTGATCTTCTGACAGTTTTATTACTAGAGTATATCCTTTCCAAATTTAACCTACATTTGTTCAAGTAAGATGCCAATGAACCAGTCATCATCGGTATCAAGCTAGCATTTTCAATTTCTCCTGAAGAGTAGCATATATCTGCTGAAAGTAATCATTAAAGGCCAATTTTTATCATCTCCTAAAGTCTGATCCAAAAATAACTCAAAACATAGCTTTCAGGTACCTAAAAGTTACTCTTTGAAATTATATAATAATGATGAAAGTTATTTAATTCATTTATAAAACAGATCTCATCCTCTTTAGAGCCTTTGGTGGCAAATTTGACATTAGACGTGATTTTTCTCTTATATAAGAGCAGAAGAAAAAAAAACAAAATTCCTGGGAAGGGAAGGAGGTGATAGAGGAAAAAAGGAACCAATGTTGCTATAAAATGCAAGTGATAACCATTATAAATAGTAACAGTAATATGAAGTGGAATATGCCTTTGACATTCTTTTAAGTTTCTGGACATTCTGCCCACCCTTCTGAGCAAGAATTCATTTGGTTCTTTGCTAACTTTACACTGAGATTTCTCACTATGAACAGCAACTAAGGATGTGACTCTGTGTGTGATAATGTATGACTCAAGCACACCCCTTGGCACATACTTTGGTCTTTTATCGGATGACCTGCCTGACTTTGACTGCCTTCTCTGTTTCAGGGCAATTTGCAGAATGGACTTTCAGCCCAACCAGTCCTAATTCCTTTTATCTTCAAAGGCTCCCAAGTCAGAAATCTTGGAATGATCCATGCCTGGCAATTCTCACATTTCTCTTATCTCTGAGACTACTTTTTATGATCCCTTTGATGTTACTTGAAAATATTCTCACCTTGACCCCCAACAGAACTGAAATCCCCATCTATTTCTTGACCTCTCTTGTGTCAACTCTTGCAATACTCCCTCTTAAGACCTTTCTAAATCCCTCTTGAACATGAGAATTCTATTTATTGTAGGCACCCAAAACTCTCACTCATCTCAAATACAGTTATCTGTATCATCCACTTAGAATACAGACTTCAGAACTCGAACAATGAAGAGCCCCCAGAATGACTGGTCTCAAACCACAAACCCAGATATCAAGATTTTTTAAACTCCAGTTTTGTTTTGTTTTGCTTTTTTGAATTCAGTATGTATTGCTTCTGTAGCTTAGAATCAAATCTGGCTAACAAAGAACTGAACTTTGCTTCTCCTCTTTCCTATCCTCCTAATCAAGCATCGTTTTGCACTGAACTTTTCCTTGGAAGGTGTCTTGAAAAGAGTCTTTTCATGTCTTGAAAAGAGCATGAATATTGGGACTGTATGAACTTGGACTCTAATCTCAGTTCTATCACTTACTTTCTATGTAACTTTGAGCAAGTTACTTATCCTCTCCTAAACTACGGCCTCATTTACAGAATGAGGATAATACGTATTTCCTCATAGGATTGTTGTGAAAATTAAACGAAATAACCTATACAAGGTATCTGTCAATAGAACATACTTAATACATGGTAGCTCCCTCCCATTAACCTTGACTGAATGATTAAAGTAATTCTGTTAAATAGCAAGAAATTGGTTCAACATTTCACTGAGATGCCAACTTGCAAATCCAGCAAGAAAACAGTTATATATTTATCCAACCTCTCCCTTTTCCTGAAACACCATTTTCCCATTAATCAAATCAAATGCAAATAAGCTGGCCTTAAAACAGTTGTCACCAAGAAGTATTTACCATTGGTCTATGTACTTAATGATGTATTAGTGCTATAGAAAAAATCAAATCAATATAAAACATAGCCTCAGCCCACAAGGAGTTAAAAATTTAGGCATACCAAACTTCGTTCAGGCAGGCGAAGTGGTTGTCATGCCTTTTTTATAGCATTTCTCAAACCTGGAAGATCTTAAGAGTGATCTGGTTTGCATATTAAATATATATTTCAGAAGGATGGGTTCCAGAAATCTATATTTATGACAAGCTTCTAGGTAATTCTGGTATTCACCCAGGTTTAAGAGCCTCGGTTCTTTTAAAAAAATGCCTTGTTACTGCACAGATTAATTCATAAGTCAAATCACATCACAACTATGTTAAAAAGTCCAGGGAGATGTACTTGTCTGAACGTTAATAAATATGCTCATTTTTCAACATCACTATTTTCTGGGGGTTCCACTGCATAGGATTTTACTTATTGAATTTTTGCTCTTTTAACTTTAAAAGTAACTTTGAGGGTCCTGTGGAAAATAGACCTGAAGCAAATTATTATAAAGTGAAAATAAAACATAATACAATATTTAAAGAAGTCTCTCAATGGCAGAACTAAATTTATGAAGAATAATTTGCAACTAATACAAAATGATGCATCAATAAATGTATTAATGCAACTGTGCCAAAATTTTCATACAGTTCTCCATCCAATGCAACTTACACAAACTCCTCAAATCACTTCCTGTAAGATGAATGAATCCCACTTTATATCCAATATGTTCAAAAGCAAAGCATTGCAATTAGATACATCATAACATTCTGCTAATGTTATGTGGGAAATTTTTCATCAGGAAAGCTGAAAGTATTCAGGGGATGAAAACCATAAGAGAATACTAAATATATTAGTAGATATCACAAATTCTGACTTTAAAAAACATACTTTCTCACTTTTTTTAATTTCAAAAATATATTTTTATTTTTTGTGATTTAGGATTAATGCCAGAAAGCAGTAGCAAAAAAACCCCCCAAAAACAAAAGAAAATATTCTACAAGTTCCACTCATTCATTGATGTCATTAAAACATTTATTGATTACGAAATTTTGTAGGCATTGGCTATTTCAGAGGCTCTGGGTGTCCCCATCCACCTTCTTCTTAGTCCCTTGCCATGTCCTTTCTTACACAACATTGGCTTTCTTGAGCAATCACCTAACTTTCCACCTAAGAATCTTTTTTTTATTCACCTTTACATTTTTTATTTTAAAATTCTGGGGTACAATTCAGGGTTAGGTATACAAATATTCATTGTGCAGGTACCTTTATTGATGAAGTGTGCCCCTTCCTCCAGGCAGTTTCCCAATATTACCAATCCCACCTCCGTGCCCCTCCCCCATGCCCCAACAGTTTCTCTCTACTGTCAATCCTTTTCTTATAGTATTGTGATAGTTGTTCAAGGTCCACTTATGAGTGACAAAATGTGATACTCAGCTCTTTGTTTCTGTGCAAGATCACTAAGTATTATAGACTCTAAGTGCATCCAGGTTGCTATGAAGTTCATGATTTTGTTCTTCTTTATGACTGCATAATATTCCATTGTGTATATGTACCACATTTTTCTATCCAGTCCTCTATGCAGCTTTTTCTGCATCTGAAGATATAATCATATGGTTTTTATTTTTACATTTGTTGATGTATTTAATTACATTTATGGTTTTCCAAATGTTGAACAAGGCTTGCATTCCAGAGATGAAATCTATTTGGTTATGGTGGATGATCCTTTTCTTACAGTATTATGATAGTTGTTCAAGGTCCACTTATGAGTGAGAACATGTGATACTCAGCTCTTTGTTTCTGTTCAAGATCACTAAGTATTATAGACTCTAAGTCCATCTAGGGTGCTATGAAGTTCATGATTTTGTTCTTCTTTATGACTACATAATATTCCATCGTGTATATGTACCACATTTTTCTATCCAGTCCTCTTTTGATGGGCAGCACAGTTGGTTCAAAGTTCTTGCTATTGTGAACAATGCTGCGATAAACATACGTGTGCAGGTACCTTTTTTATAGAATGATTTGAGTTATTCCAGGTATATTCCCAGTGTGGATTGCGGGGTCATATGGAAAGTCGATCTTTATAATTTTAGGAATCGCCACAGTGTTTTCCATAAAGGTTGTACTAGTTTACACTCCCACCAACAGAGTAGAAGTGTTCCCTTTTTGCCACATCCTCTCCACCATCTGTTATTTTTTGAGTTATTGATGATGGCCATCCTGACTGGAGTTAGGTGGTATCTCAGTATAGTTTTAATTTGCATTTCTTTGATGACTAGTGAGTCTGAACATTTTTTAATGTATCTGTTGGCTGCTCATATGTCTTTGTTTGAGAACTGTCTATTCATATCTTTTGCCCAATTTGTAATGGGGTTGTTTGTTTTTTTCTTTTCAGCACTTTTGAGTTCGTTGTAGATCCTAGATGTTAGGCCTTTGTCAGATATAGAGTTGGCAAATATATTTTCCCAGTCATTGGGCTGTCTCCCTGCTCTCTTGATGGCTTCTTTGGCTTTGCAGAAGCTTGTCAGTTTCATGAGGTCCCACTTGTCTATCTTATCTCTTATGGCATGGGCACTTGGGGTTTTGATCAGGAAGTGGTTGCCAGTTCCAATTTCCATAAGAGTGTCTCCTGTATTTTCTAAGGTTCTTACATTTTGAGGTTTTACGTTTAGGTCCCTGATCCATTTAGAGTTGATTTTTGTGTAAGGGGATAGGTAGGGATCCAGTTTCAGTCTTCTGCATGTGATCAGTCATTTTTCCCAGCACCATTTACTGAATAGGTTCTCCTCTTCCCGGTGGTTGATGGTGGAGGCTTTGTTGAAGATGAGTTGGTTGAGAAATTGAGGTTTTGCTTCCAGAATCTCAATTCTATTCCAATGGTCTGTATGCCTGTTCTTGTACCAATACCAGGTTGTTTTGATTATGCAGCTTTATAATAAAGTTTAAAGTCAGAAAGTGTGATACATCCTGCTTTGTTTTTTTTTTTGTTTGTTTGTTTGGTTTTTTTTGTTTTGCTGAGGATTGTTTTCACTATTCATGGTCATTTTTGTTTCCAAATGAATTCCTGTATTGTATCTAGGTCTAAGAAGAATGTTGCTGGTAATTTGGTGGGTATTGCGGTAAATCTGTAGATTGCCTTAGGTAGAATAGTCATCTTAACAATGTTGATTCTTCCAATTCATGAGCATGAAATATTTTTCCAGTTGTTTGTGTCATCTTTGATTTCTTTGAGCAGTGTTTTCTGGTTTTCATTGTAAAGGTCTTTCACATCTCTGGTTAGGAAGATGCCAAAGTATTTCATTTTTTTGTGGCTACTGAGAATGGAATTGTGCTTTTTATTTGGGTTTCTGTTTGTTTATTATCGGTGTATAGAAATGTTATTGTCTTTTGAACATTTCTTTTATACTCTGAGACCTAGCCAAAGTCCTTTATCATTGCAAAGAGGTTTTTGATAGGGACTCTTGGGTTTTCGAGGTATAGAATCATGTCTTCTGCAAAGAGGGATAACTTGATTTTCTCCTTTCCTATTTGGATATCCCTGATCGCCTTATCTTCTCTGATTGCTCTAACTAGAACTTCCAAAACTATGTTGAACAGGAGGGATGAGAGGGGGCATCCTTGTCTTATTCCAGTTTTCAGGGAAAGTGGTTCCAATTGTCTGTTTAGCATTATGCTGGTTGTGGGTTTCTCATGGATGTCTCTTACTATTTTGAGGTATGTACCATCTATGCTTAGATGTTCAAGGGTTTTTATCAAGAAGGGGTGCTGGATTTTATCAAAAGCTTTTTCTGCATCTAAAGATATAATCATAAGGTTTTTGTTTTTACATCTGTTGATGTATTTAATTACATTTATGGTCTTCCAAATGTTGAACCAGGCTTGCATTCCAGGGATGAAATCTATTTGGTTATGGTGGATGATTTTTGATATGTGTTGTTCAATCCAGTTTGTTAGGATATTGTTGAGAATTTTAGCGTCTATATTCATCAAGGATATTGGCCTGTAGTTCTCTTTCTTTGTTGGATCTTTCCCTGGCTCGGGTACAATGTGATGTTAGCTTCATAAAATGATTTGGGAAGAGTTCCATCTTTCTTAATCGCAGGGAATACTTTCAATAGGATTGGTATCATTTCCTCCTTGTCGGTTTTGTAGAATTCTGCTGAACAGTCATCTGGTTCAAGGCTTTTTTTCTTATGACATAGTCAATTTCCTGGATTGTTAATGATCTATTTAGGGTTTCAATTTCTTCTAGTTTCAACCTGGGGAGGTTGTGTGATGTCAGAAAGTCCTCCATTTCTTTTAGGTTTTCAAGTTTGTTTCCATACAAGTGTACATAGTTGTCTCTGATAATCTTCTTTTTTTCAGGGTCAGTTGTGACTTCATCTTTTGTGTTTCTGATTGAGTTTATTTGGAATTTTTATCTCTTTTTCTTGGTCAGTCTAACTAAGGGACCATCAATCTTGTTTATCCTTTCAAAGAACCAGCTTTTTGTTTCATGGACTTTTTTGTATTATCTTTTTGTCTTCTATGTCCTGAATTTGGGCTTTTATTTTGGTGATCTGGATTCTTCTGCTGAAGTTAGGGTTTTGGTGGTCTTGCTTTTCCAGCTTCTTTAGGTGACTTGTAAGTCTGTTAACATGTGATCCTTCCATTTTCTTCAAGTGTGTTTGAAGAGATATGAATTCCCCTCTTGCTACTGCTTTCATGGCATTCCAGAGATTTTGGTATGATGTTCCTTCACTTTCATTTGTTTTCAGGTATCTTTTAATCTCTGTTTTGATTTCCATGTTGACCCAGGAGTTGCTTAGCATCATGCTGTTAAGTGTCCATGTCTTTGTGTGTTTTGGGGGAATTTTGTTGGTGTTGATATTTCTTGTTATTCCACTGTGGTCTGAGAAGGTGCATGACAAATTTCAACCTTTTGAAATTTGTTTATGCCTGATTTATGGCCAATGTGATCAATCTTAGTGTTCGTTCCATGTGGTGATGAGTAAAATGTATATTCTGTGGTCCTTGGGCAGAGTGTTCTGTAGGTATTAATTAAATCCATTTGTTCAAGAGTCACATTGAGGTTCTGGGTCTACTTGCTGATTTTTTGTCTCAATGTCTAGGGTTGTGAGTGGGGTATTAAAGTCCCCAGCTATGATAGTGTTAGAGTCAATATCTTTTTTAAGTCTCCCTGGAAGCTGCTTTATGAAAGTTGGTGCTCCTATGTTGGGTGCATACATGTTTAGGATGGATATTTCTTATTGATAGATTGAACGTTTTATCATTATGTAGCGACCTTCTGTATCTTTTTTAATTTTTGATAGCTAAAGGGTATTTTGTCTGAAATTAAGATTGCAACTCCTGCTTTCTTTTGTGTTCTCTTTGCCTGAAATTTTGCTTCCCATCCTCTTACTTTGTGTCTGTGAGTGCCCTTTCTGGTGAAATGAGTCTCTTGGAGACAATATATTGTTGCCTCATGATATTTTATCCATTTTACCATTCTATGTCTTTTCAGTGGTGCATTTAGTCCTTTCACATTCAGGTTATTTATTGAAATGTGAGAGTTTATCCCTGTCATGAGGCTCTTATAAAGTTGTTGTTGTTCCTGTTTGTTTGTCGTCTTTCTTTTGGTTTTGGGGTTGATTCATGTATGTTTTCAATATTTTTCCGGCACCTTTATGAAGAATATTGTCATTATTTTTTCCTTTTCTTCTGTGTTTAATACTTTCTTAAGTGTTTCTTGTAGAGGTGGTCTAGTGGCAGCATACATTCTTAGGGATTGGATGTCTGTTAAAGATTTTAATTCTCCCTCACTGATGAAGCTTAGCTTAGCTGGATAGGTAATTCTTGGTTGAAATTGTTTATCTTTGAGAACTTTGAAGACTGGGCTCCATGCTCTCCTAGCCTGAAGTGTTTCTGTAGATAAATCTGCTGCTATTCTAATTGGTCTTCCCCAGTAGGTATCTTTATCTCTTGCTGCCCTTAGGATTTTTTCTTTTATACTTACTTTGTTTAGGTGAATTATTATGTGTCTGGGAGTTGGTCTTCTCATTTGTTGTCTTGCAGGGGTTCTCTGAATCTCATATGTTTGAATTTTTGCATCACTGAGGAGATGAGGAAGTTTTTTAAATAATTTCAGGGAATATTTATTCCAGGGTGATCTCTGTCTCTCTTTCTGCCTCAGGAAGTCCAATTCCTCTTAGGTTTGGCTTCTTGAAATAATTGCTCATCTCTTGAAGGTTTTTTTTCTGTCTTTTTAAGCTTCCTTTCTATGTTTTTGATAGTTTAAGTTAGTTCTATATTTTGGTCCTCAAGCTCTGAGATTCTTTCTTCTACTTGGCTAATTCTGCTCTCCATGCTTATTAGTTTGCTATTTATTTCAATCACAGTATTCTTTACTGCTGTTATCTCAGTTACCAACTCCTTCCTATTTTCCTCTTGTCTCTTCTCAATTATTTTTATTCTCTCTATTAATGTCTTGATGTCTGAGTTTGTAGTATGTGATCAATCATTCTGGGGGTTCTTCATTGTTTGCATACTAAAGTCTTTTTCCTTAGTGTCTGACCTCCCAGGAGTCTGTATGAGACCTATATTCTTATTTTTGTTTTTCTTCATTTGTGTAGATTTTCCTCCCCACTTTTTCCTTTTTTTTCTTCCCCCTCCTCTTTCTTCCATTCTGTTGTTCAAGGATGGCTTTACTTCTGTTTTCTCAATCTCCTATTCCTCTTTATGTAAATCCTCTAGCTTTGTTCAATTATGATGAAGCTGGACTGTGGTTTGGGTGCTGCACTTTTTTACAGCTTTCAGATTTTATTGGGGGGGGGAGTTGTGATTCAAAATTTATGTGTAGATTCCAATATCCACTGACAGGTGTATTGGTACCCTGGAACCCACTTTGCCTTGCAATCTGCCCATGCATAGGGGGTATATGTTTGCTTTCAGAAAGCAAAATGAGGCAAGAAAAAGGAAAAGAATGGAACAGGGGTGGGGTTCAAGAGGAAGGTGGAGATAGAGAAGGGTAAGAGGGAAAACAGACAAACATACCTACTAACAAATGAAATGAAACACAAAGACAGAAAACAGTAAAAACAAAAAAACCCTAAAACATACAATCTTACAAACACACAAGCCAACCAGCCTTCCTAATGATGTACTATTCCCCCACACAAAAACCAAAAAATAAATCAGTAAAATAACAGAAAGAGAGCAAATATGAAAACATTATCAATAACAGTAAGAAGAAAGAGAAAAGAGGAAAAAATGAGTAAAGCAAACAGACAGTGAATAAGAATAAAAAAATAAAAATAAACCAAGTTTGCTCTGTGATTGTTCCTGCAAGTCCATCATCCTTTCAGCTATGATCTCTAGCTCTCATCACAGGCTGGTAGGGTTGCTCACAGGTAGGGTCAGATGCTCCAGACCTGCTACAGAAGGAGGGTGGATCAGATATGGATTCAGCTGGCTTGCTGCCTGTCAAGTCTGCCACTCAGATCTTACCTCTCTGTTTCAGATCTAGCATGGGGTAGGAGCTTCTGTCTCTCCCAGTTTGATGACATTACCTTAGGTCCCAAATTGGAGGCTGGGTGGAGCTGGGCAGGGTAATGCAGGCCTCTACCTGGTCTTGGGGCTCCAGCTGATCTCTGATCTTGCTGTGGCAGGGGACTGAGCCAGGGGATGCAGAGTGTGAGACAGCTGAATGCTGCAGGTTGGCATGGCATGGGGCAGCTCAGTGTCGTGGTACAGCCAGCAAAAGGGCCCAGAGCTCCATGGGGCTGGGAGCTGAGTCCACGCCGGTGGGGTGGCTGTGGCAGCATTGATAGTGGCAATCACTGAGCAGTGCATGGGGCTGAGGAGCAGTCTGGCAGCAGCAGCAGTAGTCACCCAAGTGAAAGCGAGAGTCTTTATGGTCACTCTCTTTCAAGGAGACTCTCACGGTCCAACCTGTCCCATCACCATCTTGCCTGAAGTCACACAGAGAGTCTTTATGGACATTTTATTTTGCAGAGACTCTCACAGTCCATCCTGTCTGGTGGCCATCTTAAGCTCTCCACCTTAGGGTCTTTTCAGGATAAGCTAGAATATAGGGGAAGTTCATATGCCAGGAGCTGATGCCCCAGGGAGCAGCTCTCAATCAGTGAAGGATGGGAGTTGATGGATAAACACCCCAGCTTCCTCACCCTTGGGTGGAAGATTCTGTATAGTTTCCTCGAAGTCTCAAAGGGAAGTAGGCCCCAGTTGTACACAAGAATAACATGCTCATTACCACATTCCACATTGTCTTCCTTCCCTTTCCTGTCTCAATTTCCCACTCCCTCATAAACTTTCTTGGAATCACCTTTCAAATAAGTGATTTGCATTCAAAGTCTTGTCTCAGGTTCTGCACCTGAGAGAACCCAGACTAAAACCCTGGGTAGAGGACAGTGAAAAAGAGTCATGCCCTTGAGATGCTCAGATATAGTTTGAGAGAAAGACACAAACAAGATGATGAGTGCTATACAGTAATATAAAATATACCCAGATAGATGGAAGGAGTGACTCTTTGTGGGTGGGAGTTACAGAAAGCCTCAAAAATTAGGCAAACATTTTAGTTGTCAGAAAGTGTGAGGAAAAAGTTTACATTCACATAAGAGAATGGGCATTTCAGACCATTGGAATAGTGTGTGCAAAGCATGGTACCCTTACCACCTATGCCCCTACACCTCTTATACACACACACACACACACACACACACACACACACACACACACACAATCTTGATTTTGTTTAGTAGGAGGGCAGAATACACTCAAATGTAGAAGATAACAGTATAGAAGGACTTTGTTACTTGGTAGTTGGTCTCCCAAGATAATTTTCAACATACCCTGCCTCCCTATAACTAGTCTTTTGTGTAGTCCTTTGTCACACTGAATGTGGGCTAGCCTAATGATTCCTTCATAGTCAATAAAGTGCAGTAGAAATGACCTGTGTAGCTTAGGGCCTCAGCTTTAAGAAGGCCTAGTCTCTTGTTTCTTGCACTCTTGGCAGCCTCGAACTACCACATAAGTTTGGTTAGCCTGCTGGAGATACCACAAAAGGAAGTTGAGCAGAAAAGGAGAGATTCTAAGTCCTAAAGTTCCTGTTGAGCATAGCTGTCCAGGCCAAGGTGCCAGATATGAGTTTGGTCACCTTGGTCTTTCCAGCCCTAGTTGCCATATGACTCAAGAGATGCCAAGAGAAACCAGAAGAGCCATCCAGCTCACAGAGCTGTGAGAAATACATAAAATCTTGTTATTTAAAGCCACTACAGTTTGTCTCTGGTTTGTTACATAGCAGTAGAGAACCAAAAGAATTGCCAAAATATAAAGAGAAAAGCCATAATGAGAAGTCTACACTTAATTATGGACAAAAGAGATTAATAAAGCAACAATCCTGACAGGAGTTTTTTCCTGAAACAGTTTTTAAAACAGAGAGGATGAGGATCTGAAGCGGGGAGCCAACATTTATCAAGGATTCAGCCTGTTCTAGATACTTTGTAACTCTTATCTCATTTAATTATCATAAAATATTATGAAGTGGATACTATTAATCCCCATTTTATAGATATAGAAATTGAGAATCAATGTCACCCCAAGTCAAGGTCACCCCAGGTCACAGTGTTAGACCCAAAACTAAGACTAAGCCCAACATTATCTGGTCCCAAAAGCCTTGTTCCTTTCATTTGTATTATATGGTACCTCCAGACAAAGGTAGGAAGGATTGTGTCTGAGAGATAAATATCTAATAAGAGGTAGAATTCACAAATGTAGTAAATGACTTGGATATATTTGAGTCATGGAGAGCATTCAGCAATGGTACTGGCTTCTACTTCAGGTGATAGGTTATTATAAAAGGTACATGTTTGCATGTTATAGAATTAAAAGTGAAAAATCAGGTATAAAGCAACCAATTCTTCATATAAAAGAAATAAGATTAATATGGTGGCACATTTGGGTCTTGCTTTTGAATAGTGTTTTGCAGAACTGGTGATAATATATATATAAACAAGTCTAGGAAAATTTCTTTTTAAATTCAAAACATCACACATGGGAAGATCTCAAAATATTTCTAACTCAACCCTCCAGGTTTCAGGTTAGAAGTTGCCTTACTAAAGCCCTACAAGATTTAATACTAGAGCCAAAAGAACTTAATTACATCAAGAAGCACTAAAAGAAAATATTCTTCTTTGTCATTGTCCAAAGTGCATGGTTTTTTTTTTTTAGTCTATCAGAATTGAAAGAAAGAGTTTAGCAAAATACTTTTAAGAAATATAACAATACCACAAAATAGTATATTAATATCATTTTTAAACAAATGAAAAACAAAAAAGATATAAAAATAAAAACTATATTCACAAGGAAAACATTATCCACACATTCATCCATTCTGAAACACCAGAGGTAGAATAGAGAATACTCTTGTGAAGGCCATGGACAATCAGAAGGCAAAAATATCACTCAAAGCCTTCATAAGAAACATTAACTTTATTTTTATTGTGTTTTAGAGTGAGAGAAAGATTAAATGTTCCACTCCTCCTCTTTAAAAATTAGCAAAAGAAAGAACAAAAATACTCTCCAACATATAAAATATATTTTAAAATTCCATCTCGCTTCTATATTAGAGCAGATTAAGAAATAAACAAAATATAAGAAAATATTTTTAAAATGTAAAAGTAAGAACTAAAACATGGGCAGGAAGAAGTATCAGAGGCATGGATGGAAAAACAGTTAGAAAACAAAATACAGAGACAAAGATAGAAAGAGGCATACATAGAGAGTCAGAAAATGTTTCAGTTATCTATTTCTGCACAACAAATCATACCAAAGTGTAGTGGACCAAAACAACACCAATAATTTTTTTACCCATGAATCTACAACTTGGGAAGGGCTCAGCAAGGACAGCTCATCTCTCCTCTACTCAGTGTCCCTTGTAGAAGCTCAAAATTTGATGAGCTGGGGACTGAAAACTTCTGAAGGCTTGTTCACTCACATGTCTGGAACACATACACATGATTTCTCCATTTGACCTATGATGTATTCTTTATAGAATTGTGAATAGAAGGCCAGTCCAGCGTATAACTTTTAGCAACCTAGTCTAAGAAGTCACATAACATCACTTTTACCATAGTAACAGGCTCATTAACATTCAAAAAAGGGACCATAAACCTCATCTCTCCATGGAAGAAATGTGGACATCACATTCTAGAAAAGCATGTGGGATGGGAGATATTTTTTGGTCATCTTGAAAAATTCAATCTGCCACAAAGAATATTAAGAACACACCCACAAAATGACTCACAGAAATACATAAAAGCTTACACAAATGCTCAGAAACACAACCATTGATATATAACTGACATACAAAAAGACATGAAGAAAAACATACCTAAGAGAAACACACAAAGTAAGACAAATATCTAAAGAGGCCCAAGCTTAGCTAGATCACTGTCATAAACTTTGGGCCTTTTACTCTATTGTTACTGAAGATTTTCAAAACAGTATTACATTTTTTGTAACTATAGATAAAAACATATCTGTCTACAATAGGTGTTTTTGCTAAAAGCTAGTGGTCTCCAGTCAAGCCAAGGATTGAATGCAACTTATCAGTTGGCTATTGCCCTCTGCATAAAAGTATGAGAAAACAACATTTGCAGGAACAATAAAAAATTGTGCATTGATTACAGAAAATAAGGAAACTAAGTGAACTTAGGTTTTGCTGAATCCACAGCCCATGGACTCTCCAATATACCAGGCAGCCTATTACATAGCCAAAAAAATATCTTTCTCTATAATACAGCCCCTGGAAAAGGAGAAGTAGAATAAAGATTTTGGGGATAACGTTATTATCCAATCAAAGAGAACTTTCTGTTCCCCTAAACACATCACACTGCTAGTATGATGTGATTAACTGAATTTTCCAAAAATGGCTACAACAACTCTCATTCTACACACCCCTGAGATGTGACCTTGCCACTACCCCATTGAGAGCTGAAATCTAATTCCCACTTAGAAATTGGGTTGTCTTTAGTAACTTGCTCATAATAATAGAATGTGGGTCAGAAGAAGACTTGAAATTTCTTCTTTGGACTTACAGAATTCTCACTCAGAATGTTTCCTCTTGAGATGCTCTTTCTTGACTGCTCTCTCTTAGAACCCAGTCACTATTCTGCGAGAAGTACAAGCCACTTGAAGAAGCTATATGAAGGTTCTCTGATCAACAGTCCTGCTGAGCCCAGTCATGGGGGAACTCAGATATGTGAGGCAAGAACCCTCGAGATCATTCCAGCCTCTAGCTCTTGAGCCACCCCAACAAATTAAGTCTTCTCAGATGAGGACTCAGATATTGTATTAAAAAATAGTGTCCTGTCCCATTTCCTGACCCACAGAATCCATAACTTAAAGGAAAAAAAAAAAAAGTGTGGTTTTACACCAGGAAGTATTGGGGAGGCTTGTTAGATGGCAATAGAAAACCAAAATACAAGTACTTGGAACATACTGTTCCCTCTTTCCTGCCTAGCTGCCTCCTGCTCATATTCATGTCCCATATTACCCATTATTTTTCCCAGCTACCAATACAAATAAAGACAATGGGCTTGCAATGCTCATACAGTTTTAAAACAAGACTCTACCCACTCCTTTTCTGATCAGATTACGCTCCATATAGCAACTCTGGAGCCAATGCTCTTTTCACACATACCCATAGAGATAATCAGGAAATTAAGATAACTATGATTAACATAGTAAGGATGCTAATGAAAAAAAGTAAAAACAAGCCGGGCTTGGTGGCTCAGCCTGTAATCCCGCGCCTTTGGGAGGCTGAGGTGAGTGAATTGCCTGAGCCCGCGGGTTCGAGACCTGCCTGGGCAGCGAGACCTCATCTCTACAATAAATCAAAAAATCAGCTGGGCGTGGTGGTGCATGCCTGTAATTCCGGCTGCTTGGAAGGCTGAGGTAGAAGGATCGCCGGAGCCCAGCAGGCCGAGGCTGCGGTGGCCGGGAGCGGCCACTGCACTCCAGTCTGGGCGACAGAGTGAGACTCCAACTCAAAAAAAAAAAAAAAAAAGTAAAAACATGGTAACAATTGGGTAATATAAGTAGAGAGATGAAAATTCTAAGAAAAAATCAAAACATGCTAGAAATAAAAAAAAATACTCTAGCAGAAATGAAGAATGCCTTTAGTGGACTCATTAGTAGACTGGACATAGACAAGAAAAGAGTCAGTGAGCTTGATGATATGTCAGTAGAAACTTCCAAAACTGGAAGGCAAACAGAGAAAAAGACTGGAAAAAACAGAACATTATATCCAAGAACTGTGGGACAATTACATTACACTTTGGATAAAATAACAGTATTCTCAGCCATTATCCATATTTGTCAAGAAGTTAATTACAGATGACTAATCTAATGCTTGTATGCATATTCATCCATGTAGGAGGAGGCCTATGTTATGAATCACACATACACACAGAAATCTGAAATGTTGACAAAAATCTCAATATTTTGAGTAATAGAAGTTGTATTCATAGTATATATACTGTACTTCCATGAGAAAAACTTCTTTCTGAGGATCTTTTGTAATTTATAGTTACAATTTTTTTCAGCTATCTCTATACTGGTGCTACTTTAGCACAACAAATTTGAGGTAGATTCTTAATGGATAACGCTACCTCCATACCTTCTGTATTTAAGAGTGCCAGGGAAGAATTCTAGAGCAGCATTGTCCAATAGAAATATAACATGAGACATATATGTAATTTAAATTTTCTAATATCTTCAATCAAAAAATGTAAAAATAAGCAGATACAATTAAATGTGATACTGCATTTTATTTAAACAATCTATTCAAAATATTATCATTGCAACACATACTCAATATTCAAAATTTATTAATGAGATCTTTTACATTCTTTCTTCCATACTAAGTCTTTGAAATTCCATGTGTCAAGTGCTCAATTTCTACATGTGGCTAAGGCTACCATATTAGAGAACATAGCTTTAGAGCCTGAAATCTAAATGTGTAGGCACCATTCAGAAGCACCAGAATAATCTGGGAACTTGTTCAAATGCAGAATCTTGAGTCTCACCCACACTTACTGAATTAGAATCTGCATTTAAAGAAGATTCCCCCCAGGTGATTCACGTGCGTTAAAGTGTAAGAAGCACTGGTTGAGTATGACAAGACTTCAGGAGAAAAGGAGAAGTGTGGAAGAGAGAGAGATAGGACAGTGTAAATTTTGATGTGCTCAAACAAGCTCCCAGGCAATGCTGCCACTGGTGGTGGGACTTTTGGTCACACTCTGAATGGTAAGGTACTAGAAGATGTAGTCCAGAAATTATCATTGGGAACTTTCTATTTTCCTAGCACTATGTCAGATAAAAATGGACTAGATTCAATTTAGCACCAGAACATCCTACATCTACTTGGAAAAACAAGACAATTGCCAATGAAAACACCAGAAAGCAATAGGAGGCAGCATTACTAACATAACAAAATATTTAAATCAGACATGGAGTGCTATGACATGTCAGGGATATGAACAATTTGAGTATGGGTCAATATTATCAGAGAAGGCAGCTTCTCCGGTTACCAGAGAGGAGTCTGAGCTGGGCTGCAAAAGAGGACTAGATGCCCTTAATGAAAAGGTAAAAAGGGAGACTGAAGAGTCTGGGCACTTCTTACTCTATGCGATGATCCCTGGTTATCTGTTGCTTACTTTCAACAAGTGAACTTGTTGATTCTGCACACCTGTCAGTAAAAATATTGTTAACACACATTCTTAGATGATATATATTTATTTATAGACTGTATACACATACTATGCCAATCCACTAATTAAATATTAATAAAGATTCATTTCTTATATATCTTTTAGGTTAAAAATAAATATACATACATACTTCTATACCATCCTCTTGCTCTCTAATAAATTTAGAAGTCACTGCTCTAAGTCAGCATTTTTATTTTCAGAAAACATCTTAGCAATCTCCCAGGAGCATGCAGCACAGTGTGATTTAATAAACAGAGGTACCAAGTAGTAGGGGGGAAATGCTGGAGATTGGGAAGTTGTCACAACTTGACCTTTCAGTGGTGGGTCTCACCAATGGAAAGAGTTTTAGCCATTCAGAAAAGAGTTAGTTGTGATAAAGTTGATCATGCCACAGCAGAGCCTTGATAGGCACTCTTCCACTGGCAAATTTTAAAATTTTCCTTCAGGTCTTAGTTTTTTTGTTGTTTGTTTGTTTGTTTGTTTTTTGAGTTGGAGTCGCACTCTGTCGCCCAGACTGGAGTGCAGTGGTTGCTCCCAGTCACCGCAGCCTCCACCTGCTGGGCTCCGGCGATCCTTCTGCCTCAGCCTTCCAAGTAGCTGGAACTACAGGCGCGTGCTGCCACACCCGGCTAATTTTTGATTTATTGTAGAGATGAGGTCTCACCAAGTTGCCCAGGCGGGTCTCAAACCCGCGGGCTCAGGCAATCCACTTACCTCAGCCTCCCAAAGCGCGGGATTACAGGCTGAGCCACCAAGCCCGGCAGGTCTCAGTTTAAATGTTCCTCAAAGAAACCTTCCCAGACCTTGAAATCAGACTTATGGCCTCTTATTGATCTCACTCATCACACTGTGTTCTTTTCCTACATAACACCCATCACAATTTGTAATTCTGAGTTTATTTAGAGGATCTTGCCTTCAATAGCTGTCTCCCCACTGGACTACAAGCACCATGCGGGTAGTGATTTGTTAACCACTGTGTATTGAGCAACAAGGCCTAGATCTGACACAACACACAGTAGGTGTGAAACACATTTTTGTAGAATGAATGGACAAAGGAAATTAAATATGAACATTATGGATCTTTTAATTCATACATATACTAATTTTTTTCTGCTATATAATGATGTACTACATGAAATAACTCTTCTTTCTCTCAGTAAGAGAAAAGTAACTGAGCCTTAAACACTTAAAGCTCAAATGGTGACTAATATGAATTGCTGTATAGACTGGAGGGATAATAAGATACAATGTGAAGGTTGTTCAAATTTTATTTTCATCTTAGTTCTTAATCATGACTTTTTTTATAAATGCTGTTCTGATATGCTGTGCAGATATGTATTGTTCGGGTCTATGATCCACATTGGGCTTAATGGGAAAATGTCAATGACTGTCAAAGTCACAACTTTCTGTTGAGGTTAACGGAATATAGTCAAGCAACAGATGGCCAACAGCATAAGATTTCCTCTTTGCTTTCTCTGGGTTCTTATTCTGTTACCTATCAAATTGACGCAGTTGGCCATAGATTGTCGGATTCATTGAAAGCAGCCCATATAAGCCAAGATCTCTATTTCATTTACTGTGTCTGTACAAGAACAAAACATGACCCCACCTTAAATAGTTATTATGCCTCACATGTAACACATGCCAATGGCCCAAATCCTCAGTTACCATTAGACCAAATATTTGATTATATACTTTTTCATCCATATATTTCAACATTGTATAGACTTGCCCTTGATATCATCATTAAACCACTTTTATACAATATTAAAGAGTCAGGTTGCTTTGCTGGTTGACTTTAGAGAGCATTATCTAATTTTAGCCAAATGAAAGTCTGTATTGTGTTTTCATGTGTGTGCGTTTTAAATGCACTTATTATGCCTTATTTGGATGTGTAAGTTTTATAAATATGCAATATTTGATCCTTGTACTGCTGCCTTTAATCAGTTTTAGTGTTTTCTTCAATAAATTCTATGCATGTATCATTTTGTCATTACTCAATTGAAGGACTGCTCAGAACTTGCCAGAAGCAGCACAAATTCACATTTATAGAATACCTTTTCACTGTATTGAGATTTTTCATCATTCATAGTCTTTCTGGAAGACGTTTCTGAAGAATTTCTCAGAAGACAGATGCATCAGTTTCTGTGACTGATGACAGTCTGACTTCACAAGTGGCCTTCTTGAAAGGTTACTAAGACTTGACACATTAATATCCCATAAATCTCCCATGTTCCACGTCTAAAACATACATTTTCTTTCCACCAGCCAGATCACACAGAAAAATGCTTGTGTTCCTTTGACAGTCATGCCCAAGAAAACAGGGAACCACTTTTATACAGACAAAAACCTGCACGATGTCTCAGATATTTTATGTCCATACTCAACTTCTCTCTTGCAGCCTCCAAAAAAACATGTGTGACCTTTGATAGTTCAGAAAAAGCTTGTAAACCTCTCTCTGATGTTTAATAATTTCACTCCTTTTACCGGAATGATATACCAGCCGGTACAGACAGCTTGTGGAACTCAGCTCATGGGTAAATGTTCAGTCTCATGCTGTTTTAACAACATTGGCTCCATCATCAGTGCAAATAGAAACAGTGGAAAGAATCTGAGGAGTGAGATATTAATCTGGAATTTCGGCTGTGATTATGTTTTCCCAGGAACTGCAGTGAAGGTGCACTTCCTGGGAGATGAGGAACCAGCACAGTGCCACAGAGTCCCCTGTGAGGGCTTACTCAATATTTGCTAGTAATGATTATGATGTAATTCCATGAGGCAGCCGTCAGTTCACAAACTCTGTGAATCTAAATCAGCCCTGATTTAATTTGCCCTTCAGTAAAAGTTAAAACATGGAGAAACTCAAAATATACATTTTGTAGAAGAAATAGACTGCAGATTTTGAATGAATGCACAAGCCATATGTACCCTTTTAAAGAAGGATGCTCAATTTTTCCACTCTTTCTCTCCAACTATGAGTGGCTTCTCTAGCCCCAGGAAAAAACATCAATATAACTATGCACAAATAAGATTAACTATAGAATGTGACATAAATTTCTTTATCGTCACAAAATATACGGTGTGTGGAATATTTCTTGAAGTTGGGTTCACCAAATTGTAACATTTCAGGATGGGCTGGTGTTTCTAATGTGAGCTACTTGTGGGCTTATACCTGTTTGTGTAAATAAAGTTCTATTGGAACACGCCACATCCATTCATTTACCTAATATCTATGACTGCTTATGGGCTGCAATGGCAGAGCTAAGTAGTTAGTTGCACAGAGGCTGTATTATCTGTACAGCCAAAATTATAGGCTTGTGACATTGTAACAATTGTAACATTTTCAGGATGGGCTGGTGTTTCTAATGTGACTTACTTGTTCCTCTTCTCTTCATTCCTATTGCAATGATTGCTTACTCACTAGGAAAGACCTCACATATTTTAAGGTAAGATTTACATATGTGGTTCTCAACCATAATTGCACATTGGAAT
The DNA here is from genome assembly GCA_027257055.1 of Cephalopachus bancanus. Classification (NCBI taxonomy): domain Eukaryota; kingdom Metazoa; phylum Chordata; class Mammalia; order Primates; family Tarsiidae; genus Cephalopachus; species Cephalopachus bancanus. Next base: position 19,094 of record JAPVLO010000675.1, on the reverse strand, counting down.
CAACTGGGGTGTTAAAAAGGGTCGAGCCCAGGCTGCACCCAAGACCAATTAAATCACGACATTGGCATGGGAGCAGAGAGGCCCAGAGGCAATACTTTTAGACTTTCTCAAATGATTCCACTATGAAGTCGAGGATGAGAAACACTGGCCTACACAAATGTTTTGAATGGTTAATAGGCAGTTCTGAGTTAAAAAAAAAATCTATATCCCACAAAACCAATAGACAATTGGCAATCATCTGGAAAGATTTCACAAATCATCCTGTGAGGGCAGAAAGAAATAGTGCATGTTAATTGGCAGGTTTAGCAATTACTGCATTCTCTGAGTAGCTTTCCAAGGCAGTGTATTACAAACTTGCTGGCTTCTAATTGTACCTCTTACAAGCTGAAACACCTTGGGCATATTATTTATCATCTCAGTGCCTTAGATTTATCTTCTCTAAAATGCTGGTGATATTACCAAAACCTACTTTATGTCATGAAGATTAAGCGGGCCAAGACAAGGTCAACACGTTTCCTTAAAAGAGCCTATAATTTTGGTTGTACAGAACATACAGCCTTTGTGCAACTACTTAGCTCTGCCGTTGCAGCCCATAAGCAGTCATAGACATTAGGTAAATGAATGAATGTGGTGTTCCAATAGTACTTTATTTACACAAACAGGTAGAAGCCCAAATTTGGCTTGTAGGCTATAATTTGCCAATGCCTAGACTAATATATGCTACATAGTTGGCGCAGTAGGTTGCTATTTTTTTGTCATTACTATGAAGCATGAAAAGCCAACCATCTTTCAAAGATATATGCGTTTATCCTTCTCTTTCAGCTCCACCCCAAGCCTCCTTTAAAGTCAACCAAATTCCAGAGTACCGAAGAGAGCTACAATGGCTTTAGACCCCAAGAAAGGAGGGAGTAGCAGGGCTCCCCTGTTTATGAGTGCTCTTTCCCCTTCCCATCAATGTGGTCACAGAACAAAGGGAATGAAAACAAACAGAGTGCAAGGCTGGGAGTGCACCACTCCCAGTGGTGCATCATTTTACAGGAGCAAACACCACAGACACTAAAGCCATTAGGGAAAACTGTGAATTAAACCATGAGTTGTAAGGAGCTGCCAAAATTCCAAAGATGCAATAAATTATTACTGTCAACTGCTCAGCACGAATAATAAAAAATCAATCCACTAAGCTACAAATGAATTTTAAAACTGTGCTTTAAACAATAGTAATGTGTGAGCAAAATAAACAGAGAAGTAGTTCTTCTATTTCATCTTTCAAATAAGGACAGAGGAGAGTGATACTAGGGGTTTATTTTCTTTTGCATCAAGGAAGCAGGAATCAATGAGGAATGGCTGTGTGAGTCAGCAGTTAGAAACGAAACTGAATATAGTGGTGCACTCTTTCCTGAGGATATTAAACTCATTTTTTTTTTTTTTTTTTGCAGGCACATTTCTAAGGCCAGATCTTTCCCAGGGCCTAAGCTGTACCTTGGATACTTTCAATAAGACATTTATTCACTAATCAATTAATAATCGCCTCCGACATGCCAAACATTGTGCTCAAGGCTAAAAACGCAGAGCCTAGGAAGCCACTGGCCTTGTCCTCAAGACTTCTCTCTGGGCTCTCTTTGAATTTGCTAATTCAGGCTCCTACATTTCCTAACTTTTCCCCCAAGGAAAAATCATAAAGATCAAATCATATCTATTTTCTTAAATGACTTCAAAAACCCATATCATTATTTGGCATCATGTAATTCTTTGCTGATGTACTTTCAGAGTCAAGTTTTGCGTTCTATATGTAGCTATCAAGGACGCACACAGAATGTGGGGGTGTCTTTCTCATTAAATCTTTTCCCACAAAACTCCAGAGTATTTTCATCATTTAAAAATGAAAACACTAAACGCTATTTAACTTGTTTAAATGGGAAAAAAGACTTGTGAGGGGAGGAAAAATGGAACTGTAACAACTGGAAGGAATTTATCACAGTTACTATCTGCAAACTCACACAAAACTCAGGTCAAATCCAGCCATGGTGACTCATGCCTGTAATTCCAGCACTTTGAGAGGCTGAGGCAGGAGGACTGCTTGAGTCCAGGTATTCAAGACCAGCCTAGGCAACAAAAAAAATACCTAATCTCTACAGAAAATCAAAAAATTAGCCAGGCATGGTGCCTGCTGTGCTAGCTACTCCAGAAGCTGAGGCGGAAGGATCATCTGAGACCAGGAGGTCAAGGCATCAGTGAGCCATAATCATGCCACTGCACTCTAGCCTTAGTGCCTTAGTGACAGAGTGAGACCCTGATGCAAAAAACAAAACAAAACAAAACACACACACACACACACACACACACACACACACACACACACACACACACACACACCCCTCAGGTAGTTTGAGCCAAATGCCTGGGTGGCATTCAGGGTCTTACTCAGGAGTGTATCTGTGATGGGCACAAAGTGCCCCACTCTACATTCTCCAAAGATGTCCATGTCTTAATCCTCTGAAGCTGTGAATATGTCACCTTACATGGCAAAAGGGATTTTTCAAGTGTGATTAAGTGAAGCATCTTGAGCTGGAAACATTATCCTGGATTATCTGCTTGTGCCAATGTAATCACAAGGGTTGTTATGAAGGAAAGAGGGAAGCAAGAGAGGCAGAGAGAGAAAGACAGAGAGGCAGAGAGAGCGAGATTTGAAGATGCTATGCTGCTGGCTACAAAGACAAAGGAAAGGAGCCATGAGACAAGAAATACTGAAGGCTTCTGGAAGCTAGAAAAGGCAAGGAAGTTAATTCTCCTTGACAGCCTCTAGAAAGGAACAAAGCTCTATGGTCTCAAGAATTGTAAGATAATACATCTGTGCTGATTTTCTAGCCACTAGGATGGTAGCAATTTGTTATAGCAGACATAGGAAATTAAGACAGCACATCTGTACAAGTAATTTGCTAACAGATACAGAAAGGGAGGGATACCCCTTAATCTCATGTGTGTTAATTTACTACCGCAGTTAATTTGTTTATAGTCATGATATAAATAAGGCTGTTTATTTTTGCAGCCTCTCCCTGTCTGTCCTAAACAGCATACGACCATCATAATGATTTACTGGGGATTTGAGGATATTTTATTGGCAGAGCATATTTTTTATTTCTTTTTTTAGCATATTTTTTATTTTAAAACTGTGGGGTACAGTTAAGGGTTAGGTATACAAATATGTATTGTGCAGTTACCCTTGCTGATGAGGTGTGCCCCCCTTTCCCCAGACGGATATTGACTACCGTTAATCCCAACTCCCTTCCCCTCCCTGCCTCCCCCATAGTTTCCCGCCACTGTCAATCCTTTTCTTATAGTATTATGAAAGTTGTTCAAGGTCCACTTATGAGTGAGATACCCTGAAGAACTCAAATCACTTTATAAAAAAGATACCTGCACACGTATGTTTATCGCAGCATTGTTCACAATAGCAAGATCATGGAACCAACCATGCTGTCCATCAAAAGAGGACTGGATTAAAAACATGTTTTTTATTTCAAATTATTTGTTGAACTAATGATCGGAAACCACAGGAAAATACAAAATAGTACATGAGGAGCTGAAGAAAATGTTCCCTAGGAGATAAAAACAAATATATGTTTGTGGGACATATGTGGGTATGAATGAAACCATTTTCTAGCCTGTGAGATCTTCAAGACTCTTAGAAACACACTGGTCAATAATTTTTTAAAATAACTTTATCATGCGAATCAAATGTTTTAAAAGAATAGAATATATTGTATTTATATAATCCTACTTTTAATATACAGTTCCTTTTATATATCCATTTAAAAACTCTTATTTATGATCAAGTTAGTGTTTCAAATAGGGATATCGTAGAGTAACACTTTTTAGTTATGCTCACATAATCAAGGTCACAGTGCAGTGTGAACTGTAGGATAGAATTCCGACTTTGATAATTCTGAGATCTCAAAATCGTGATGGTGTTTCTAATTTCTAACCCATTGAATGCCCCTTCCTATAACCAAGGCACTGCTCTGAGTGCTTTACAAATATGAACTTATTTAATCTTCACAGCAACCTATTCAGGCTGTCACTTGCATTATCTCCATTTTACAAGTTAAGAAACTGAGGCACACAGAAGCCAAGTCACTTGCCTCTAAAAAAGATCATGAAGGGGACTTTGTGACTGTCGGCCCACTTCAGGGTTATCACATTGAGAAACTCTCCAGTAGGAAGGCCCTGATGTGGGGACGGCAGAAGATACATGTCTCGCCATACATGTATTAAAGTGTAACAAGATTCTGATACACCCATAACCATGGTGATTCAGTCCCACAGGAAGGTGGTATAAGGCCCTTGCCGGAGGAAAACTCTCAAACTGAAAGAGCAAGGCCGTTTAGGAGTCAGATTATGCACTTTTGGCTGAAAAAATGTTTCAGTGGGAGGAAAAACCTTCTCAAGCTCTCTCTGAGTTGAGCAATAGCACAGATTATGGTTAAAACAGAAGACCTCCAAGCAGGCCTGATCACAGTGGGGAAGTGGAGTGATTGCCTAAGAGAAAGGAGGGAGGAGAGGAAGAAAAAGGATTTGGGCCCAGTTTGATCCCCATAACAACATCAGAAACATAACTTCATCACATGGACCCAAAAGAAAAATAAACTATTAGAAATAATAGCAAAATAAGCAAGATTCCAACTGTTAGTTTATTCTAGAGTAGCAGAATCCCTGAAATATTTAATTGACTATCTTAAAAATGTATGCATAATTATTTCCACATAATATTGGAAAGGCCCATTGCAAATCGCCATAATAAAAAGTCTTTTTTCACTAGCAATTCAGTTGCAGGTAATTAGGTGATTTTTTTCAAAATCTTATGCTCACCCCCACCATGACCAAAAAAAAAAAAAACAATCTGTTTGGAGTCATGATATAAGCAAAACAGGTTTTTTTTTTTAACACTCAGAAAACTCTTTACTAAGGTACCAAAAAAAGTTTTGCTCTTCACCTCTCCCAAAAGAGCAAACTAGGACCCAGTTTGCTGATAAAACTTTATCAGAACTCTGAATCAGGTTTCCATAAACTATAAAGAAGAAACAAACACGTTAAAACTTGAAACAAGGAAACATTTCGTTTATTTAACAATACATACTCAAACATATGTATCTAGATTTCCTGAGTTTTAAAATTTTGGCCCAAAATATCTTGAGAAAGCAGATATACCAAAGATGTTTCTTGGCATACGTGTTTCTGAGTTGTAAATACTGGGAGAATAATGTTCCTCTAAATAATTTTGGCATATTTAGTGTCAAGATCAACAACACTCAGAACACAATCTGATTCCATCAAGGTTAGTGTTGAACTCTAATTTTAATAAATTATGTAAAACTACTAATTTCTGACTACTGATTTATTTGCATTTATTCTGCAACAAAGTAAACATGGCCCTGTTTATTGGAGCAGAGCTGATAAAATGGCCTATATTGTGACTTCTTCTCCCACCACTAATGTTCATAAACTTATAAACAGAAGTTAGTAGCTGAAGTTACTTTAACTCTTGCATCTTTGAGCAATATAAAGCAGTAGAAAAAGCATAAATTTAATGGGTGGAATGAAACCTGGCCCAATCTGTGCAGAGGACAAAAAGTATTTACTTTGAAGAGATAATGGCACAAGTGGGAAAAGATATCTGCAGAAGCCTCTTTACTGAGGTATTATTTATAATAATAAATTTTTAAAAATGAATAGAAAGTGTCCATAAATGGGGAAACTCTTTAAGTATGGTGCAATTATACAACAGAGTATTGAGTGATCATTAAAAAAGCTGTGTTGTGAACCAGGTGTGGTGGCTCATGCCTGTAATCCCAGCACATTGGGAGGCAGGGGCGAGAGGATTGCCTGAGTCCACGGGTTTGAGATCAGCCTGGGCAACTTGGCTCTACAATAAATAAAAAAAGACCTCGTCTCTACAATAAATCAAAAAAATTAGCCAGGCCTGTGTTTTCAGCTACTTGAAGGCTGAGGTGAAAGGATCACCTGAGTCCAACAGGTCAAGGCTGCAGTGGCCATGAGCATGCCACTGCACTCCAGTCTCTGATAAAAAAAATTAAAAAGATTTTTTTGTGAATCTATATTTATTACATGAGACAATCTCCATGGAATAGTGATGAAAGAGAGGGGCTAGCCATAAAATTGCATGTGCAGAGCGGTCCTATGTAAGTAAAACTAAATATACATAATGCATTTCTATATATGTGCAAAGAGATATCTTATAGGAGGGTCACCAAAATGACAACTTTGCCTCTTTCATGATATAATTTCCAGTGATCATTATTTTTTTATTTTAATTTTTGGCAATGAGTTTTTCTCCAATGAATACGTAGAATTTTTATAAAAATAATAAACCTGGAGTACCACACAGTTGTTTGAATCAACCAACCACGTATACCCAGAGCAAAATAGATGTATCTTAAAAACACAGTGCTAAGAATAAAAAGATGTAAGCTGAGGAAACTATATAATAAGAAAATAGCAATTGTGGAAATTAAACTACATATGCATAATACAAGACACATTGTGCAAGAGTATACCTAAATTTAAAATATACATTAACCGCTGGGCTCGGTGGCTCAGCCTGTAATCCCGTGCCTTTGGGAGGCTGAGGTGAGTGGATTGCCTGAGCCCGCGGGTTCGAGACCCGCCTGGGCAGCGAGACCTCATCTCTACAATAAATCAAAAAAAAATCAGCCGGGCGTGGTAGCGCGCGCCTGTAGTTCCAGCTACTTGGAAGACTGAGGCGGGAGGATCACCGGAGCCCAGCGGGTCGAGGCTGCGGTGGCCGGGAGCGGCCACTGCACTCCAGTCTGGGCGACAGAGTGAGACTCCAACTCAAAAATATATATATATATATACATTAACCTGTAGGTTCATCAGTTATAATAAATGTACCACTCCGGTGGAGGATGTCGATAATTTGGGAGGCTGTGTGTATAGGGGCAGGATAGGGGATAGATGAATAATCTCTGAACCTTCTTCTCAATTTTGCTATGAACCTAAAACTGCTCTAAAAATAAAGTCTTTAATAATGAAATGAAATATAATAAGATATATATTAACCATTTTAAAACTATTTCTCCAGTTTGGAGTGGCAAAAGGGGAATGGAACAGTGAAATTGAGAAAAAATAATAAACTGATTAGTTAATTGTCCAAGCCAAAGATAAAGCTTACCCTATACTGCTATTCAGCCCCTTTACTTTTCAGCTTCACAAAATGTAACACAAATTTGAAAACAAGAAATATTTCGATGCATAAAAATATGCATGCATAAAAACATTGATAGTTTTTTAGTTAGGATTTAGTTAGGATTTAGACTTGCAGACATATGATCTTGACACACAATTTAACCTCATTAAAGGCCATTGGCTTATCTGTAAAATAAAGAAAATAATATCTACCTTTCTGAGGTGTTATAAAAGTTTGTAGTGATGTTGTCCTCAAGAATAATTATTATGACTCTCAGTTAGAGCTCAGGCATGTAAAGAGCTTAGATGTAGTCACTCCTAGCCTTTTAGCAGGAAAATGTTGGACAAACTACAAATCGTGACTTGTGTTGGACTCGTCAAAAAACTAAGTTTGCAAGGCAAATCACCACGATGAAATCTGGAGACACAGGTAAATATAGAGTCACAGACACAATCTGCTTACCTGGAACAGAAGTCATAGCGCCATAAACTGGTAGGAACACTTAGATAGTAATTTTGATGTGTTGCTGGAGGCTGAGTGTGGACTACCCTAAGACTGAGAAACACCTGGGATCCACCACACTTTCACAGGCTTGGTCTCCAGGATTTCCACTAGGTTCTAATGGTGAAGAGCCAAGAAAGATACTCTCAGGGCTGGGGCAGGAATAATAGAAGATTAATCTTGGTAAAATATGTCCAGAATCTTCTCCATAGCAAACACTTAGTCTTCAAGGAAAAGGACATTACCAGAGCTTTGTCCCAGTTGGGAGGAGGGAAGCTATGCAAGAAGAAACACCTGTGGTAACAGATAAGAGAAACAAGGCAGTTAAAAGACTGAGATTTAATTAGAAGATCATAGAATACTTTGCCTCCTCCACATCTTCTCATCATACCAACAAGGCTCCAGAATAGTACAATACAGCTTAAAAAGCTAAAAGACACAGATCCTCTCTTAGAAGTACTTAGGGAAGTCCAAAGTCACCAGAGAGACAAAAACAAGTACACTAGAGGAATTTGAAACCTCTGGCACCTATAGCTACAGCAAACACAAAACAAAGCCCAATTCTTAGCCAGATTAACATAAATCCTCACACCACAGGCCTATGTACCTCAGTTACTATTACCCAGTACAAGTTCAACTTTCAATTGAATAATAAAAGCCATGCTAAAGGGAAAAAAAGTCTGAAAAGACAAAGCAAACATCAAAACCAGATTCAGATGTAACACAGATGTTGTACTTACCTGCCAAGGTACTTCAAATAACTATAAATAAGGGCTCTAATGGAAAAAATAGCATGTAAGAACAGATGAGTAAAGTAAGCAGGGATATGTTAAACTATAAGAAGTAATTAAAAGGAAACTAGAAATTAAAAATACTAGTAGAAATGACAACACCTTCAGTGAACTCTACAGTACATAAAATACAGCTGAAGAATCAATGAACTTAAAAGATATATTAATACAAACGTCCCAAAATAAAATGTAGAAAAAAATGAACAGAACACAAGAACTGGGGGACAATTCCAAAAGACAGAACATATGTGCGGTTGAAGTACCAAAAAGAGAAGAAAGAGCAGAGCAGAAGAAATTTTTGCAATAATAACTGCTGAGAACTTTCCAAAATGAATGACAGACAGCAAACCAAATTCAGGAAGCTCAGAGAATGCCAAGAAGAAAAAAATGCCTGAAAATATACCTAGGCATATCATAGTTAAACTGCAGAAAGCCAAAAACAAAGAGAAAATCTAGGACCTACAAGGAACTCAAACGCGCTGAGAGGAAAAAAACAAAGAGCCCCATTAAAAAGTGGGCAAAAGACATGAATAGACACTTCTCAAAAGAAGATATACTGCCGGGCTCGGTGGCTCAGCCTGTAATCCTGCGCTTTTGGAGGCTGAGGTGAGTGAATTGCCTGAGCCCGCGGGTTCGAGACCCACCTGGGCAACTTGATGAGACCTCATCTCTACAATAAATAAATAAATAAAATTAGCCGGGCGTGGTAGCACGTACTTGTAAGGCTGAGGCGGAAGGATCGCCGGAGCCCGGCAGGTGGAGGCTGAGGTGGCCGGGAGTGGCCACTGCTCTCCAGTCTGGGTGACAGAGTGAGACTCCAACTCAAAAAAAAAAAAAAGAAGAAGAAGAAGAAGAAGATATACTGGCAGCCAACAGACACATGAAAAAGTGTTCAGCCCCACTCATCATCAGAGAAATGCAAATCAAAGCCACATTGAGATACCACCTAACCCCAGAAAGAATGGCCATCATTAATAAGACAAACAACAACCGGGCTTGGTGGCTCAGCCTGTAATCCCGCGCCTTGGGAGGCTGAGGTGAGTGAATTGCCTGAGCCCGCGGATTCGAGACCCGCCTGGGCAACTTGGTGAGACCTCATCTCTATAATAAATCAAAAAATTAGCCGGGTGTGGTAGCACATGCCTGTAGTTCCAGCTACATGGAAGGCTGAGGCGGAAGGATCGCTGCAGCCCAGCAGGTCGAGGCTGCAGTGGCCGGGAGCGGCCACTGCACTCCAGTCTGGGCGACAGAGTGAGACTCCAACTCAAAAATAAAAAAAAAAAGACAAACAACAACAGATGCTCGTGAGGATGGGGAGAAAAAGGAATCCTTCTACACTACTGGTGGGAATGCAAGCTAGTGCAACCTCTTTGGAAGTCAGTGTGGCGATTTCTGAAGGAACTAGAAATTGACCTTCCATATGACCCAGCAATCCCCCTATTGGGAATATAGCCAGAGAAACTCAAGTCATTCTCCAAAAAAGATACCTGCACACTTATATTTGTTGCAGCTGTATTCACAATAGCAAAAGCATGGAACCAACCACACTGCCCATCGAAGCTGGACTGTATTAAAAAATGTGGTAAATATACACAATGGAATATTAGGCAGCCATAAAAAGGACAAACATATAGACTTCACAGCAACTTGGATGGATTTAGAGTCAATCATACTCAGTGATCTATCACAGAAACAAAGAACAGAGTACCATATGTTCTCACTCATAAGTGGATCTTGAACAATTATAAAACTAAGAGAAAGTGAGTGGCAGTAATGGGAAACTGTCAGGGGAAAGGGTTGGGACTGGCAGTTGAGGGAAACTGCTAGGGGAGGGAGGGGCATACCTCATCAGCAAGGGTACCTACATAATCAATGTTTGTATACCTAACCTGAATTGTACCCCACATCTTTATAATAATAAAAAATGTAAATAAATGTCTTTAAAATAAAAAAAGAAGTCAAAGAATAAAAACAACTTACCTGCAGAGGAACAAGTCTATAAATTACATATAACTTTTAATCAGAAATTATGCAAACAAGAAAAGAGTAAAGTTAAATATTTGAAATGCTGAAAGAAAAAATCATCAACCTGATATTATATATCCAAGGAAATGATTCTTCAAAGGTGAAGGAGATTGTTCTGCAGACAAACAAGCAAGATAACACATTGCAAACAGATCCAACCTGCAAGAAATGTTAAAAGTTTCTTAAGGCAGATGAAAAATTATAAAAGTCAGAAACTTGGGTCTACATAAAGAAAGGAAGAGTGTCATAGAAGGAATACATGAAAGTAAAATAAAATATTTTATTTTTCTTATCTTTAGTTTATCTAATATATAACTGTTTAAAGTAACAATAGTAATAATATATTGTATGATTAAAGCATATAGATAATGTCTCCCAAGGGACAGGAGGAAGGAGTTAGGAACACACTATTATAAGTTAACTGTACTACAAATAAATATAACAGTGTCACCTGAAGGTAGACTTACATGCATTTAAAATGTATGTTACAAACTTTAAGGCAACTACTAGAAAGTTTTTTTAGGTGTAATTGCTATACTAAAAGAAGAAATAAACACTGAATTAAATAAAATATTCAGTTCAACTAGAAAAGGTAGTTAAAAAAAGCCCCTGGTAATAAGTTAAAAAGTGTTACAAACACGGCTGATATTAACCCAAATATATAATAATTAGTTTAAATGTGAATGGTATAAATACAGCAATTAAAAGACAGTCATTATCATAGTGGCTACAAAACAAGACCTAATTCTTTATTGTTTACAAGAACACCACTTTAATTATGAAGACTGATAGGTTAAAAGTAGTGCTAGAGGAAAAATATACCATGCTGCCTAATCAAAAGAACATTGGAGTAGCTTTATTCATTTCAGATAAAGCAGTTTTCAGAACAAGGAACATTGTCAGCTATAAATAGAGGCATTACATAATAGTAAAAGGATCAATTATCTAAGAAGACAACATTCCTAAACATATGTGCACCCAAAGCTAGAACATCAAAATACATGAAGCAGAAGAATAAAATGAGAAATCCACTATTATAGTTGGAAATTTCATCTCCTGTAACCCCTATCAGTAATTGTTCGATCAAACAGGCAGAAAATCAATAAGGTTATAGTGGACCTGAATGACACTATCAATCAACTTAATCGAATTGACTTTTATGGAAGACTCCATCCAGCAGCAGCAGAATACACATTCTTCTTGAGCTTTCATGGAACATTCACTAATATAGACCACATTCTGAGCCATGAAACATACCTTAACAAATTTTAAAGAATAAAAATTATATAAAGTATGTTGTTAAATTTCAATGAAATTAAACTAGAAATCAATAACACATAGATGACTGGAAAATCCCCAATATCTAGAAATTAAACAACACACTTGTAACTGCTACATGGATCAAAAAAGTCCTAAATGAATTTTCAAAATATTTTGAACTAAATGAAAATGAAAATACAAATTATCAACATTTGTGGGATGCAGAAAAAGCAGTGTTTAGAGGAAAATGTATAGCATCACATGCATATATTAGAAAAAAGGAAGATAAAAAATTAATAACCTAAGTTCCCACCTTAGGAAACTAGAGAAATAAGAGCAATTTAAGCTAAAGCAAGCAGAAGAAAATAAATTAAAATTAGAACAGATATCAATGAAATTGAAAACAGGAAAACAATAGAGAAAATCAACAAACCAAAAACTGGTGCTTTGGAAAAAAAATAATAAAATTGACAAAACTCTAGCCGAGCTGAGAGAGAGAAATTATTAATATTAGAAATGAAAGAAGGGCCATCTCTACTCTTCTGTGGGTATAAAAAGATAATATAGGAATATAGTACTATGAACAATTCTATGTCCACAAGTTTGATGCTTTAGATGAAATGGACCAATTCTTTGAAAGACAAAAACTACCAAAACTCACATAAGGAAAAGTAGATATAGGCCTATTTAACAATCTAAAAAGTTGAATAAGCAAATTTCAAAAAGAAAATTACCAGTCCCAGATGTTTTCACTAGTAAACTCTACTAAACATTTAAGGAGAAATGATACCAATACTCCACAGTCGCTTCCAGAAAGCAGAAAAACAGAAGAAACACTTCCTGATTCATTGTCAGGCTATCTTTACCCTATTACCAAAACAAGATGACATTACAAGAAAGGAAAATGACGGATCAGTGTCTCTCATTAACATACATGCAAACTTGTAGTTAAGATGCAGACATTCTGCAGACCAAATGTATAGAGTATGGTGACTATAGTTAATAATAATGTATTGTATACTTGAAATTTGCTGAGAAAGTAGATCTTAAGTATTCCCACCACAGAAAAGTATTTATGTGAGGTGATAGATATATTGTTTAGCTTGATTGTGGTAATCATTTCACAATGTATATGGATATTTAAAAATCACACTAGACACCTTGAATATATGCATTTGCATTTGTCAATTATACCTCAACACTAAAAAATTGAATTAATTAATCAAAATTCAAAATAACTTAGTCAACTGCAAGCATACATGCAAAAACCTTCAACAAGATGTGAGGAGGTTGAATTCAACAATGTTAAATAAGAATTATAATCAAGTGGGACTTATTCCAGCTATGCAAGACTAGTTCAATGTTTTTAAAAAATCAATCAATTTAATCCACCACATCAAGATAAGCCTGGAGCATCTCAAAGTGTCAGAAAGTTAGAAAGTGCTAAAAATAAAAAAGAAAGAAAGAGACAATGATAGGGGTGTGTCAAAGAGACATAGGGGCCAACTAAAACAGCTGTAACAATTTGAGCAACAAAATAAAGTAGTATTGGATTATAGTCCAAAGTATAATGTACATATCTATGAATCTGAACTGATAAGTAAATGATTAAAGAAGTAAGTGGGGCATAATAAATGAAACTCATAAGCAGAAATGTTCCAAATAATTTATGTAGATACTCTGCCTTTAAGAAAGTGAAGTATAACTCATCGCTCCTTAAGTGTGTGTTACACATAGTGACTTTCTTCCAAAGAGTAAAATATGGAAAGGAAGGGAAAAAAAGAGAAAGTTTACAGTGGAGAAATTTGACAAACACTATCTCAGTCAGATGATCAAAATCAACATCAATACTTAAAAGTCATATTGATAGCCTATTGAGAATGGTGTTTTACTTCGGAGGTCTTCCTCCCCCAAACTTATAACCTCAGTTTAATCATAAGAAAACATCAGACAAGTTTCAACTCAGGGAAATGCTGCAAAATATCTGATCAGTATCCTAAAAACTGTAAAGATCATCAAAAAATAAGAAAAGTCTGAGAAACTGTCACAACCTAGAGAAACCTTAGGAAACATGATGACTAAATGTAATGTGGTATCCAGGAAGGGATCCTCAAACAAAAAAAAAGACATTATGGGAAAGCTGAGGAAATCTGAAGAATGTATGGATTTTAGTTAATAGTCATGTATCAATATTGGTTTATTAAGGATGACAAATGTACCATACTAAGGATATTAATAATAGATGAAACTGGATATGAAGTATATGGGAACTCTGTACTATCTTAGCAATAATTCAACAATGCTAAATAAGAACTATAATCAAGTGGGACTTGATTATAACCTGCTCTATAATAAAAAGGTTACTTTCTAAAATGATTATTATTATTTTTAAATCAACATATCATGCCAAAAGTCTGTGTGTGTGTGTGTGTGTGTGTGTGTGTGTGTGTGTGTGTGTGTGCGTGCGTGTGCGCCTATGTGCACACGCACGTATGTGTTTTAGGGTGAGTGACACAGGAAGAATGATTCATCCTGTTCCTCCATCATAACATCCATATTTACAACTAAATTTGTCTAGCTGAGCAATTTGTGTATCACCCCACATTGATAGGTTTTACTTTACCAGCTATTCCTATTTCTGAAAATATAGGTCAATTCAACTCACAGACTTCCCAGATGCACTCCATGCCTATACTTGCACACACAAATGCCAAACCGTATTCACTAGAGATTGACAGATCATTTTTTTTTTACTTTTTATTTTAAAGATATGGGGAACAATTCAGTTAGAAATACAAATGTTCATTATGCAAGTACCCTTGTTGATGAGGTGTGCCCCCCTCCCCTGGCAGTTCACCACTGCTGCCACTGTCACCGCACAGCCCCCTCACCCCTGCAGGCAGTTTCCCACTACTGCCAATCCCTTTCTTACAGTATTATGATAATTGTTCAAGGTTCGCTTATGAGTGAGAACATGTGGTATTCAGTTCTTTGTTTCTGTGTTAGATCACTCAGTATTATAGACTCTAAGTCCATCCAACTTGCTGCGAAGTTCATAATTTTGTCTTTCTTTATGACTGCATAATGTTCTATTGTGTATATGTACCACATTTTTAAAATCCAGTCCTCTTTTGATGGGAAGCACAGTTCATTCCATGTTTTTGCTATTGTGAATAACGCTGCAATAAACATGTATGTGCAGTTATCTTTTTCATAGTGTTACTCTGTGTATATTCCCAGTAGGAGGATTGTGGGGTCATATGGAAGGTTGATTTTTAGATCTTTTAGGAATTTCCAAACAGTTTTCCACAGAGGTTGTACGAGTTTACACTCCCACCAACAGTGCAGAAGTGTTCCCTTTTCCCCATATCCTCTCCAGCATCTGTTATTTTTTGAGTTATTGATGATGGTCATCCTGACTGGATTAGGTGGTACCTCAGTGTAATTTTAATTTGCATTTCTTTTGGTGACTAGTGAGGCTGAGCATTTCTTCATGTTTCTGTTGGCTGCTCATATATCTTCTTTCCAGAAGTGCCTATTCATATCTTTTGCCCACTTTGTAATGGGGCTGCTTGTGTTTTTCTTTTTGGCATGTTTGAGTTTCTTGTAGATCCTAGATGTCAAGCCTTTGTCAGACATATAGTTGACAAATATTTATTCCCAGTCTGTAGGCTGTCTCACCACTCTCTTGATGATTTCTTTTGCTTTGCAGAAGATTGTCAGTTTGATGAGGTCCCACTTGTCTATCTTATCTCTTATGACGGACACTTGGGGCTTTGATCAGGAATTGGTTGCCAGTTCCAATTTCCATAAGGGTGTCTCCTGCATTTTCTAAGGTTCTTATAGTTTGAGGTTTTACGTTTGGGCCTTTGATCCATTGATAGTTGATTTTCGTGTATTATGATAGGTAGGGGTCTTGACCATTTACTGAATGGGTTCTCCTCTCCCCAGTGGTTGATGGTGGAGGCTTTGTTGAATATGAGGCTCCTGGATCAACAAGGAAATCAAAACAGAAATTAAAATATTTCTGGAAACAAATGAAAATGAAGAATCATCATACCAAAATCTCTGAGATGCCATGAAAGCAAGACTAAGAGGGGGAATTCATATCCCTATCAACACACATAAAGAAAATGGAAAGATCACAAGTTAACAGCCTAACAAATCACCTAAGGAAGATGGAAAAGCAAGACCACCAAAACTTCAGCAGAAGAATCCAGATCACCAAAATAAAAGCCCAAATTCCAGACATAGAAGACAAAAATATAAAACAAAAAATCAAGGAAACAAAAAGCTGGTTCTTTAAAAAGCATAAATAAGATTGATGGACCCCCTAGATAGACTGGCCAAAAAAAAGAGAGAAAGAGCGCAAAGAAACACAATCAGAAATGCAAAAAATCAAGTCACAACTCACCCCAAAGAAATACAAAAGATTATCAGTGATTACTATGTACACTTGTATGTGTTTCAACAAACTTGAAAACCTAAATGAAATGGAGGACTTTCTGACATCAAACAATCTCCCCAGGTTGAAACAAGAAGAAATCGAAACCCTAAATAGACCAATAACAACCCAGGAAATCGACTATGTCATAAGAAAACTACCCACCAAAAAAAAAAAAAAATAACCCTGGACCAGATGGTTTTCCAGCAGAATTCTACAAAACATACAAGGAGGAGCTGATACCAATTTTATTGAAAGTTTTCCAGGCAATCGAGAAAGATGGATGAAGCCAATATCACATTGTTACCCACACTGGGTAAAGATCCAACAAAGAAAGAGAACTACAGGCCAATATCCTTGATGAACATAGAAGCTAAAATTTTCAACAAGATTCTAGCAAACCGGATCTAACAACACATCTCAAAAAGCATCCACCATGACCAAGTAGGGCTGCAGGGCTGGTTCAACATCCACAAAACCATAAATGTAATTAAATATATCAACAGATATAAAAACAAAGACCACATGATTATTTCATTAGAAACGGAAAAAGCCTTCAATAAAATCTAGCTCCTCTTCTTGATAAAAATCCTCGAACATCTAGGCATAGATGGAACATCTATGAGAAACCCACAGCAAGCATACTGCTAAACAGACAGAAATTGGAACCATTTCCCCTAAAAACTGGAACAAGACAAGGATGCCCACTCTCACTCCTCCTGTATTGGAAGTCCTAGCTAGAGCTATCAGACAAGAGAAGGAAATCAGGGGTATCTGAATGGGAAAAGAGGAAGTTAAGTTATCCCTCTTTGCAGATGACATAATTCTATATCTCCCAGAACCCAAGAGAATCTGTCAAAAACCTCCTTGCACTAGTAAAGGACTTTGGCAAAGTCTCAGGGTATAAAATAAATGTGCAAAAGCCACATTCCTATACACCAACAATAAGCAAACAGAAATCCAAATCAAAAGCACAATTCCATTCACAACAGCCACAAAAAAATTGAAATACCTTGGCATCTTCCTAACCAGAGAAGTGAAAGACCTTTACAACAAAAACTACAAAATACTGCTCAAAGAAATCAAAGATGACACAAACAAATGGACAGATCATTTAGTGATCTGATTTATCTTATCTGATTTTGAAAAAAATTAAATATAAGAATAAATAACAAAACGATTATTTTGTTTTACCTCTAAATTATATTGCTTTTGGGGAACTACTGTTGCAAGATAGAATTGATTACTATCATTCCTCCTTTCCTTCATTCCCAACTAATTCTAGTGGGTTGTTTAATGGTTAAAAGGCCAAAGGAAGGAAGAGAAAAGAAAAGCTGCAGAAGGAAAATTCAGAAGCTGAGCTCAAGTCTCTAAATAATTGACTTGGCTATATAGGCTCCATTGTCTTTCTCTTATCTTCTTCTGACTTTTAAGTGACAACACTTTTCTTCATCATAAATTTCCTTCTGTCCTGGCCTCTACCTTTACAGGTGACTGGCACTGTTAAATTGTGAGAATGGTTTACCTTTCTGACTGAGCAGTCTCTCAAAAATCATTTTATTAGGGTGAAAAAAATAGGGCTAGCAGCTTAGTGAGTTGTCTCTTGGCAGCATATCTTTTTATTTCTGAATTTCATTGTGACTTGTTTGTCTTGTACCTCTGCCACTGTCTAGTCTAACATCCTAATAACAGCCTGCACTTTGTAATTTGGATTTTCAGAGCTGCATTTCTCAAACATGTTCTTTCTGTCCAAACCAAAGGCACTATTTCAATGTCCAGAGGAAGGACAATGAGAGAAAATACACTCGAGCACAGGTACATGCATACACATGTGCACACATACACATGCACACACATGCACACTCACTCATCTTCAAGTCAGAGCTTTTGCCTGAATTTTAACTCAAATATTTTCTGTTTCTCTTTTCTCCATTTTCTGAGCATCTATTGTCAGAAAGTTTGGGGTTTGGGTTATTTTCATTATTTAGTGATCTTAAATAGAGCACGAACAATTATATTTTAGATCAATATTGAACATTCTCTTACTAAGACACAGAGATTTTTGTAAATAAAAGCATTCTGACCTTCAGGAACATATAGTTTAAGTACACAAGCATTCTGTATTATTGCTTGAGTCTTTTTATTTTCAACCTTATTCATCTGTGATATGAGTCATGCCAATAGTGATTAAGTTAGTAAAACTTTGCGTGCTCGGTGTATCTTCAAATATAGAATGTTTTGTATCTCCCCACCCAGTTATTTTCTTCCAACAAATGTTCTTACTTTTTAGATAGAAATGCTGTTTACAAACACCTCCAAGGAAAATTACTCTATCTTTTTAGCTGTTGTGAATTTTAGAACAATAAGTGGCTGAAAATAAAAGTTCAACACTTCATTTTACATATAAACAATAATTTTTTAAAATAATAGACTAATATTATTAACAAACACATGCCATAATATAAATTCTTATTTATCCCCTTAGGTTTGTGACTGTGTTAAAATTTAGATAATTAGAAGAGGCAAAAATAATTGATAAGCTTCCTGTCAAGCGTCAAGCTATACTCTTTTTTAATGTAGGAGGATTATGTACTAAGAAACTGCAATCACCAAATTAAACAATCGGGCTGTTGTAATAATTAAATTCCCTAATTTAGCTGTTCTCGTATGAAGTTTTACTTTGATTTCTAACTGTTGATAGTGATTAGAAAGTAACATCATTTGAGTAGCACAAATATTCTTACATTTGCGCCCTACAAATTTCACGTTCCACAAACTCCATGAATATATGTGAATATGTACACACATTCTTATCTTACCTTGATTCACAAAGAACTTAAATCATTTG